>JAGFBZ010000802.1:0-401898 GCA_018398805.1 Hirundichthys speculiger | reverse complement strand
AGATCAATAATAACTGCAGCTGCTTGTTGCTTCTCTCCATCAGATTCCTGTCAACTCACCATCGACACAAACACAGTAAATAAACACATCAAACTGTCTGACAACAACAGGAAGATGACACTAGTGGAGGAGGTTCAGTCATATCCTGATCATCCAGACAGATTTGTTGGTTGGTATCAGCTGCTGTGTAGAGATGGTCTGACTGGTCGCTGTTACTGGGAGGTCCAGTGGAGTGGATGTGTTTCTATATCAGTGAGTTACAGAGGAATCAGCAGGAGAGACTGTGTGTTTGGATCCAACAATCAGTCCTGGAGTCTGAACTGTTTTACTGATCGGTTCTCTGTCAGTCACAATAACAGATTAACATCCATCTCCTGTCCTCCAGTCTCCAACAGAGTATCAGTGTATGTGGACTGTCCTGCTGGAACTCTGTCCTTCTATGAAGTCGTCTCTGACAGACTGATCCACCTCCACACCTTCAACACCACATTCACTGAACCTCTCTATCCTGGATTTAGACTCTGGTCCTGGTCTGGTTCAGTGTCTCTGTGTTGAGAGTGTAGAGTGTCCTCCTCTCTAGAAACTGTCTCTAAAGTGTATGAAGACCAACAGAAGCATCTCTGAAACTGTTCTTCATCGTAACAGGAACCTGCAGGTCTTCAGGAACCTGCTTGGACTTTCTCTCCTTCATAGAGCGTTAGGGTTTTAGGTTCATGGAGAAGAACCTTCATTTGAAATAGTTTCTGGAAACCAGAGCTGCTGCATCCTCCAGACTGGAGAGTAGAGGAACATCCTTCATCTCTGATGGTGTGGAGGAGCATCAGTGTCTCTGGAATGAACAGCTGGAACATCTGGAAAGAAACCATCAATGTTGAAAGTGTATCCAGGTTTTAGAGGAACATATGATCCTGTCCAGGTCTAGATTGATAAAATAATGACTGGATTCTTGGTTGTCTGAGTTAAACAACCATTTTTAGATGGTTCACTTTAAATATCTGTGTTTCCATGTTTTAGCAATAAAATAAATATTCATGAAAATAAGAAATGATGGCTTGAGCAAATATCATTAACTAAAAAAATAACATTGAATCCTAAACAAGGATAATGGCAGGAAAAAAACTCCCACAGAGGCAGAAAAAAAAACCTTTAAGCCAAACAGTGGCAAGAAAAAACACCACTTTAAGAGGAAGAAACCTGGATCAGGACCTGGATCATATGGGGGGACCTTCCTGATGAAGACTAGCTGGATAAAGAAAGAAAAAGAGAGGATGGAGGACAGAGAGAGGAGAGCAAGCAAATGTAAAAAAGTATAATGACCATATAAACATAAACAGATGCAGGTAGCAGCACTGAGGTGAGATGGTCAGAGGACTAGATCACCGGTCACCACGGCAACCAGCACACCGAACACATCTACACACACAGGTGGAGGTAAACGCTGGGATGGACAGAGGAGGGAACTGCAAGTCAGCATGAAACTCAGGAAACTCTGGTCTGCAAAAACACAGAGGAAAAAAAGGGGGGGAAACAGCACAACAAACCACAGGAAAGTAAAGAATATGGAGCACAGTTACAGTAACAAGGAGCTCTCAATTAATTATGAATAATCTGGAGGAGGAGGAAGGGAGGAGGAAAGGGAGAAGAGCAGTGGAGACACCACTCAGCAGATCATGTTGGCGTCCCCCTGCAGCGTAGGCCTATAGCAGCATAGCTATGACGAAGCTGTGATTAAGACGAGCTACTCTAGTCTGAGCTCCTACAACTATAGCTATAACTATTAGCCCCTACACACTATAGTTTAGGCTAACTGCAGGCTTTACTGAACAGAAATGTTTTCAGTTTAGTTTTAAAAATGGAGATGGTGTCGGCCTCCTTAACCCAAACTGGTAGCTGGTTCCATAATAAAGGTGCCTGGTAGCAGAAGGCCCGTCCTCCAAATCTACTTTTAGATATTCTAGGAACGACGAGTAATCCTGCACTCTGAGAGCGAAGAGCTCTATTAGGAGCATAACGAGCTATCAGGTCTTGTAAATAACGAGGAGCTAGGCCATTAAGGGCCTTATATGTGAGAAGCAGAAGTTTAAACTCAATTCGAAATTTCACGGGAAGCCAGTGGAGGGAGGCTAACACGGGAGAGATGTGATCTCGCTAACGGATTCCTGTCAGCACCCTCGCTGCTGCGTTCTGGATCAGTTGGAGGCTATTCAGCGAGCTTTTCAGACATCCTGCTAACAACGCATTACAATAATCCAGTCTAGAACTGACAAACGCATGGATTAATCTTTCAGCATCACCCTGGGAGAGGATGCTCCTAATCTCGGCAATATTTCGGAGATGAAAAAAGTCCTGATCAAAAATGACTCCAAGGTTTTTCACAGCTGTGCTGGAAGCCAGCGTAAACCCAGTTAATCCATTCCTCAGGTGTTTGGGACCAAAGACAATAACCTCTGTTTTATCCGAGTTTAGAAGCAAAAAAGTTAGAGGACATCCAGGACTTAATGTCATTAAGACACCCTTGAAGTTTAGCCAAAGGTTTTGTTTCCTCTGGTTTCATAGATAAGTACAGCTGCGTGTCATCAGCGTAGCAATGAAAGTTTATGCCATGGCTCTGGATAACTTTTCTATATAACTAGCCCTTCCAGCAATCTGTAAATCGTTATATGGGAGAACTGTTGTGCTTGGCGGAGGTCTGCGCCAAGCACAACAGTTCTCCTCGTTTCCTCCACAGCAAACATCTGAATGAGATCATGCCACAGCTGTACAGACATCATCTGGCCTTAAGAGAATAATAATGTATGAAAGTACTACAGTGATGCATAATCGAGAGGTAGAGCCGGTTGTGCACGTCCACATGTGACTGGGTGGACGCGCAATGACGCAATTTGGACGCGCTCTTTTACGCGCCGACATGCCGGTTGCGCTTTCCACAAACTCGGTATCTTGCGGTACGGTATCTCGCAGATTTAGGATAGAGGATAGAGGGTGGTCAGACCACCCGCTACCCTCTATCCTAACTCCGCGATCGCAAGATACCGAATTTGTGGATAGCGCAAGAGACACGCCCATTGGCGCGCCTACAATGTGAGTAAGGGAGTCGGCATATTGGGTAGCAGCTTTAGGGAGCGGAAGATTGCATTAGCGGTTGGCGGAGGTTCCTAAATCAGCAATTTGCGGGTAGTGGGTAGTGGGTAGCGGCTAGCGGGAGGTGTAAGATCGGGCCCTATATACCCACAGTGAACGTGACAAACGCATTTGCTTTATGACGTATTTGATGTTGCCCGGGCGTGACGTCACACAGCTGCTGCTCGTTTTAAATGGATTTCTATATAAAACTACAGCAAAACTAATAAAGTAAGAAAATAAAAAACTAATTAAAGGAAAGTGTGTTCTTTCACTTTTTCTTTTCCGTACACCACGACGCAATTCTTCGGATTTTATATTTATTTAAAAAAAAAATCAAATCACATGACCCGACGTGAGCCGCAGCGTGTCACGTGATTCACGTCAACAACTAGCACAGTCATTACTAAAGTTTGGGCCGCGGCTCCCTGGTGGGCCGTCGTGGTACTGCAGTGGTCATATCTGTGACATGGCTTAAAAAATGTTTAGAAGTAACAAAACAAATCAATTGTCATCTTAATATGACAGGTCATTTTTCTTTGCTGTGTCAGTACTGAAACGTCGAATAAGTATATTGATTTATTTATCTATTGCGATATTCACAGTAAACACTGGCCTTTGTGTTTTTAATCGTCATGTATATTAATGCTTGTAATGACCGTACCGTACCGTACCGTCTTCTTCCGCTTATCCGAGGTCGGGTCGCGGGGGCATCAGCCGGAGTAAGGAGGCCCAGACCCCCCTCTCCCCAGCCACTTCTTCCAGCTCCTCTGGGGGGATCCCGAGGCGTTCCCAGGCCAGCCGAGAGACATAGTCCCTCCAGCGTGTCCTGGGTCTTCCCCGGGGTCTCCTCCCAGTGGGCCGTACCCGGAACACCTCACCAGGGAGGCGTCCAGGAGGCATCCTAACCAGATGCCCGAGCCACCTCATCTGGCTCCTCTCGATGCGGAGGAGCAGCGGTTCTACTCTGAGCCCCTCCCGGATGACCGAGCTTCTCACCCTATCTCTAAGGGAGAGCCCGGCCACCCTGCGAAGGAAGCTCATTTCAGCCGCTTGTATCCGCAATCTTGTTCTTTCGGTCACTACCCAAAGCTCATGACCATAGGTGAGGGTAGGAACGTAGATCGACCAGTAAATCGAGAGCTTCGCCTTCCGACTCAGCTCTCTCTTCACCACAACAGACCGGTGCAGCACCCGCATCACTGCAGATGCCGCACCGATCCGTCTGTCGATCTCCCGCTCCATCCTGCCCTCACTCGTGAACAAGATCCCGAGATACTTAAACTCCTCCACTTGGGGAAGAACCTCATCCCCAACCCGGAGAAGGCACTCCACCCTTTTCCGGCTGAGGACCATGGTCTCGGATTTGGAGGTGCTGATTCTCATCCCAGCCGCTTCACAACCGGCTGCGAAATGCTCCAGCGAGAGCTGTAGATCACGGCTCGATGAAGCCAACAGAACCACATCATCTGCAAATAGCAGAGACCCAATCCTGAGGCCACCGAACCGGATCCCCTCAACACCTCGGCTGCACCTAGAAATTCTGTCCATAAAAGTAATGAACAGAATCGGTGACAAAGGGCAGCCTTGGCGGAGTCCAACTCTCACTGGAAACGAATCCGACTTACTGCCGGCAATGCGGACCAAACTCTGGCACCGGTCGTACAGGGACCGGACAGCCCGTACAAGGGAGTCCGGCACCCCATACTCCCGAAGCACCCCCACAGGAATCCCCGGGGAACACGGTCGAACGCCTTCTCCAAGTCCACAAAAACACATGTAGACTGGTTGGGCGAACTCCCATGCCCCCTCCAAGACCCTGAAGAGGGTGTAGAGCTGGTCCACCGTTCCACAGGCCGGGCGGGACGAAAACCACACTGCTCCTCCTCAATCCGAGATTCAACTATCCGACGGACCCTCCTCTCCAGGACCCCTAGGACCCCTGATAGACCTTCCCAGGGAGGCTGAGGAGTGTGATCCCCCTGTAGTTGGAACACACCCTCCGGTCCCCCTTTTTAAAGAGGGGGACCACCACCCCAGTCTGCCAATCCAGCGGTACTGTCCCCGACGTCCACGCGATGCTGCAGAGGCGTGTCAACCAAGACAGCCCCCCAGCATCCAGAGCCTTGAGGAACTCCGGGCGGATCTCATCCACACCCGGGGCCCTGCCACCGAGGAGCTTTTTAACCACCTCGGCAACCTCAGCCCCAGAGATAGGAGAGTCCGCCCCTGAGTCCCCAGACTCTGCTTCCTCATTGGAGGACGTGTTGGTGGGATTGAGGAGGTCTTCGAAGTATTTCCTCCACCGATCCACAACGTCCCGAGTCGAGGTCAACAGCTCCCCATCCCCACTGTATACAGTGTTGACGGAGCACTGCTTCCCCCTCCTGAGACGCCGGATGGTGGACCAGAATTTCTTCGAAGCCGTTCGGAAGTCGTTCTCCATGGCCTCTCCAAACTCCTCCCATGTCCGAGTTTTTGCCTCAGCAACCGCCGAAGCCGCGTTCCGCTTAGCCTGCCGATACCTGTCAGCTGCCTCCAGAGTCCCACATGCCAAAAAGGCCTTATAGGACTCCTTCTTCAGCTTGACGGCATCCCTCACTGCTGGGTGTCCACCAACGAGTTCTGGGATTGCCGCCACGACAGGCACCAACGACCTTACGGCCACAGCTCCGGTCGGCCGCCTCAACAATAGAGGCCCGGAACATAGCCCACTCGGACTCAATGTCCCCTGCCTCCCTCGGAACATGGTCGAAGTTCTGCCGGAGGTGTGAGTTAGGTGTGAGTTAAAGCTCCTTCTGACAGGAAGACTCTGCCAGACGTTCCCAGCAGACCCTCACAACACATTTGGGCCTGCCAGGTCTGACCGGCATCCTCCCCCACCATCTGAGCCAACCCACCACCAGGTGGTGATCAGTTGACAGCTCCGCCCCTCTCTTCACCCGAGTGTCCAAGACATGCGGCCGCAAATCCGACGATACGATTATGAAGTCGATCATCGAACTGCGGCCTAGAGTGTCCTGGTGCCAAGTGCACATGTGGACACTCTTATGCTTGAACATGGTGTTCGTTATGGACAGTCCATGACGAGCACAGAAGTCCAACAACGAAACACCACTCTGGTTCAGATCGGGGGGCCCTGCCTCCCAACCACACCCTCCAGGTCTCACTGTCGTTGCCCACGTGAGCATTGAAGTCCCCCAGCAGAACGAGGGAGTCCCCAGATGGAACATTCTCCAATACTCCATCCAAGGACTCCAAAAAGGGTGGGTACTCTGAACTGCTATTTGGTGCGTAAGCACAAACAACAGTCAGGACCCGTCCCCCCACCCGGAGGCGGAGAGAGGCTACCCTTTCGTCCACCGGGGTAAACCCCAATGTACAGGCGCCAAGTCGGGGGGCAATAAGTATGCCCACACCAGCTCGGCGCCTCTCACCCGGAGCAACTCCAGAGTGGAAGAGAGTCCAACCCCTCTCGAGGATACTGGTTCCAGAGCCCAAGCCGTGCGTCGAGGTGAGTCCAACTATATCTAGCTGGAACCGCTCGACCTCACACACCAGCTCAGGCTCCTTCCCCCACCAGAGAGGTGACATTCCACGTCCCTAGAGCTAGCTTCTGCAGCCGAGGATCGGACCGCCAGGGTCCCCGAATCCGGCCACCGCCCAGCTCTCTACGCACCCGACCTCTATGGCCCCTCCTGCAGGTGGTGAGTCCACTGGAGTGGGGGCCCATGTCTCCCTTTCGGGCTGAGCCCGGCCGGGCCCCATGGGCAAAGGCCCGGCCACCAGGCGCTCGCCCCCGAGCCCCACCTCCAGGCCTGGCTCCAGAGGGGGGCCCCGGTGACCCGCGTCCGGGCAAGGGAAACCTTGGTCCAATGTTTTCGTCCATCATAGAGGTCTGTGAGCCACACTTTGTCTGGTCCCTCACCTAGAGACCTGTTTGCCATGGGTGACCCTTCCAGGGGCATAAAGCCCCCGACAACATAGCTCCTAGGATCACTGGGACACGCAAACCCCTCCACCACGATAAGGTGGTGACTCATGGAGGAGGTATATTAATGCTGTAATGACATTATTTGATATTAGCACCGTAGAACTTTAACATAACATTTAACCTGTCTACGCTAAATGAAAGAGGAGTAAACCAATATTTTTAAGCGGCAGTATACATTTAAACATCAAAGACGTCCAGTCAGACCAATATAGTTTGAAACGACGTTGAAAACAGACAGCCGGTGTCACGTCTAAGCGTAAAGTCCGCTGTCTTAATGTTAACTGTAAGATCCTATTCTGTTCTGCAGGTGAACAGGCCAACAGACAAATCACCAACCGCTGATTCACAGATCATCACATTTGATGTTATTCAGTAAAATTTCTGTATATTCTGTATTTCTGTTTGTTTAATCAAGATCATTTTCTAAATAAAGACTGAATTTAATGTTTTTTTATTATTTAATTTGAATTTAATTTCATTTATTTTTCTAAATGCTGACTCATACTCTACATGTGATGCTAAATTGTGGTATTATATTTTGTAGACACACACTTACAAATTAGTGAGCTTATAAAGTTCCACTTAATTGAATAAAATATAATGAACAAGCAACAGAAAAACACGTTAACACGTTAAAAAACGTTATGTTTTAAACAATGAGTTTTAAATTCTCACCAAAGACAAATAACCCCAAAAGGACAGAATGTAAAATCGCCAGACAAGACAAGAAAGTGGTTTTTCCTTGTTTGAACAATAAATGACCAAAAACAGACAGGAAATTGTTTTTTTTAAAAAGAGGAAACCACAGAAAACCCCAAACCACCATTAAATAACCACAGATTCACCACAGAAATAAAGACAAAAAAGCAATTGTTCATTAAAAAGATCAGGAAAAGGATGAAAATCAGACAGAACATGGCTTATCTAGATTTTAAATTCCTCTTCTTTTTTTAAATAATCAAAAACAACTGTTGATTAACTTTTTGCTTTTTAATATTTTTGCATTTAAATATTTTATTTAATTTCAATTTTCTTCCTGTATAATGTACTCTTTAATGCTCTGTAATGATTCTAATGTTTTATGGAAAGCACCTTGAATTGTCTTGTACACAAAATGTTCCATACAAATAAACTTTCCTTTCTAAAAAGAAAATGATCAGATGATCCCTGATTTAAAAGCCTGATCAGAGTAACATGGTGGAATAGTTTTACTGGTATTAAACCCCGCAGCAGCAGAACTCTGGATCTCTTTTAGTGACAATAATCCATCTGGTTTGAGTTTGCAGCCTCCATGTTTTTAGTGTCATGTTTATTTCTGTCCACTAGAGGGCAGCGGTGGACCTGAAGAGACCAGTATCGATCTGTGTGTCCTGACAACATGAATCCTGCTTCAAAGTTCACATTTCCCATTGATTAAAAACTAATGAGAGTTCTTTATAGACGCATAGTGAAAACATTTACAGTCATCTGACAAATTTTTAATCCAGAAGGAAATTTAAGCACAAAGACAGACTGTAACATAAATGGGTGTCTGTTAAACTAAAATCAGAACTGGCTTGTCAGTAGAAATTCAACTTTGAATGAACTTTCAGATCTGAATGAACCTGGACTCTGATGATGTCACTGACCAAACTACCTGCAGAAACCAGGACTGTGCAGTAATCCTGTCACGACCTGTTGGATAAATATCTTCTCTTTTTATGAAGCCAGAGTCAGTAAACTAGCTGGACTACAAACATGTCTTCATGATGCAAAGACCCAGATGACTGCTTCCAACCCCAGATACGACGGAGGTTGTTGTTCCCATAGAAACCGACTGTCTGGTCACGGTGTTGCTGTGGGTGGTTTTACTTTGTCGTCTGTTTCTGTCCTGAGGAGCCCTGGGCTCATTTTTGACCAAGATTTGTCCTCTTCATCACACACAGAACACCTTTCTGGAGCTGCTTTTTTCTTTCTTTTATATTGCACAAAAAAAAAAAGAAAGAAAAGAAAATCCTTTCTGAGAGTGAAGCGGAAGAACTGGTCCTTGCACCTGCAGACATCCCCTACCTCTGAGATCAGACCTAAAGCTCATGGCTCCCGAACCATCGCTTTAGTGCTTCTGCCATGTTCCTAGACTGCTTGGAGACCTCCCATGATGCACTGGGCTCTTTCCTCACGCTGTTCTCCTCACTCTTCTTGCATTTATGTCATTATTTCTGTCTCTTTCCTGTCACCTCAGACCTCCAGCTGGTCCAGGCAGACGCCGGTCCTCCCTGAGCCGGGTTCCGGTTTTGGTTCTGGAGGTTTTTTGTTTTGTTTTGTTTTTTTCCTTTCCACTGTCGCCTCGTACTTGCTCAGGATGGGTTACTGCACTGAAGTGAAGATGCAGTCCAGTCTGGTGGGAACTTGGACTCATTCTCCCCGGGGTCTTTAACTCTATCATGTTTGGATATTTTCTTCATTCTCATCAGACTTCTATATTACTTTTTCTGCTTGTAACAATCAGAGTTTCCCGTCAGGGACCGATGGAGTGATTGTGATCCTTGGAGGATGTAAACCCTGAGAGACACCACCAGGGGGCAGCGCAGACAAAGAGATCCGTTTCCCTTCTTCACCCATCAGGAGCTCAGTCAGTCTCTGAACGTCTGTGCTTCTGTTTTTATAAACGTTTAGTCACTTCATGGATTCCCTGAACCTGAGTTTAATGACTTTAACGTCACATCTGCACGACCCAAACGTTCTTTCTAATACGACGATGGACATTCACCTCATATTTATCAGCCGGAGCTTGTTGTTTGAATTTTCATTCCTGGTCCAACCGGAGCTGCTTTTCCTCTTAGAACCGGATGAATAATTGATGTTGTTTTTACCTAAAACTAAGGCTCGTCTGCTTGGCAACAGCTTCAGAGAGGGAAACGCCGCTGATGTGTACATGCTAATGCGCGTCAGGACAAAAGCGTGTTTGTAGGGGCCTGAGATAAGTAGCGACATGAGGGCGAACCTCCAACAGGAGGCCAGAAGAGCTACGATGCTGCTTTTCTTTCCTCGCCGGCCGTCAGAAGCGAAGCCTGAACGTCTTGGTAACTCCCAAACAGTTCAATCATTGTTTTGGCAACGGCGGCAGCTCCCCCTCACATTCCAGCAGCAGCTACTGGTCCAGACTCCCCGACACTGCTCGCTTACACTGTTTCCATTAACAACCCAGGATTTATGCTTTTTTTTCCCCCCTTCTTCCCGCTCAAATGTTGTGGAAATCCTTTATTAACCCAGTTAACTTTGCGCCCACACGTCCATCGCTTCCCGCTTGTTTCCCGTCGCCACGGCAACGCTGGGAAGGCACAGACGCCCACCGGTCAACATGTGCCAGACGGATGAGAGGGAAGATGTCTGCACTTCTTTGTTGCTTTGATTTGTTTTCTTGTTTTCTTGTTTTTTGTTCTCTGGTATTTGTGTGAATGGGGCATTTGTGGCGCGAGTAGCAGACAAGGAGGTCCGTGCAGACGAGGGGTCCATGAAGACGAGGGGGTCCACGCAGACGAGGAGGTCCACGCAGACGAGGGGGTCCACGCAGACGAGGGGGTCCACGCAGACGAGGAGGTCCACGCAGACGAAGAGGTCAATGCAGACGAGGGAGGTCCACGCAGACGAGGGGGTCCACGCAGACGAGGGGGTCAACGCAGACGAGGAGGTCAACGCAGACGAGGGGGTCCACGCAGACGAGGGGGTCCATGAAGACGAGGAGGTGAACGCAGACGAGGGAGTCAACGCAGACGAGGGGGTCAATGTAGACGAGGAGGTGAACGCAGACGAGGGAGTCAACGCAGACGAGGGGGTCCACACAGACGAGGGGGTCAATGTAGACGAGGAGGTCGACGTAGACGAGGAGGTCCTTGTAGACGAGGAGGTCCTTGCAGACGAGGAGGTCCACGCAGACGAGGAGATCAACGCAGACGAGGGGGTCCACGAAGATGAGGGGTACCACGCAGACGAGGAGGTCCACGCAGACGAGGGGGTCCACACAGACGAGGGGGTCCACACAGACGAGGGGGTCAAAGCAGACGAGGGGGTCCGTGCAGACAAGGAAGTCCACGAAGACGAGGAGGTCAACGCAGATGAGGAGGTCCACGCAGACGAGGAGGTCAACGCAGACTGGTCGGTCGGCCTCGTGGTAACAGTTCGCCTTTGACCCGGTTCTCCAGGGAGAGCCCGGCGCCCTCCGGTGTCGGTCCAGATCGCTCTCATTCACGCCGCCGAAGCAGCAAAATCTTCCCCGCAGCGCCAGAAAAAGTCAGAAAGACGAGTGTGACGACTGGCGCTGTGTTTGAAGACTCCCCGGAGCTCAGAAAGAGGTTTTATTTGGAGACGTAACTCATGAAACGGACGGAGGCGAAGCGTCTGCTTTTCCGTGGAAAACTTCCCACAGTGGCTTCGACCCTGTCATTTTTTCCGCAGGCGAAGCTCATCAGAGGCCCTCCGCGCTGCTAACTGCGACGTTCCCGCCAGGATGTAAAGCCTTAGATCTGGAAATATGAGATTGTTTTATCTTGTTTTGAACATAAGCTACTCATTCAGTCAGCCGTATACTCGCCGTGGCTTCAGCCATCATTTGAAAAAAACCCCAAAGCTTCTTTCTCTTTTTCCTTTTTCACTGACTTCTTTCATACTTTCATGGTCTTTGTCACCGCAGAAATCCACTCATCGCTTCCTAATAGTCGCGCGTCAACAAGAGCTCATATCACAGCTGTAATTTTCATCATCGGCTCATATTTTGATTCAGACAATCAAAAACAAACAAAAAAAAAAGCTCCACAATACAGCTAGCGACAAAAATAAAGTACAACAAGGACGTGTTGAGGTGTGAAAGGTGGACCGAACGGTCTCAAGGACAGCTGTCTGAGCTCTGAATGATCAGATGATGACGCAACGCTGCTGCTGCTGATGAGGTGTGATTGTGTGGCGATGAAGACAGAGATTTATAACTGTCTCCTCCCCGGTGTCGGTTGTGTTTTCCAGCTGTTTTTGGTTCTACAGAGTGGGGTCGCTCCTTTCTGTTTAATAGGCAGCTGCCTTCAGATAAGACTGTTAACTCTTGTTTGGGTTTTTTAAAAAGGATGGAGATAAAACTTAAGGACCTACAGGTTCCACCATCATCCCAGTCCCCAAGATCCACCATCATCCCAGTCCCCAAGATCCACCATCATCCCAGTCCCCAAGAAACCCTCCATCACAGGACTGAATGACTACAGACCGGTGGCTCTAACGTCTGTGGTCATGAAGTCCTTTGAAAGACTTGTGTTGAGCCACCTGAAGTCCGTAACAGGACCCCTGCTGGACCCGCTGCAGTTTGCCTACAGGGCAAACAGGTCGGTGGACGATGCTGTCAACCTGGGACTGCACTACATCCTGCAGCACCTCGACACCCCAGGCAGCTACGCCAGGATCCTGTTTGTGGACTTCAGCTCGGCATTCAATACCATCATCCCTGAAATCCTCTCCTACAAGCTCTCCCACCTCAACGTGTCTCTGCCCATCTGTCAGTGGATCACCAGCTTCCTGACAGACAGAAGCCAGCAGGTGAGGCTGGGAGATGTCACCACACCTCAGCGACCCGGACCGTCAGCACTGGCGCCCCCCAGGGGTGTGTCCTGTCCCCACTGCTCTTCTCCCTCTACACCAACGACTGCACCTCCACGCACCCAGCTGTCAAACTCCTGAAGTTTGCAGACGACACCACCGTCATCAGCCTGATCCAGGACGGGGACGAGTCTGCATACCGACGAGAGATCGAGCGGCTGGTGCTCTGGTGCAGTCAGCACAATCTGGAGCTGAACACGCTCAAGACTGTGGAGATGACAGTGGACTTCAGGAGACAGCCCTCGCCACTGCTGCTCCCCCTCACCATCAGCAGCAGCCCTGTGTCAGCCGTCCAGACCTTCAAGTTCCTGGGGACCACCATCTCCCAGGACCTGAGGTGGGAGAAGAACATCCACTGCATCCTGAAGAAGGCCCAGCAGAGGATGTTCTTCCTGCGCCAGCTGAAGAGACACGGCCTGTCTCAGGAGCTGCTGGTCCAGTTCTACACAGCTGTCATCGAGTCTGTCCTGTGCTCCTCCATCACCGTGTGGTTCGGAGCAGCCACACAGCAGGACAGGAACAGACTGCAGCGCACAGTTAGAACTGCTGAAAAGATCACTGGGGCCCCCCTGCCCTCCATCCAGGAACTGTACTGCTCCAGAACCAGGAAGAGGGCAGCCAACATCATCATGGACCCCGCCCACCCAGGAAACAACCTGTTCTCCCTCCTCCCCTCCGGCAGGCGCTACAGAGCCCTGCGCACCAAAACCACACGACTCAAAAACAGTTTCTACTGCACTGCCATCACTTTAATGAACAGTTTATAAATGGTTTCAACCAATCATTTGCACTATCCAAAAAAACACTACCATTTGCACTATCTTGTGTACTTTGCACCACCCTTGTACATACTATTTTACTTACTTAACTATTTATTTTATTTTATTCTATTTTTTAACTTACTTTTTTTTTACTTTTGTATATGATGTACATATCCTGTTTTTCTTATTACATATTCCTTTCTTATTCTGAGAGTGTTACCACCTGCCGCAACAAAATTCCTTGTATGTGTGAACGTACTTGGCGATTAAAAACGATTCTATTCTATTCTATTCTAGGTTAAAGGTCGGGAATATTGGATTTCCAATCAGGTGTTGACTGCAGGCGCGGCGGCAAAACTGACCCCTAGTTATTCGCAGGGACGTCTCAAGGCGTTGACGAAGTGTCTGTGACGGGCTTCAGCCCTGATACCACGAGGTTACGGACATTCGTCTTTACGGCGGCGTTTAAAGGCAGGGTAAGGAGTTTTTGGGCGATGTCCTGTCTGGTGATATTTGAAACAAAACGCTCCCACCGTGAAACCTTCAGAGCCTCTTTACGATGCGCTCCGTGTGCACGGTCACGGACGAACTGGCTTTTCTCCGTGGACCATCCGGCCGAGGCGTTCAGCCTTTACTGAGCTGCCACCGATGGACGGACAGATTCTGTCTGGCTGTGAGCGGGAACAGGACCAGATCGGAATTTTATCGAAGGGAACAGTTACGTATGTTCAGGCGCAAGGTTATTATCGTTAACGAAAACGAACAAAATAACGAAAACTAGAATTGAAAAAACATTTTCGTTAACTGAAATAAAATTTTTTTAAAAAAGATAACTAACTGAAACTGTATTATGTGTTTATAAAACGAACTAAAATTAACTATAATAATGTCAAAAACGTCCTTCGTTTTCGTGTTTGTAATTTTTTTTCCTCATAAATGTTTGAAATCTATTCACATCGCTCCGCCGTACAACAACAACTGCAAAAAGAAAAAAAAAGTGATAAGCAGTGATGGCTGCGGAAAAAGTTGCGAGAAAGCGACTCAGTCCTATTTGGGATTTCTTTGACTATGACTGTGTTAACGATAAAAATAAGTGCCTTGTTGTAGAAGCAGGTGATACAATGTGTGGAATACTTCTGAAGGAGAAAAAAACCCACAAATCTGAAAGTCCATTTGAAAAGCTCACACAAGAAGGCTAACCAAGACTAGCTGGATAAGCTAGCCTAAGCTAGCCCCCTGGAAAGAAGGCTAACCAAGACTAGCTGGATAAGCTAGCCTAAGCTAGCTCCCTGGAAAGAAGGCTAACCAAGACTAGCTGGATAAGCTAGCCTAAGCTAGCCCCCTGGAAAGAAGGCTAACCAAGACTAGCTGGATAAGCTAGCCTAAGCTAGCCCCCTGGAAAGAAGGCTAACCAAGACTAGCTGGATAAGCTAGCCTAAGCTAGCCCCCTGGAAAGAAGGCTAACCAAGACTAGCTGGATAAGCTAGCCTAAGCTAGCTCCCTGGAAAGAAGGCTAACCAAGACTAGCTGGATAAGCTAGCCTAAGCTAGCCCCCTGGAAAGAGAAGCTACAGCTGCAGGCCAGTCAGCGTTGGGAAGGAACGGGAGAAAACAGCAACTATAATGGACTGTTTCCATGGAGACCAGATAGCTGCTGGTCAGTAAAAACGCAGGAACACCACAAGAGGGAAGACGCATTGATAAATATGTTTATTGAGACCGGAATGTAAACACGACTATGTGATTCGATAGCTTTTAAAAAGTTCAGTGCTTTACTCGAACCAAAATTACAACCCTAATTTACAAAATAAAACTAAAACTAACACTGAAACTAATAAAAACTTAACTAAAACTAAGTATTTCGGTGTCGGTCAGGTGGTCTCTGCTGAGGCCGCCGCCCCCCCGTATACCGGAGAAACGGACAGGTAGGTTTGTTTTTCATCACAAAGGGGACAGGTAAATGCACCTGAGCGGACATCACATCCAGCTCTGACGCCGGCGTGATCACGTCTCCGGAGAGAACCTCGCACGGGTCCGACAGCGGTTCCTGGCAGAGTCGACCTTTGGGATTCCTCTTTCTCAAAAGTCTTTCAGAGACTCACGTGACGGCCTCGTCCCCCTCCAGGCAGAGAAAGAGCCGCACTGTACGGGGATTCAGGAGCACATGAATCGGTGAAATTGTTCTGGTGATCACGCAGACAACCATGGTTTCAGAGTTTGGCTAGAAGGGAACAATATGAGCTCTGTGTTGTCTTGATTTATAGGTGCTGAAGCTGGAACGGAGCCCATCATTTCTGGGCCATGAAAATGTCAGGGAGGGAAACAGAAAGCAGCTCGTCGGTCTCACGGGGACGAACGGTGAGCCGTAACCATGACAGCGGGTGAGGGGGTCATGATCAGGCTGACAGAGGGAGGGACCCACCTCTTATCTGTCAGACAACAGATAAAGTTGTTGTGAATCAAATAGATTTACAGGGTAAACAAGGCTTCAGGGACACTCGTTTGTTTTAAAGGGACGGTTCCGCGTTTCAAGCTTTGGCGTCACAGGAGACGTATTTAGTTGTTTTTTTTTTATTCTTTAAAGTAGGGCTGGGCAAGTTAACGCGTTATTATCACGTTAACGCATTAATTTATTAACGCTGACAATTATTTTATCGCGCGTTAACGCATCTTGCTCACATGCTTTTGTTTTGAAAAGTCTGTTACTGGCTGCTGCGGAAGCGGAAGAGAATTGGCAGGTAAACATGCAGAAAAGCTAAAACAGACAAGGAGAACGGTAAAATCTGTGAACTTTACAGTTCAGGTAGCAACTCAGGTAGCAATATTAACAATTCTGTCTGGAAAAAAAACTTTCAATCCCCTTTGTTCAAGACGATCATGTCATTCCTCCATGTTTCATCAGATCTGCTCCATGTGTTCACTGTCCTGCTGTTCTCTAGCTGGTTACTGCAGTGCGGCTCCATCTAGTGGCACAGATGTGTAATGACAACAGAAAGTCCAGTCCTCCATTATAAAACTAATTCAGTTCTGTGGCCGTTTTTTAATTTGTTAAATTATATTATATATTTCTAAAAAAAAATCCACGAAGCACTAAAACCGCAGTACTCAAACCGCAAAGTGGCAAGGGATCACTGTATGTGATTCCAGCGCCGCCATGCTACCTGATCTGCTGCACAAAGACATTTTTGCATTCACGTAAACCAGACAATTAAATATTAAAAACAAATTTAGTCCTGTGGCCTGTTTTTTCATTTCGTATTTTTGATCCAAGTCTAAAATTGAAATATAAAAAAACCAGGCATTTTTTTTTCGTTTTTTTGTGTTAGATTAAAAAAACAGAAAAAGGAATAAAATGTCACTTTTCAATTTTTTTTTAAATTTGAAAATGGAAAGAATGAATGATACACGGATTGATAAAGTTACTAAACTTTAACATAGACATTTTCATTTTAAAGTTCTCCCAGACGGAGGATTCAACAGAAACAAGGTTATTTGTAACAACTGACAAGTTGAACTCTCCGTTAAAAGTTTCTGCTGTTACCTCAGAAATTACCTGTTTTAATGTTCTGATTGTGCTGAGACACAATCATTTTGTTGGATTTTGTTTGTAGACTTTTTTAAATTTTTCATTAAAAAAAAAAAAACAGGATGACATTAATGCCCTGGCAGTGGCAATAAGTTTTATTTTATTTTACATTTTTTAAGATGAGATTTACACTAAATATGTGTTACTGACAAGTGCTGATGTTAAAAGTGTTTGAACAACAAATGTTATGGCACTTTAGTTCATATGGCAGCAGAACATTTAAATAAAAGTGACCTTTACACTACTTTTGAATTCATTATTTGAGTTTGCGTATATAATGCGATTAATCGTGATTAATCAGAGAAAATAACGCGATTAATCACGATTAAAAATTTTAATCGTTGCCCAGCCCTAAGTTTAAAGTTGACACAGTTGGGTCAACCTCTTCTCAACCCTTCAATTTCACTCTTTCTTCACAGTAAATGTCTTTTTTTTTTTTTGCAGCTCGCTGCAACGACTGACTGAACGGCTCTCACTTTCATGGCTTCACGAACCCAAAATCAAAGGATCTCAATCGAAGAAGAAAAGTATATTCTCTCCCCTTTGAGAAGCATTTTTACGAAGCGAATCAGCAGCTCATTCACTTTGCTGTTGAGAAGTTTCTTTTAATGGAAAAAAGAAAGGAAGAGAAAAAAGAGGTTCAACTTCCCACTTCTGAGGGACAGAAAATGCAGCGTAATTTGCAGTTGAGGCTGCGTGGAAATAAAAAATAAAATGACGAGGCTGGATCGTTTTCCTCTTGGCTGGATGAGGTATTTTTAAACCAGCGCCATCAAAGCGCCACGGTTGTGTTTGTGACTTCAGATACCCGCTCACGTGCCTCAGCAACACGGAAACTACGATATTTCATAACCACTTCGGACTGAAAGACGAGCAGAAAAACTAGATAGAACATTTATCTGCTCTAACGTGGTGAATTAAAACAGACGTTGAGGTCTGCAGGGTTAGGATTAGGATTACCCAGGTTAGGGTTGGGGTTACCCAGGTTAGGGTTGGGGTTACCCGGGTTAGGGTTGGGGTTACCCGGGTTAATGAGTCACCAGGGAATATGCCACAAAAATGCAATAAAAGCACCTTTTTCACATCTCCGGGTCACGTGATGTCGCCTGACCAGTCGTATGTTTTTTTTAAAAATTATTTTTGGGGGAAAAAGGGGATCTCAGCGCGACGACTCATGCAGGAGTTTCTAAGAGTCAATATTCAAAACAACTAGCAAGTCTTCGGGGTAATAAGACTCTGGATCAACAGGTTTCAGATCCAGATGGACCAGACTAATACTTTATATCAGTGATTCCCAAAGTGTGGGCCGCGGCCCCCTGGTGGGCCGTCGTGGGACTGCAGGTGGGCCGTGAGAGGTCATTAAAATTAAACAAATGTGTTTTAAATCCTCGATCTTTTTATAATATATTCATGGCATGATTAAAAAAACATTAAGAAGTAATAAAACAATCCAATTATGTGTTATTCTACCGTCATTGTAACTTAGTATGACAAGTGTCACCTTATTTGTTGACCCCTCACATTAATATCGGATCATGGTTCCTGGTCCTGTATGTTGATCACAGTTGTGATTAAAGGTTTCGGTGGGCTGCGGAGATTTTTCACATTTCAAATTGGGCCTTGGTGTTATTCTGAAGTTTGGGAACGGCTGCTTTATATTAAAGAGGTAACGCTGAGGACGGTTGGACGACATGATGTCACCATGTTGCTGCTCTTCTCCAGTATGAAGGTTCGCCATCAAGTTCTGAATCCTCTGTGAAATCGTGACTCTCCTGAAACCCTCCGACGAGCCCGCCTCTGCTCCCACCCACCCGCTCATCGACGGTCCAACTGTGAGCTGCATCGTTCAGACCCAAACCCTCCAGCTGATCTGCTGCAACAGCTGCACTTTGCAAACCTTTTGCGCAGCATCCACTTCATCCCCACTGTTAATTGCAAGCTCAGCCGTAGCTGCAGGAAAGACCGGGTCGTCTGCCGGGACTTCTCGCCCCGAACGCTGAATGTTTACCGTGATCCCCGTTCGCCCTTTTCGTCACACGCCACATGAAGCCGCTCAAGCGGAAAGCTGACTCACTTTAATTAGCAGCTAACATAATTACATCTTCTCTTATCTTTTTTCCTCCGTGCACTTTCCTCCACCCCGACTCTTCCTCTGCTTCTTCTTTTTTTCTTTTGTTTAATCCTCAGAAGCTTGGCAAGCCAGCGGATGTCATGAGGTTTCCCAGGGCTGCTGCTCACGCAAGTGTCAGTCCGGTTCGGCTTGGGATGAGAAAAGGCACGAATCAGAGCTGGCGGCGTCATTTTTATTCAGCGGCGCTTCCTGCCGCCGGTCGGCCCGGTGATGGCAAACACACCAAAAAAAACAAAAAAAAAACAGACGTTAAAAATATTCAGGTTAAAAGAGGTTCAGATAAACGGTGAGACTGTTGCTGTGTTCCTGGATGACATCACAAGCTCTCCAGTTAAAGAAACTGGGATTATAGTATCAGCCAGTGATGTAATGGGGAGGAAGGAAACACTCTGAGGTCGATGTTTGGTGGAAGGGTTTCTAAACCCTCCTGTTATTATTACATTCCTGACAGACGTACGTCATGGAATCTGGATTTCCAATGAGCCAATGAGCTGCTCTGAATATCATCCCTCATTTATTCGGTGAGTCGTCAGACGTGCCTGGCCTCGGTTGCCGCTTCTGTTTTTGCCGTTTGAGTCTGCAGGCGGCGGGCAGAGCTCCCAGGTCCAGGTTCTGGTCCGCCTCATCGGATCTCTGCTTTCCAGATTGTTCCAGGATTTGGTGGATTGGAGGTTTTAGTTTGGGGAAGGCCCCGCGAGGCCTGTCTGGGCGAGGGTTGGACGGATGCCTCTCGTCTCCACGGTTCCTGGGATGAGGGAACGCCGTCAGTGCCAGCGTTGGGGATCTGAGGGGTTTTCATCGGGGAGTGGCTGGTTTTAAAGACATATTTTCAGGATAATCTCGTCCACAAATGAAATAAGGGAAGGAGCTTGACATGAGAGTTATGAAACGGCTGCATTTCCTCTGAATCACCACGAACTTTCATTGCTTCTTGGATTGAAAAAAAAGGAAAGAAAACATTTGATCAGTTTTAGGAAGCGTCGTGGGGCTCCGGTTGTCTCTCGTAGCCTGAACCGGACGTGTCCAGAATGTTTAAAACAGTTCTTTAACTGATAATAAATCCAGAAGCATCCAGGAGCCACAGTGGATGTGAGGATGTGTCACACCTACGCCACGGCACACCGCTGACGACATCACGTGCTCCGCCCCTCTGATTGGTTGCTCGGCCTGGCCGACGGCATCCGGAGCCAGTCTCTCTTACTGGTAGAGGAAGCAGACCGAGGTCCCGATCATAAACTTCCCCTTACCCGTTAACACTAGCCGCTACCTGCAAATTGCGAGAATAGGAACCTCCGCTAACCGCTAATGCAATCTTCCGCACGCTAAAGCCGCTACCCATTACGCTGACTCCCTTACTCACTTTGTAGGTGTGGCAATGAGCGTGTCTTTGCCCTGTCCGCAAACCTGGTATCTTGCTACTGCGGGTTTAGGGTTGCGGGCGGCGGGTAGTCTGACCGGCCGACATGCTACCCACATGTCGGCGCGTACAAGAGCGCGTCCAGATGGCATGAATGCATGTCCACCTGGTCACATGTGGACGTGCACAAATGTCTCTACCTCTCGAATTAACTCTCGTATAAAAAGCGTGATTTGACCTCAGTTTAACCCCTGAGCAAATGGCAGAGATCATCTTAAACGACTTGCTCGCCAGTTAAACCATAGACGACCAGAGCGTGTTTACTGGGAGGACACCAACTATCTGGGACTTTCAGGTAGCTGATAGGAATTGTCTGTGTTAAAATATTTATATGTATATATCAGTGCAGAGGAGGAGGAGGAAGGAAGAGGAGGAAGCTCTACAGCAGAGTCCCAGACGAGCTGCGAACTAGAGCTGCTCTGATCTGGATGAAAAGACGCTACATAGCGGTTAGCGGGTAGCGCAACCTGCTCTTAAAGGGAATGGCTGCTGACGCACTGATTGGTTTAACAGGTGGAACGCCCTAACCACTCCTATGCATAATGTAGCGGGTAGCGCAGGTGGGATAGCGGGTTTAGCTAGGTGGAAGATTGCATTCTTTGCGGGGGATCGCCCCTCCCGCTACCTACTATCCCTTAATAACGGCTTTAGCAGATCTGGCTGAAGATCGGGCCCTTAGTTTCTGGGAAGGACATCAAACCCCCCATTGACCCTAAAGGGCCAAGTATGGAGCCTTGAGGCACACCACAGAACAAAAGAGTAGCAGAGGAGGACAGGTAGCCAATCATTGAGCTCGCCGACCTCAGAGACTCATAGTTGCTGGTCCCAACAGGATAAACGGGGGAGGCTGCCTCGGGGCGGGGCTGAACCAGTATTCGTAAACCGGGTCACCTGACCCTACAAAGAGAAAACCCGAAAGGCTCACAGATCCATGATGGTGTTCGGTTAAACTCTGTCCTCCAAAGTTGAGATGAGAACAAGTTCTACATCTGCAGTCAAGACATGAGCTGCAGAAACAGGATAAGATAAATAAAGTACATCTAATCTAATCTAATCAATAATCAATCAGAGTTTATATTCTGAGGGAAGAAAGCAAACAAACTCTTGGACAGACTTTACGACCGTTCGTGCAACACTTTTATGAACTGTCTTCGCTCCCAGAGTTTTACTGCGAGAACTGAGCTCAACAGGTAAACTGAAGGTAAATACCTGCTGATAAGGTGTTATTGACGAGGCGTCGTCCCCAGAGCGATAACGTTTCACTGCCGCCGCCACCTTTCACTACGACGACCTGCCGACGACGACGGACGATCGACCAGCGGACCCGAGGCTCAGCTGTGGGCGCGTTTAAGAGGAAACTCAAGAAACTCTTTGATTTCGCTCTTAAATGAGCTTTTAGAGTTTTTGATTCATAATTCAGCCGATTCAGCCATAATTCATAATTCACATCTGTTTCTTTTTACACATTTGTCATTTAAACGAATTACTTCCCTACTTTTGCCATGTTGACGTTTATTTACTTCTTGGTTTGTGTTTAAAGTACTTTAACTGTCTGAAGTGTTTCCTCTGTTTCTCCTGAGTTATTATTAAAACTACCGATTTAATTTTAGTTTGTCGGCGTGAATGCATGTGTGCACGTATGCAAGTATGTACGTGTGTGCATGATTGTGTTTATTTGCACAAGTTGCATGAAAAGTGCAACAAATAAAGTTTGATTGATTGATTTTTGTTTTCTTCATGTCTTGGACCAGAGAGGTGATTTGTAGTCATTTATTGTTCAGTACGCTGTATTTTAATTAGGTTTTTTTTCTTCTTCTTTTAGAGGACAGACCTCTGGGAGTCGTTGAAAGACGTGATTGTGGTTTGGTTTTTGAACTCATGCAGTTATTAAAGACTTATGAGAACAAACTCAAGACATCCACGATGCTCGTATTACATTTTTTTTTTCCGATATTATCGATACCAGTGATATTATTGATATCAATATATTAACTGGCGTACCTCTGAGTTACGCCAGATAAGGTGATAATATCGTTAATATCGTTGGTATCGATATTATCGATACCAACAATATTATCAATATTATCGATATATATTAATGATATTGATATTGAATTATATTGTTAATATATCAATAATACCGATAATATCATTGGTATCGATAATATCGATAACAGGGAGGTACGCCAGATAAGGTGATAATATCGATAAGCTGATAATATTGATATTAACAATATTATTACCTTATCTGGCGTACCTCAGGGAGGTACGCCAGATAAGGTGATAATATCGTTAATGTATTAATAATATCGATACCAACGATATTAACGATATCGTTGGTATCGTTAGTTATCTGGCTTACCTCAGGGAGGTATATTGTTGGTATCGATATTATCGATAGCAGGGAGGTACACCAGATAAGGTGATAATATCGTTAATGTATCAATAATATCGATACCAACGATATTAACGATATCGTTGGTATCGTTAGTTATCTGGCTTACCTCAGGGAGGTATATTGTTGGTATCAATATTATCGATACCAGGGAGGTACGCCAGATAAGGTGATAATATTGATAAGGTGATAATATTGATATTAACGATATTATTACTTTATCTGGCGTACCTCAGGGAGGTATGCCAAATAAGGTGATAATATCGTTAATATCATTGGTATCGATAATATCAATACCAACGATATTAATGATATTATCACCTTTATTATATTATATATTATTATAATATTATAATATTATCAATATTATCGATATATTAACAATATCACCTTATCTGGCCTACCTCCCTGAGGTAGGCCAGATAAGGTGATAATATTGTTAATATATCAATAATATCATTGGTATCGTTGGTATTGTTAGTTATCTGGCATACCTCAGGGAGGTATATTATCACCTTATCTGGCGTACCTCCCTGAGGCACGCCAGATAAGGTGAAATCAGGGCGAAACATTTCGGAGCGTCCGCTCGACCAGAGATGCCGTTGAAATGAGATCACGGCGGGAGTCTCCCTCTCACAGCGTCGGTCACCTCTGAGTCCAGAGACACAAATCTGGCCTGAAAGAGCGCAGGAAGCCTCAGAGCCTCCTCAGCCTGCTTATGTAATGACGCAGCTGCTGAAGCAAAACCAGAAGTTGGAGCCCGTCTCCTTTCATTTCTCTCTCTGAGCCTCTCAGGCTCTTCTGGAGTTGTTGAGATTGTACTGAGGGTTTGTTTGCAGAGGGGGATTATTGTGGCCATTTAGACACTTCAGCCGAGCTCGTAACTCCATCAACAGGCTGTTTTTTTTCCAACCTGACCAGCAGTCTCGCCTGGTTTACGCGGTGGATTAGTTAATCATTACAGGACCTGAAAATGCTCCAAATGCTCTCCTCATGTATTTTTACGCTGCTCTTCAAAGGTCTGGTGCGTGCTCACCCTCCGCCCTTCCTGTCGCATCGCTCTCATTTGTCAAACTTTCTGTCCAGAACTCCCCTCTGGACCTTTTAGCTGCGTTTTGCAACAGCGAGAGATAAAGGCCAGATTCCAGCGAGCGGTCACAGAGCCTTTTTTGGTCACATCGCAGTAATCGGAGAACAAATAAACCAGCTGAGCTGTAATATCGCTGCGCTGACCTGGTGCTTGCAAAACCCACCGGCGCGTCTGGCTGAGCGGCGCTGCTCGGGAGATCTGGATCAAGGAAACAGTTTATCCTGACGATTAGACTGAGATTTATGAAACAGGGGGTTTTTATTCTCCCAAAGGGCACGGCCTCGTTTTCTTTCTCATGTCTTGTGCAACGTCTTCTACAAACAGATACGACCAGGGTTTCGTGGTTCTCTGTGCCGCTAAAACAACAGGGGGGGGGGGTTGGGGAAGTGTTCGTATTCCCGGTGAATAAATAAATACCCGAGCTAACTTTCGGTGACTTATTAACTGTCCACTCTCTCTCCCGGAGAGCTGCCCTTTTACCGCTTGTTGAGCTCCGGCGGCACTTCCCGTTCAGGACTTGCATTGTAAAAGTGGCTCCTGTGGGGACGAGGCTTCCTGTTGAGGATGCGTCTAAGAATAGGGGAAGGGGTGGACAATGACCACAACATGTTGATGGATGGTAGTACTTGACACAGCTTTGGGAATCCCACACAAATCATTAAGGTTAAGACTTGTGCCAACAGAGCTTTAGAGGAACTGATATGGGGTTTTAAAGAGCTGCTGAAGGCTGCTCAGCTGAGGAGGTGCCGATGTGACGACAGGCACTTTAAGGCCCGTTAGCGCTGACGATGGGCCTCCATCCACGACTGGCTACTGGGCACGGAAACAGTGAGAAACTGTTTCATGATAAAAGTCCTGCTCTATCAGTGTTTGTTTTTTGGCCATGTGACCTACTGAAGCCGGTGTTTGCTATGGAGCCCCGTTTGGGTCATAATTCAATGAATAAATGAGTCTATTATTATGAAATATATGTGTTTATTATTATGAAATACGTACCCATTATTATGAAATGTAATTATTATGCAATATATTTTATTATGATTTAATCTTAGTTTAATGTATAATAGTTTATTCCAGAATGTTTTTTTTTTAAATCTAAGAATGAGTTTTTACATAATTGCTTTGTTTTTCATAAGAATGAGCTTTTACATAATAATGACATTTTGCCAGTGGGCGGGACCAGTGGTTGACCTGCACACTCATTGGCTGATCCTTCTCCATTCTACGCTCTAACATCGACTAGTTTTGGCCGTGAGGTCCCGTTAGCAGCGGGCCGTGGCGTCATCAAGGTGCGCTCCTAGTCTGAGCTACGGGGAAACCTGGAGTATATACATTACACCTCTCGCCCACTATCGATATTCACTGTTCTGTTGCTTATGCCTGAATGAAAGAGCAGCCAATCACATAAATGGCTCCGCCCCCTCTCCGCTGTAATTGACACACAAATCATTCTTATGAAAAACAAAGCCATTATTATGTAAAAGCTCATTCTTATGAAAAACGAAACCATTATCATAATAATGGGAAACATTTCATAATAATGGATACGTATTTCATAATAATAGACTCATTAATTCATTGAATTTTGACCCAAACGGGGCTCCACAGTTTGCTGCTTCATTTGGTCACTTGTGCTAACCAACGGTGGACTCGAACCAGGCGCCAACATCCCCACGTCTGGGTTGACTGGGTGCTGGCTCCACAACAGGGCAAATCTCCATCAACTTCCACGTTAAAACGCCCCAAATCACAGCAGAAATGAACATATTTACATCCTGGTACAAACATCGGTTTAGGTCTGCTTTGTTTACGAGCTGTTTAGCTCATCTAAAGTGATATAAATAAATAATAAAGGAAAAACAATGGCCAACTCTGGGTCAACAACCGTTAGTTGTTGTGTCGCCGTGATTTTTGGCTCTTTGCTTCCGGCCGGTTGTCATGGAAACATGACCAAACTGACTCATGACACCGAAATGACGACGTTCAGAGAGATTTGACCCATGTGTTGTTGCACTGTGCACTGTGTGCTGTCTGTACCCTGCACCCTCTCTGGCCAGGACGCTGTACCTCCATCCATGTAGGATGCAGGTGTATTCATGACAGTGACCCAACACACCAGCACGTTGGAGTTCACCATCACTGCTGTATGTCTTTAGTTCTGGTGTGAATTGGGAAACCCCACAAATCACTGCACACTCATTTGCACACTCGACACCACACAAACATGCAGACGGTTGCAAGAAAAACTGAAATAATGCAGGAAACTGAAGGGGACATGGAGACAGCTGAATAACATCATCTCCTTCCCAAAGCACCAAGTCAACCCCACCCAGCAGCTTTCCGGGGCCACTCTGACCCCTAACCCTCAGCAGGGACGTGCATGACCTCCGTTGATGCGGCGTCAATGATTTGGGCCCCCTGAGACCATCCTGGACTCCGGCCATATCGTCTGGGCTGTTCCCCTTCGCGCTGACTCTGTCGTGCCTGAGCGGGACGCAGTACGACTCGGTTGAGGATCCCTAAAAAGACCTTTTCACTGACCTTCATAGTTGAAACAAGATTAGCTACCGTTTTTTTCATTTGTTGCCTCTGTCCCTGAGCTTGTTCCCACTTAAACAGTTAAATCCTTCCCCCCAATTGCATCTTGGGTAAGTAATTGTGTTTCTCAAGTGTCTGGTAGCTTTTTCTTATCTGAGAACAAATAAGCAAGTGAAAGGGCTTGAAGAGAGGACCTCCTTATGAAAGGAACGCAGCCAGATTTCTGTTAGGACTAAGGGCTTTCTGCAGAGAACAATAAACACTGAGCTGCTCTGACGGTTTTTCTCTTTTTTTCTGTACTTTGAAGGGGTCTATTCTTTCTCAATCAACAGACTTTTGATGAACTCTGACATAACAGGAAGGAAACCGGTTTTCTGTTTTCTGTTGGGAAGCTGCACACACACAGAGGTGAGATACAGAAAGCATCCCTTCGTTAAGGACCGTTAATTCAACTACCAACATTTTCTCGTCGTAACCACGGTGCTGTTTATTATCGCATCCTGTAGTGAAGTACGGCAGTTTCAGTATTGTGGTGTCCTGTCAGTTTAGACTGGAGAAACGTTCGTTTTTCATCGTGACGCTGGTCATCAGGACCAGGGTAAGCTGTAGGCGGAAGACCTTATCTTGATGAGTTTGAGTCTTCTCGTCCATCACCACCATTGCTGTGTAAACACATGCAAACACAGCGAACAGAAACGGCGCAACCGTATCGGGTTCTTTCATTTTAAGCGGGTTTCCATCAGCAGGGGTCCGGGGTGCAACGAGGAGGCTTTGGTCCTTCCGGCCGTCGTGTCTCCATCTACAGTGAAGGTGACGGTTCCCTCGTGGGAACCTGGAGGCCGGTAGTGCACCACCTTTGCTGTTTGTCAACTGCGAGTAAATAAAGGAAAAAGGAAGACGACAAAGATGGAGGAATGAAAGAAGAAAAAGAAACTGAAATGACCAGATAAACATTTGAGGAGATGGCGATGGATGGGAAGAGATGACTTGAAGAGGATATCAACGACGTCATCTCCTGGCCAAAGCACATCCAATCAGCACAGAGTAGAGGTCTTCGGAACAACCCTGGAAACCCGAGGTTCCGACCTCGACCCCATCCGGGTCTCGGGTCCATTCAAAAGACGTGACTCCGGGTTCAGGTCAGAATTGGTACAGTTAGTCTCGGGTCCGGTCAGTGCTCTCTGACAGGCTGGGTCCACGTTTACTCGAGAGGTAAAGATATTGGCGGTGGCAGCCAATGTCAGGACTCGGGGCAGTTAAATTAATTATTCATTAACGTGTTTGTCATGAAACAACCGTGTTGCCGTAGCGTGTTATTAGCGATTTGCCCGGCAGCTGTAAAGCACAACGGATCGCCAACATGACAACGCTGGATGAGAGAACATATTTACAGCACGTCCTGACCGGTGTAGGCTATTAGCGTTAGCAGTTGCTACCATTAGCATCTGTATCCACAAAGAAAATAACGACGTGGATTTATTGTTGTTTACATCACGTAGCCTATGTAGCAACTGAACCGGTAGAAGAAGACAACTTTAGGTAAGAAAATCAAGTTTTATTCAACGCTAGACAACTTTAACATGAGCAACTATGGGCTGGATTGTCTCGGTTCTATTCGGGTAACTCGGTTCGGTTCGTGGTCAGAAACTAAAGACTCGGGTCGGGTCGGTTCCGGGTCCAAATATTGCGGGTCCATTCGGGTTCGGACTCCCGGAGTCATGATAATAGCTCGGGTCGGGTCGGTTTTGGGTCGAATTTTCACGGGTCCAGTCGGGTTCAGGTCCATGAAAGTGGACCCGTGAAGACCTCTAGGTCAGAGCCATTGTACATTGTGATGGAGACACTATAGATGGGTTCTAACAGAGTTAACCTTCTCCTTAGTCCTTTCAGACAGTGCATTGGTCCAGCCAGGATCTACTGACCCAGTGAATAATTGCTCCATACCTCTTGGTGGTGGTAGTGCGCCACTTTTGCTATTTGCCAACCACCAATGAATAAAAAGAAATCAATGACACAGAGGAAGAAAAACAAACTAGAATGACAAGATTAGCATAGAAGAGGCTCAGATGGCTGCTGCATTTCTGTTTCCTGCGTTTGCACACACGACGGTTGTGACAATGAATGAGGAAACTCAAACTTGAAGGGGTCACGGAGAGGAATGATTAATGTCACCTCCTGGTTACAGTTTACCCATTCAGCTCCGAGTCAACACAACCCCCAACTCATCAGTTATTCTTGGTCAAAGTGAAGTAACTAAACCAAAGCACGTTCTCGTTTCTGCTCATAGATCTTCCCGTTGTCTTTGAGGGGCGGTTCCTGGTAATGGACGGCCTGGCCAGTCATCCTAGTTCTTGTCCACTTCGATGAAAAGGTTTAGCCTGGTTCCTCTGGACTTTGACTCGGATTTATACGGGGCAGTACCAGCAGACAGCACAAGAAACTGCCACAATCAGAGCATGGGATGAAGGCAGAGTGACTAGAACCAACAAAAAGACCTCCAAAACCCTTGTTTTGTGTTGTGGCTCTTGGATGCTCCTGCATGAGTCACTGCATAAAATCCATCCCCGTCACGTTGCGTTTGGTTGATAGACCAGTGGAAATGGCGTACCAGACCCCTCTCACAAGACCACCTTTCAGGTTATAAATGGTATGGGTGGTCAGGCTCGTAATGGGAACACTTGACAGAAGTCGAGCCCCAGGACACCTGCGAATGGAAACCCATTTAATGTTTGACTAGGGCACTGTGGTATAGAGCTGAGCGATTTGATCAATTCTGCGATATATATATATCGATATTTTATTTACCCAGATAGTATAGATTTTTCAGCCGCGGGTATCGATATTCTAAGCTTCTTTCAAAACCCCCGTGTCGCACCTTTAAAAGCTTGCAAGCAACAATTTGCGCTGTTTAAATAAACTAAACTATTTTTCTCAAATCTTTTATTCATTTTGTCCAGCATTTGCAAAGTCATTGGAACACTCACAAGATGTCAACAAAATCACTTTGTTCCTTTAAAATCTTTTGGAAAATGATGTACAGTGATCTCTTTTTTTTCACGGTTAATGGGGACCCCCCCCCGCGCGCGAAAATCAAAATCTGCGAACTGGAGCCAGAGCCCCCCCGAGCCTAAATAATGTGTTTAAAATATGTTTAAAAACCGCAAAAAAGTAGCGAGGCACTGCAGCGAAACACGACAAAGGCTCAACTGTGGTCTTTCTGTTACCTTCACAGCCTCTGGTCTCTGAACCGTAGTAAACAAATCACTCTTTCATCTAATCTCGTTTTCATTCTGCTGTCCCACAACACACACACTACATTACCCATAAGGCGACACCAATACCCATAAGGCCACCTTCTTAAGGGGGCCAGGCTGGCTCACAACATTTCTTTGAAGGAAGAAAAGAAAACGCGCACAACATCCTGTGATGTTTCTGCAATTTTTTTTTTGATTTTTAAAAAAAATATTATTGATTTCTGAAAAAAATCTGCGAATAACTAAAACTGCGAAAACTTAAAGCGTGAATTGGCGAGGGATCGCTGTAAATGTATTGTAAGATGAATATCAATATATATCGTAACGTGAGCTGAATATCGTGTATCGTAGCGTATCGTAAAATTAGTGTATCGCTACAGACCTGCAGTGGTATTTGAATGATGCGCTCTAGTCAAATTTAATCACTCTAGTGTTAAATAAACCATTCAACCTATCATGCTAGTTGTTCTGAGACAAACGTCCGTATCTCACACTCAGCAAAACACGATTGGCTGGAAACATGTCACATGGGAACAGATGCCTTCAGGGTTCACAAAAAAAAAAGATAGTTGCAGCAGGCAAGAATTTGAAATAGTCAAATTATCGTACATTTGGCCTTTTTTTGGATTATTGATCGTACAGAGGGCCAAATTATCATACAAACAAATCCGTGAATAACTAAAACCGCGGAACTAAATGCGCGAATTGGCGAGGGATCACTGTAAATGTATTGTAAGATGAATATCTATATATATAGATCGTATCGTGAGCCGAATATCGTGTATCGTATCGTGAGATTAGTGTATCGCTACAGCCCTACTGTGGTATTTGGACCAAAACATGCCACAGAATCTTCTCTGTGATCTCTGAACACACTCTTGTCTGCCACTGGGAGATGTAGAAAACACAAAGAAAAGAGGGAAAGCAGTCATCCTTTTCTTGATATTCACCAGTGATTCTCTCTGGGTCTGAGTCAGAACCGGTGTCCTCTTAAATCAAACTGGTTTACGACCAACCATTAAACATGAGCCTCTGCAGCTCAGTTCGGGCCTCGTTCTCACACTTCACCTTAACCACTAGGATTTAATCCTGGGAGAGGAGCCGAACCTCTGTCGAGGTCATGTTTCACAGGGACTGTTCGTATGAGACCGGGGAAGCGAACGTCGCAGGTGTGTTCCTGTTAGCGTGTCCACGCCGCCTACGTGTTTACATGTCGCTCCTGCTGAGCGTGTTGTTATGACAGTCAGTTGGATTTTTTGATCTGGTTCCTCCTTTCCTGTGATGAAATTCCTCTTGTCAAAAGGAAAAAAAAAACCCCAAAAAACCCTCCCAAACATCCTCTATAATTAGAGCACCCCCCCTTGTCTTCAATAGCATCCAGCAGTAATTGGATTATCTTGGGTCAGGCAGAGAATAAAGGACAAAAAGCTCTTTATATGAGGCGTTTATCTGAGAAATTCCTATCTTATGAAGAGTGAAAATATTTTCTTAATCACTTAACAAGTATTTGAGTGGGAGTTAACCCTTCGATGTGTTACAAAAGCTACAAAAATGTCTGTTCTACTTGGTTACAAAATCTTTGATTTCATAACAGCAGGCGGTAATGTTCATGTAGTAAAAGCAGTCGTTCAAGATGAAAGCACCACTCAGTTTTCCCTCCAAACTACAAGTTTTGTGGTTTTTAATGACATGTTTTAGATCCGACAGAAGGCAGACATTTATGACAGTTGATATACTTGTTTCCTACATGCTTTGTAATACTGTTGGTGGTAAAGAAAACTAATTGGTCCCCTGGTTTGACGAAGGACCGCCTCATTCCAGCAGGGAGAACAGAAGGAGATGGAGTCAATCATCGTTGCGGTTTTTTGGTCATAAACATGATTACAGTTTAGTGCTTTTAGGTAATCATTAATTAGTTTTCCCTGCGTGTGCGTGAATTATCTCGACATAAGACATCAAAGTCCTAAGAAAGTCTTAAAAACAACTTCTTCAAACTTGTGTGCGACAGCTTTTTGAGCCTAAAAGCAGAGAAAAGGTATGTTAGAAACATTAAGTTTTAAAATCTTAAAGATACACGATGTAAAAAAATACCAGTCCAGACCAGATGGGGGCAGCTTGTTTCGAGGAAGTTCTTGTGTACGATACAATGATGCGTACGCTGTAGTGATTCGTCCAGTGACTCCAGATGTTTACACAGCTGAAGTAACTCCCCGTTAAGCATCTTTGAGTCGTTTATTCAAAACAGTCAAGCGCTAATGGCCGACCGTTGACAACTCACCGTTTGTCCCCTGACCAGTCTGTTGCTGGTCTATACTGGTGGTTAACATCAGTAGCGTGAGTAGAGTACCCCGTCAGCCAGTGTAAACTCTTCTTCTTCATTTGAATCAGCGTTGCCAGGTGGGAAATGTAGGATTATCGTACCAGAGACTCAAAACTATTGTATTTTGAGGGAAATTTTCGTACATCTGTCATAACCAAAATAACAAGCCCACTGATGCGCTCTAGTCAAATTTAATTACTCTAGTGTTAAATAAACCATTCAACCTATCATGCTCGTTGTTCTGAGACAAACATCCGTATCTCACACTCAGCAAAACACGATTGGCTGGAAACGTGTCACATGGGAACAGATGCCTTCAGGGTTCACAAAAAAAAGGCAGGCGATAATGTGAAATAGTCAAATTATCGTACATTTGGCCTTTTTTTTGGATTATTGATCGTACAGAGGGCCAAATTATCGTACAAATACGATAATTATCGTACACCTGGTAACAATGATTTAAGTGTATGAAGGTCAACTGCAGGCTGTAATGATTTATGGCACCTCCAGTGGGACAAAGTGGTATTACTGGGACTTGCTGGAGCGTCCCAACTCCTCGTCCAGGAAAGTTGCTTCAGTTCATTGCAGATAGCTCCTCTGATGATTCATGCCAATAATTATTATTATTTTTTTAATTCTGTTATTTCCTTTCCCACTGTGTGGGCTCATTTATTGATTCCTTAAAAAGATACTGACGCATTTACATTAAAACTGAAATGTTTTAATTTTAAGCGACGTATATTTTGGCTCCAGTTGTTTGAAACGTTCAGTCGACGGTCGTCAGTAGTTTATCTGGTCACATCTCCCTTCTCTTATTTCTAATATCACAAAAAAATAAAACAAAACTAATTTATAATCCCTCATTAATAATAATGGAGGTAAAATCTTCCAGCTGTGGTTCACATCTGTCTCTTCAGCCCTATAATTATATATATGATCTTTTCTTTCCTCCTTCCCCTTGCCAGTCCGTTTGTCGTGCTTCCCAGTCATGTTCTTCTGTCTCCTTCCACTTCTCTGTATTTTGTGTTGTTTTGTTTGTTTGTTTGGTTTGTAGTTAATCATAAAGCTCATTGTTATTAGTGTTGCCTCCCCTGCCTGTGGTATTTAGGGCCCTTCCACAAACCGGTGGAAAATGGTAGAGAACATCCAGAAAAAAAAGCGACATAAGATACAATGTTAAGAAGACAAGAAGATACACGAGCTTGTTGGTCCTGGTCTGCAGCGTACGTACGCAGCGTACATGCTTAGTACTAGTTAGGTTTGATTTTATAGAATTAGTACTATTGATATGATGATATCAGTTACAAGAATGTGTAGTAAGCGGTTATGGGCCATGATATTCTATACAGTGATCCCTTATTTTTCATGATTAATAGGGACCGGCGCCCCCTCCCGCGAAAATCAAAATCTGCGAACTGGAGCTGGACCCCCTCGAGCCTAAATAATGTGTTTAAAATATGTTTAAAAACCGCAAAAAAGTAGCGAGACACTGCAGTGAAACAAGACAAAGGCTCAACTGTGGTCTTTCTGTTACCTTCACAGCCTCTGGTCTCTGAACCGTAGTAAACAAACTGCTGGTATTGTGCTATTTTTGGCTCTTAATTAGCTAACAACAACAAAAGAAAAAGTCCGGTTTTCTCTGCATGGAACGGGAACTTTATTCTGTCACTGCAGGAACTTGTAACATCACACAGGTTGTATTGTTGGGCTCCTGTCGGTTAACAGAGAATGTAAATCTATACACGCTGGGCTGCTGTTGATGCTCACTACACTTTTCATCTAACCCCGTTTTCATTCTTCTGCCGTCCCACGACACACACACTACATTACCCATAAGGCCACACCATTACCCATAAGGCCACCTTCTTAAAGGGGCCAGGCTGGCTCACAGCATTTCTTCACTGTGAGAGAACGAGTACAACATCCTGTGATGTTTTCACAATTTTTTCTTGATTTTTTTATTATATTATATATATTATATATAAATCTGCGAATAACTAAAACCGCGGAACTTAAAGCACGAATTGGCAAGGGATCACTGTATGGGGGTACAAGGGTGTGATCTGTCACTCACTCTCCACTATTGTTTGGGTCAGTGTGACCTTAAGAGGACTGGAAAGACCTGGTCAAGGTGAACGTGCAGCCTTTGCAGCTTCTTCTTGCTTCACACATAAAACCAGCTCACAGTTGGCACATTTGTTCATTTTACGTTGTGATGGAGGTGTTACGAAGGATCAGTGAGGTAGAAGCAGAAAAACTAAGGCTTTTATTTTAACAGAAAACCTGAAGAACATAGAAAAGTGCTGCCGCAGCAGGACATCTGAGACCCCAAAACAAACGCAGGAGAGCAGAGGACGGATGACCAGCAGCACAGCCTGGAGCGTGGCCCAACGGACTAGCAGGGGAGGAAAGAGGGACGAGGTCATGTAAACACGACAAACATCTACAGGCTAACGAGACACAGGTGTCGGACTGTTCAGAGCAACGACGGGGGGTGAAAACACGCTCAAAATAAGAGAAAATCGAGCAGGGGCGCACCGATAAACCGAGACTGAAGCAGACACGAGACGGACGTCCACAGAACAAAACGTTCCTCCGTCCAAACGTGCAGCGTGATTTCAGTCTCAGTTGGCAATCATCTGCCCTCTGCTCTGGAATGTGAGCGAGTTACTCATTCAAGGAACGCCAAGGTTAACGAAACCGCCTCCGATAACCAGACCGGCGTCCACGGAGTCAGAAACAATGGCCGCCTTTAACTCCGTGAACTCGTCTCTGGAAGCGCCGGTTCGTTTCGGGAGCCGCTGTATTTTTAGCCGAGCGCAGGCGCCAATCATCTCGCTCCTCTGGGGTGTACAGTTCTGCAGCTTTCTGGTCACCAAAGTTCCTGCGGTGAGTTTCCACGGAAACCAGACGAATGAGTCACCCAACAGGCTCAGTTGTTCAGCCCCCCCCACACACACACTTCCCCCTACGGCAGCAGCTGGAAAGTGAAAGTGGGGGGGGAGGGGGGGGGGGGTGAACGGTGGCTGGGTGGTGGCGCGCTGCCCAGCTCTGCTCTTACCTAACCTGCCCTCTGCTCCCCCCCTCCCCCCCTCGCCCGTCCCGCTTCCCGCATTTTTCGGTTTTCCCCCACTTTGCTTTCAGTGAGTTTTTTTTTTTTTTTCCCAGAAGTCACGTAAGGTGACAGTTTGTGCGCTAATTAGCGAGAAGCCCAAAAGTCCTATATTTGGGTGTAAATCTTTCCCTCTCCGCCCCGTTTGGATCTTTGATCAGCACCGGTTCCGACTGGAGCAGATCTACAGCAGCAGATCGGTTCATCGGTTCATCTTTCTCTCTGCTGTCCTCACTAATCCTGATTTTATTTTATTTCTCCTGCAAACACACCCTCCTCTCCCTCTGGGTTGGACGCCCGCCGAACTGGGAGCCTGACTGGCTCAGACTGGACCCACCAAGCAGATGTGTGGGGTGGCGGGGGGAGGGGGAGGGGGGGGATTAAAAACACATGTTTGTGTGGAAGAGTGACGGATGACTCACGGTTTATTTGAGTGAAACTGTAGCGTTTTAAGCGCTGAACGACTGACTCGACTGGGACGACAGTTCACCTTCGCTCCTGACGGTTCGATCCCGTAAACATTAATCAGTCGCCATCTGAAGGACGGGAACTCTGGCTGATGCAACATGAGTGCAACAAAGACATCTGGAGTTTATCTTGAGCGTTTATTGACATTTTATGTGCTTTATCGGGGCTTCCATCATCCGATTATCAGTTTCAGTTTGTTTCTGTCAGTTAAAGCTTATCTGAGCTGCATCAGCAATAAGTAACTCACGTTGAATGTCAGCCAAAGGACTGGTTTGGGTTTTATCTTAAGAGATGTACCCTCATCACACTTTTAAGACTTGATTTAATCTTTTCTGCAAACTGTAATGCGACACCTCCCCGACAGGATGACGCACGCAAGGTTCAACGGCTGAAACTAATATGGAGCTCCGGGATTATGAGTTTGGCCAAGCAAAATTTGCTTTTAAGTCGGTGGAAACCAAGCAGGGGAACAGAGGCCCCTCCGAAGGGTCAGAAGGCACAACTCAAAGGTTTTCAAATAATAAAAACCTGTTTCTCTGCCTCACAACGCTCCGAGCAGCAAACTTCACTTAAATATCTGACTCTGGTCTTTGCATGCGGCAGTTCCTCTTCTGACCTCTAGGGGCGAGTCAACCTCCACTGATCACCTCGTTAAAACGTCCAACTGCTTCAGGCTTGTTGACAACATGCAAACTAAGTTTGACAGCGTAACTTGATACCAACCAGTCTGATTAAAACATTTTGACCTTTGCATTTATTATATTGCAGCTTCTACACGGACCTATATTGGAAGTGACTTTTTTTTTTTTCTTGAGGTTAAATCATAGACGGTATAAAAAGAACTGGACAAGGCCTCCAGTGACATCACCCGTAGGTTTCCCGTAGAGTAGATTCTGAAGCCTTTTTTCCTCGTACAGTGGTACCTCTACTTATGAAATTAATTAGTTCTGGTAAGTAGTTTCGTAACCTGAAACTTTCGTAAGTAGAGGACGCGTTTTCCTATGTAAATGCCCTAATCATTCCAAGCCCCCCAAAATTCAAACATATTTTTTTTAATAAATTATAAATAATACATGAAATGACATGAAAACCTGTAAGAAATACATGTTAGAACTAGAAAAGCCACTCAGAGAGCGCAGACCTCCACCAAGCGCAACAATTATCGAAAATTTGAAAGTGATCCAGAATCCAGGATTTCTTCCGGATCACACCCAAAATGAAATCAGTTCTTCCTTTTCACATTTCTTGACAACTCCTGAAAAGTTTAATCAAAATCCATCCATAACTTTTTGAGCTATCTTGAACACAGACAAACAGACAGATAAACGCCAGCAAAAACATAACCTCCTTGGTGGAGGTAAAAATTGTTTGTTTACCTGGTTGCTGGGTTTCGCTCATACAGACAAGGGGCCCTCCTAGCCAATGGGATGCCAGGAAGATGCTAAGCGATAGCCAATGGCAGAGCAGCTCGGATGCAACGCTTTCAAACCGAGATACAGAGCCGACAGCTATGTTTACGTTCGGTAAACTCTGGGAGCTGCGAGTAGCAGCGCTACTGGATTTTTGCCTTTCGTATCCTGAAATTTCTTTCATAACTAGAGCCAATATTTTCCCGTTGAGGCGTTTCGTAACCTGGAAATTTCAAATGTAGAGACGTTCGTAAGTAGAGGTAACTACTGTATATAGATATTTTATCGAGTATTCGATTTTTCAGATACGAGCATCGATATGCTATGCTAAGCTTCTTTCAAAACCCTCGTGTCCCACCTTTAAAAGCCTGCAAGGAACAATTTGCACTGTTTAAATAAATGAAACTATTTTTCTCAACAAATCTTTTATTTATTTTGTCCAGCATTTGTAAGGTGCCTGTCAGCCATATTATGAGTAAATCAATGCGTTTACATGGGAAGTTTAATTCCTCTTTAATTCAGAATTAAAGTTAAATCCGAATAAAAGTTACCATGTAAACACCTAATTCCATATGAAAATGTCAATTCCGAATTAAACTTAATTCCGAAGTAAGTGGCTGGTTTATTCTCATTTTAATTCCGAATAAAATAATTCAGCGGTCATGTTTACACTCATTCCTGTTTAAATTAATTCCCGTCTTTCTGCGCATGCTCGTTCTCTTGCCCGTCTGTTGCGATGACGCTTATATTCCGCGCATTTCAAAACAAAGTTTTAAAATGGCAGCACGCAGTAAATGGTGTTCTAGAGCAGAGACGATTTATTTAATAAATAGCTTGGAGGAACTGGAAATAATTAAAAGAACAGATGGCAGGAAACATAAAATTGTGAGCTTTTCAAAGTTGTAGCGGCCAGGTTAAATGAAGGAGGTTTCGCAGATAGAGACGCCACCCAGGTCAAAAATAAGTGGAATCTTGTTGCTAACCGAGTTGTTGCTAAGTTTGTTTTCTTCCGGTAGACATAAAGACGTTCGCCCCCCCCCCCCATCCAATCAGAACCCTTCCCAACCCCCAGACCTAAAGCGGAATTGGATAAAGCCGAACAAACGTGTTTTCCATGTAAACCTCAATTCGGAATTACTATTTCCATGTAAACTCGAAGGAAAATAGTTTAATTCGGAATTATTTAATTCAGAATTATTAATTCAGAATTAAAAAACATCATGTAACCACAGCCATTGATGCTTTCAGTTCAATTAATTAAAACAAAGTCATTGGAACACTCACAAGACGTCACCAAAATCACTTTGTCCCTTTAAAATCTTTGGAAAATGATGTACAGTGATCCCTTTTTTTCGCGGTTAATGGGGAAACACGCACAACATCCTGTGATGTTTCCGCAATTTTATTCTTGATTTTTTTTTTAAAAATATTATATATTTCTGAAAAAAATCCGACGATAAACTAAAACCATCTGTGGAACTTGAAAGCGCAAATTGGTGAGGGATCACTGTAAATGTATTTAAGATGAATATTGATATATATCGTATCATGATACGAATATCGTATCGTATCGTATCGTATTGTATCGCGAGATTAGGTGTATCGCTACAGCCCGTAGGGACCAGCTGAACCAGTTCTGAACTGGATCCTGGCTGGTCTTAGAAGGGTAACAGGGAACTGGAACTTTACCGGCTCCCTGCATGGCTGGTTTTCAGGCTCGGGGCTCCTCCAGACTGAGCGACAGGACGGTGTTTTAGTGAGCGGTTTTGACTTGGCAGGCGCTTCAGAGGTGCAACTGCGTGCTCTTAAGCCTGAGTTTTTTTTTTTTTTTTTTTTTTTGTCCCGTCTCAAGTTGACGGGATTTCCCTGTTTAGTCCAGCAGAGATGCTTCAAAATGAAGAGCTTTTCTCCGCTGTTTCAGGTGAGAAACACGAGCAGAGCAAATCCTCAGAAGCGAGAGGAATTCAGCCGGCGCCCTCCGGGGCCCCCTGAAGGATTTCAGGCATGCGGTGGAGATATGCACATCTGCCCTTTGTTCCTCCTCCTCCTCCTATCCCCCTTCAGTCCAACCATCCCTCCTTCTCTGTTGCTTTTCTGAAATTCCTTCCCTATCTCCGGCCCGAACACGGAGCAGAGCACGACTCTTATCAACGGTCGGCGGGACCGGGACGGCGAGCCCCCGGCAGCGGCCGCACCACCGCATGCGCTCTGCAGCGGACGCTTCAGAAAGCTGGAAGCTGCTGAAAACCCCGGCCGATAAGGCCAAGGGAGGAGGAAGATAATTGATGCTCTCTGAGGAATGCTGCTGCAATTGTGTGCGTCCAAAGTGGTCACATTGTTTTGATGGAACAGTACGTTGACTTGTGAAGTTCACGAGTGCAAACATCCCCAACTCCCCAGAAGATATTCTCAGCCAATTACCCAAACCTGCGGCGCTTATGCGAGAAGCCAACAAACCCGTAGCTATGCGACGACTCGGCCGAGACCAGAGGGGGTGAGTTTGTCCCCGACAGTTCACAGGAATGGGAACATAAATAAGCAGAGGGGCCTGCTCGGACATGGCATGGGAATCACGGCCGTCCGCCTGCAGTGGGAGGAGGCCGAAGAACCCGCGGGTCAGAGCGGGAATTTCTCATAAGCTCAAAGAATTTCCTGCAATCTGCAGGCTGGGGCGAGTGTGGGAGGATGGTGGCAGCGGGCCAGACGGCCATCGTGGTGAGGACGTCTCTGGTCAGTGTTCAGGGATGATGTTGCGCTGATGTCGAGATTGAGAAACGTCTCACAGTTTAGCTCAGAACGACGACGGGAAATCCCACAAAACAGGAACAGGTGTGTTTCCTCTGCTTTACAGGGCACATGGCACGACCTTTTTATTTTCCAAAGGTTTTCCAAAGGTTGACACTGAGAGTTTGATGAAAAATCTGTGAAAAGCGTCGGCCCTAATAAGGCAGAGCAGCTCCCTCTTCAGCCGCAGGTCCAAACATCTGTTCACAGCAGCTGGTTTCGCCTGCAGGCTAGAGGTCTCCCGAATGGACCCGTGAAAATTCGACCCGAAACCGACCCGACCCGAGCTATTATCATGAGTTCGGGAGTCCGAACCCGAATGGACCCGCAATATTTGGACCCGGAACCAACCCGACCCGAACCGAGTTACCCCGAATACAACCGAGACGATACAGCCCATAGTTGCTCATGCTAAAAGTTGTCTAGCGTTGAATAAAACTTGATTTTCTTACCTAAAGTTGTCTTCTTCTTCTACCGGTTTCAGTTGCTGCATAGGCTACGTGATGTAAACAACAATAAATCCACGTCGTTATACAGATGCTTATGCTTTAACCTACACGTCGTGTCATGAATATTTACAGCTGCCAGGCAAACCGCTAATAACACGCTACGGCAACACGATTGTTTCATGACAAATACGCCACGTTAATTAATAATTAATTAAATTGCCCCGAGTCCTGACATTGGCTGCCACCGCCAATATCTTTAACTCTGGAATGTCTTCTCGCTGCTGCTCCGGGACTTGTCCTCTGCGACGCTGGACGCTCCAGTTTGTGCCCGGTTTGTGGTGATCTGCGGTCGGATGTCTACATACTGTCTGCAGGGGGCGGATCGGTCCTCTTGTGGCTGGTGGAGACCTGCCGCCGCGGACATGGACGGTGTCGCTGGAGGCCGGTTCGGGAAAGCTAAGCTAAGTAGCCCTGAACTGTAGCAGCGGCGGCATGCTGCCCCCGTCCAGCAGTCTACACGCCGGATGGGTCAGCTGACCTGGCAGGGGCCGTCTGGTGACCTGGTGGGGCCCAGCACCGCCGAGGGAGACGACAACGGCCTGGTCCGGTCCGCATGATGAACCAGGCTCTGGGACGGTCGGCTCCGTCGCTCGCCGGACTGAATGGAGCTCGGTCTTCCCAGGAGAGACGGTCTGGTTCATCGGTGTTTCCTCCTCTGACCTGGAGATATCTCACTTGTCATCATTATGGAGATATACTGGTTCTAAAGGCTGTTAACTGTTTTAACGGCTGTTATCTGGAGTTAGCACTCGGACCACGGGACCTGGCATGAAAAGGAGCGCTGGACGCTAGCAGCTCCTCTAGTACGCCAGATTTTTCCTGGTGTACTGAAACTTGAATTTCCCCCTTGGGGGATTAATAAAGTATTTTGAATTTTTTTTTTTTAATTGAATTTTGAATATGATGATGAGTTTTCATTCTGATTTTAACAATATTGGAGATATTATAGTATGTGATTCCAGTGCCGTCATGCTACCTGAACTGAAGCACAAAGACATTTCAGGGTCACGTAAACCAGACAATTAAATATTAAAAACAAATTCAGTCCCGTGGCCTGATTTTTCATTTTGTATTTTTGATCCAAGTCTAAAATTGAAATATTAAAAAAAACAAGCATTTTTTTTTTGTGTGTGTGTTAGATTAAAAAAATTAAAAACAAAATAAAATGTCACTTTTTAATTTTTGTAATTTCTGATTGACAACTGGAAATGGAAAAAACAAATGATACACCGATACCGATTACGGATTGGTAAAGTTACTGAACTTTAACATGGACATTTTCATTTTAAAGTTCTCCCAGACGGAGGATTCAACAGAAACAAGGTTATTTGTAACAACTGACAAGTTAAACTCCCCGTTAAAAGTTTCTGCTGTTACCTCAGAAATTACCTGTTTTTAATGTTCTGATTGTGCTGGACACAATCAGGATTTTGTTGGTAGACTTTTTTTATTTTTCATAAAAAACAGGATGACATTAATGCCCTGGCGGTGGAAATAAGCTTTATTTTATTTTACATTTTTTAAGATGAGCGTTACACTAAATATGTGTTACTGACAAGAGCTGATGTTAAAAGTGTTTGAACAACAAATGTTATGGCACTTTAGTTCATATGGCATATCGCGATTAATCAGGGAAATCATGCGATTAATTGCGATTAAAATTTTTAATCGTTGCCCAGCCCTAATATCTATATCTATATATATATATATAATATATATATATTATATATATATATATATATATATATACAGTCATGGAAAAAATTATTAGACCACCACCATTTTTTTTCTTCAGTTTCTTGTTCATTTTAATACCTGGTACCACTAAACGTCATCATGTGACTAAAACAGACAGAAAAGAAAACACTGAATGCATAAAAGCAGTGTTTTTGGCAGTACAACGCCATAGCTATTGATGTAAAAACGTAAGTGATTTAGGTTATAATCAAGAAAACCATGGAAAATGGTAAGATATCAGCTCTTAAATAAAACTCTTATGAGCAATCTTTGTGGTTATCGTTATGTTTTTCCAAACAAATGTACCTTTAGTTGTACCAGGCATTAAAATGAACAAGAAACTGAAGAAAACATGGGGTGGTCTAATAATTTTTTCCATGACTGTATATATATATATTCATATGGATAGATGGATAGATGGATGGGTACATAGATAGACTGACAAGAAGTCAAATTAACAAAGAGTATTTCTGCAAATGTTGATCTATTACTTTAAAAGTTATTTATTAGTGTTGTTCTATGAATGTTTACCGTAGTGCATCTTTTGCTTCTTTATTCAAAGCTTTAAAAAAAAACACAGACACATTCAAAGGGATGAGTTATAACTTTTGCTCTTTTTTTTATTTTTGTTTCAAAGTTCTCCCAGAGTCCTGACGGGACTCAGTTGGTGTTCTGCCTGGAATGGATGTCTTTGCTTCTCGGACACCACTTTGCCGTCCACCAAAGTCTGCGTGATCGTCACCACTTTAGTCTGGATCGACTTTTGTGGATCCTCCACTCTGGTGGAACAAGAACAAAAGAAACACATTCAAGTCATAAATTTTTACACTTTTAAGCCTGACTTTTATGGTAGCGGGAGCCCAGTTTGGACCTCTAAGGTGTCTGCCACCCGCTTGGCTAGATTTGTCAGTTGAAATGTGATGAAGAGCATTTAGTTTCCATATGAAAGCTGCTTCCTGTTTGCAGGAAGCTTATTTGACTGTAATATGCAAACGAAGCCCTCGTATATCTGAGCACCTTTCAGGTAAACCTCACCTCACGTCCTCGCCGTCCAGCAGCCTCCTGTACTCGGCGATCTCGGCCTCCAGCTTCACCTTGATGCTCAGCAGGTGCTCGTACTCCGTCGTGTGCAGCTGGATCTCGCTGCGGATCTGAGTCAGCTCCTCCTGCAGCCTCAGGATGATGCTGTTGTACCGCTCCATCTCCATGTTGTTGCGCATCTCGATGTCGCGCAGGTTGGCCTCCAGGGACGCGATCTGTCAAGCGGGCGAGAGAGGGCCGGTTGTAGTCGGGAAAGGAGGTGACTGGCGGCAAGTGGAGGAAGCTAGACCTTTTCGTCTGAAGGGACCTGCCATGTACACTTCGGTTTCTGAGCAGATACGTTGTTATCGAAGGGCTCAGGTAGCAGACCCATCTGGGCCTAACCTGGCCAACCATTGGCTCATTTCTGCCACTGGCAACCCTCACGTGGGCTTGATGTGTCCTGAAGTGCCTGAACCAGGCCAGACTTGTGTTGCTACGAGCCAGATGTGGCCCGAACGTCATGTGTCATTGTTGGACACGGGAAACGGCTAACCTTGTGAGGGCTAGGCGATGGCCGAAAGGACCAAAGAAAATGAAGTTTTAGATCAGCCGTTCCCAAAATTCTGAATACCAAGGCCCAATTTGAAATGTGAAAAATGTCCACGGCCCACCCAGAGCTTTGATCACAACTGTGATCAGCATACAGGACTAGAAGCTACGTTCCAATATTAATGTAGGGCTCAACAAATAGGTGACACTTAACACTTAAAATAACACTTATTGTTTTTTATATCATGTCATGAATATTTTCAAAGTAATTAAAAACATATTTTAAAAAGATCGACGATTTAAAAGATATTTGTTCAATTTTAATGACCTCTCACGGCCCACCTGCAGTACCGCGACGGCCCACCAGGGGGCCCCGGCCCACACTTTGGGAATCACTGGTTTAGGGTCATGTCTGGTGAACATGTGGGCCGAATTAAACTGCTGAGACGAGCCCAGATTGGGCCAAATATTCTTGTTTTCTGTTCGGACTTAGGTAAGCTGAGATATCCTGGCTGTAAAGAATCTATATACTCCTTAAAAATCACATTTTCTTGATTAGTGGCTCATAATTTATTTTGATGAGCGAGGGGGAGGGTCTGCTGTGATTGGTTAACGTGCTTTTAAAGGAGATAAATACTCTCACTGCCTCTCTATGGCTGCTAAAGTAGTAAAGCACTAAAGTAGCCATGTTGCGTTTATTTCGGGCCGTGCTATTTCAATCTTTGGTTCCTCTCGAGTAGCTCCGCCGCCCAGCAAAACTCCAGAAGCTGGAAGTCTTTTCCGTGGTTTAAACGTGGACTGGGTGGAGACCGTGACCTTATAAGGAAGTCCCACTTTATCTACTACATTTACACGCCTCACTTTTGTAGCCGTTGTTCATGTGTAAGATGATAATTCCTCGTTATATCTTATCTCGCCATATAGCATGATACCGTAGACCCAAAAGGGTAACGCTGAAAACAAACCCTCAAACATGCTGATACTACCAAAGTTCAAGGAGCAATGATGATGGAAGCAACCGAGGAGGTTCTTACCAGACTGAGAGCGGCCTGTAGTTCGATGTCCAGCGCCTGGTACCTCCTTCTGGTCTCAGTTACCTCAGTTGTGGCCTCCTTCAGAGCTGTTGAGCTCTCAGTCATTTGAACCCTGACCTCTGTGATCTGAATAACAAGATAAAACGCACACATTGCTTGTAAATGGCATTTTTCAAACCCGGTCAGTGACACCACCCCCCACCCCCTCCGTTCACCTTTCCGTACCTGAGTTTCGTGCCACGCTTGGAGCTCCTCCTGGTTCTTCTTTGTGATCCTCTCATACTTGGCCCTCATTTCCTCCATGATCTTGGCCAGGTCCTGCCCTTTGGGAGCGTCGACGTCCACATGGACGCCAACCTGTGTGATCTGGGCACGCAACTCGGTGAGTTCCTGTTGGGGAGGAAACAGCCAAGACGGGATTTCCGGTCAAAAGGTTGGTGGGGTCATCCTGCGCGAAGAGGTTAAGGAACAAACAGACTGCCAGGGTGGTTGATTCTATTGTACTAGGAGATTACTGTGGTGATCAAACTGGTTTTTCTTACAGTATGAAGCCTAGATTGAACCCAATAATCATCTCTCTCTTGCTCACCGCCTTGTGGTTCTTCTGTAGGTTGATCAGCTCCTCCTTCAGAGCCTCAATCTCGCTCTCAAGGTGCAGGCGAATGACGTTGGTGTCATCCAGAAGCTTCCTCAGCCTGGCTACGTCGGCCTCCACCGCCTGACGCATGGACATCTCGTACTCCATCCTGTCATCACGTACCGTACATCAGACACGCCCACGTCGTTTGGAATAAACCACTTCAAACGATACTCACTTGACTCTGAAGTCGTCGGCCGCCAGACGAGCGTTATCGAGAGAGATGGCGAGCTTGGAGTTGTCCTTGATCATGTCAGTGATCTGAAAGAAACGTAACAGAAGGTACTCTCTCACAGCGGCTTTGACGGATGGAGAACAAGCGACATAACGGCTAACCTTTCATGAGTCATAAATCTTGGCTCGTCACGTTGGAGCAATCACAGGTTGACGTGCGTAAAGATAAGCGTCAGACTACAGATTGTAAATGTCTTTTACAACTATATGGGAGCACGTTGTAGTGGAGGAGGTGTGATAAGGAAGTGACTCAGCGTGGACCGACTTTTGCTCCACTGTTGAGACGTTTACGAGGTTGCTGAGTCTGACTTCCTCACTTAGTGCTCCATTAGAAAAAGCACTCAACCATTTCACATCCAGACACTGGATTGTCCACTCTGTGTGATATTGTTCAGGTATAAAGATGGAGTAGTTGGTTCTCACCTTGACCCGCAGCCCTGTGATGGTTGCGAAGTGCTTGCCGTAGTCCCGCTCCTCCAGGGGGCCTCTCTTCTCCAGGGTCTCTTTGATCTTGATCTCCAGCGTCTGGTTTTCCTTCTCCAGCTTCTTCACGGTCTCCAGGTAGCTGGCCAGTCGGTCGTTCAGGTGCTGCATGGCGACCTTCTCGTTCCCGATGGTCATGGTGGTAGAAAGTTGCCCGGGCTGGTATTCGTAAAAGCCGCCGACGAAGCCGCTGCCGACCCCCCCGCCGTATGAGACGGAGGAGATCCTGGTCCCGCGGCCGCCTGCCCCCCCGCTGACGCTGTGGGCGTAGGACCGACGCGACTGGATGGATCTGCCCGAGGCTGCACTGGAGGCAGAGAAGCCGAACGTTTGACTGCTCTGGCGTCTGATCAGAGGCTCCATGGCTGAAAGAAGTGCTGATCGATCAGAGGAGGAGTATTGGCGCTGAGGAGTGAGGCGGCTGAGACTGGATGGCTGTCGAGGAGTTTGGGGTCTTATATACGATACTGAACACCAATAAGTCCTTCCTGCCACTCCTCTCCTATCTATATTACGTTTTTACCTTTATTCCACCTGCTTAGACATTGTCCCCCACTGATAATCTGTCGGTCAAAGTCAAAAAGGTGTGGTGACTTGTTCATCTGGGTATTTTTTATGTAATGAAGGGGGCAGTCGTGGATCAGCGGGTTGAGTGTGTCATCCTCCAGCCGGAAGGAGTGTTTGTCGCATGATTTTAACCGAACGTGACTCTGATTCCTGCTGGAAACCTCCCGGAGTGATTCAGCAAGTTATATAACCCAAACTGATGCAGGGAGGAGCTTTTTATTCCTTGAACACTCAAGTTCTCAATCCACGTCAGAAAATACATCTTGTGGTCGTGGGGGAAAAAAAAAGTTACCATTTTAGATGGGTCAAAATATTGTTTTGTGTCCAACAAACATGGAAGAAACTTCTAAAAACAGGTTTAGAAATCTCTAATGCATCATTAACGTCGGGGAGGGTGGTAGTGAACCGTCATCTTCAGGGAGGCTTGAAACAAGGGACGACGCTAGGTTTTTAAAGGAAATGCCAAAAACGGAAGAACTTGCAGTTCCACTAATGACCACCAGGGGCTAGCTTCAGGAGTTATGCAGTTTCCACTCACCCCCCCACCTTAAAACGGACATTTTGGTCTCCGTAGCTACATTTTACATCCCTGACAACTGTACGGGGGATAGAGATGCGCGGATGACGTATATTTTAACCCGCAACCGCTTCTTAAAATCTCTATCCGCCCGCTATCCATTTGCAGGAACGTTTTTTCACCAATTTTCAAAACCGAACCGACCCGCCATCCTTTTTAATAATATGTAAAATATTTTTTCTTATTATTATTATTTGAGTGCTTCAACCGCAACCCGCCCGAATTTAATTAAAGTATTATTTTTTTGACGAGTCATCCGCCCGATATGCGGATTATCCGCTCCGCCCGCGGGTGCGCGGTTCATCCGCGCATCTCTAACGGGGGATGAATGTTTGTTTTTTTACTCGTTAAATTCCAGAAAAAAACACAAATTTATGCACAACTAGGAGCAGTGTTTCATGAGCGGCAGCTCTGCAGTCAGTGGTGTGAAGTAGAGGTCTTCCATACAACCCGACAACCCGAGGTTCTGACCTGACCCGAGTCGGGTCTCGGGTCCATTCACAAGACGTGACTCCGGGTTCCGGTCGGAATTGGTACAGTTAATCTTGGGTCCGGTCGGTGCTCTCTGACAGGCTGGGTCCGCATTTACCCGAGAGAGGTAAAGATATTGGCGGTGGCAGCTGTCACTCAGCCCCCTGTCCCCGCCCCCTTCCATCCAATAGGCTGTGAAATGTCAGGTGACAGGTCAAGCAAAAGTAAACAAACAAACAGTAGTTTGGTTCAGCCAATGTCAGGACTCGGGGCAGTTAAATTAATTATTCTTTAACGTGGCATGTTTTGTCATGAAACAATCCGTGTTGCCGTAGCGTGTTATTAGCGGTTTGCCCGGCAGCTGTAAAGCACAACGGATCACCAACATGACAACGCTGGATGAGAGAATATGTTCACGACACGTCCTCACCGGTGTAGGCTATTAGCGTTAGCAGTTGCTACAAATAGCATATGTACATCATGTAGCCTATGCAGCAAATGAACTGGGTAGAAGAAGACAACTTTAGGTAAGAAAATCAAGTTTTATTCAACGCTAGACAACTTTTAACATGAGCAACTATGGGCTGGATTGTCTCGGTTCTATTTAGAATATCTCTATTCGGTTCATGGTTGGAAACTAAAGACTCCATTCTGGTTCGGGTTGGGTGACGAGCTTGGCTGGACTGGGCTTCAAAACCAGTCTTTAGTGATATGATTTCACTGGGCCTCTTCAGGTTTTATTTAATCCATCTAAGGGTCCAAATTAACAGTCTTGAATGATCATGATTGGATCGGAAAATCAAAAGAAGAGCTCACAGCGGTGCTTAAGAGTGAAAACAAAAAACATTTCCACACACAGTGTGAAGAACTGTCAGGTTACTGGGATTAAACGGCTGTGTTTACAGCTGTGGTTCAACTGCTCTCTTAACCCCCGCAGCATGGAAATCCTCAATTATTTCCAACTGTCCCCAAAAATCGACCTCATCTGCGATAATGACCACCTCTCTGTGGCTTAAACAAGTCTGGTGATGAAAAGATTTAAGAGGCTTACTCGCCTCCGGACACAAAAAGAGGCTGAGATGAACTTTGACCCCCTGCAGTTTTTACAGAAACAACATCGTGACACTGCGCGGTAGGGCTGTAGCGATACGCTAATCTCGCGATACGATACGATACATGATATTCCGCTCACGATACGATATATATTGACATTCATCTTATAATACAGTTACATCATTTTCCGAAAGATTTTAAAGGGACAAAGTGATTTTGGTGACATCTTGTGAGTGTTCCAATGACTTTGTTTGAATTAATTGAACTGAAAGCATCAATTACACATTATATGGCTGACAGGCAGCTTGCAAATGCTGGACAAAATGAATAAAAGATGTGTTGAGAAAAATAGTTTCATTTATTTAAACAGTGCAAATTGTTGCTTGCAAGCTTTTAAAGATGGGACACGGGGGTTTTGGAAGAAGCTTAGAATATCGATACCCGCAGCTGAAAAATCGATAAAATATTGAGATATATCGCAGAATCGATAAAATTGTTCAGCTGTCTGGAGAAGCCCAAAGTCGACGTGGAAACATTGTTTGTGGACTTCTAAAGCCTTTAACAGAGCTTAATGGTTCCAGCCCTCACTTGGCTCTCTGAGTCCTATAATTTCTGACGGCGGTGTTGACTAACTGCTTCATTCCCACGGGGCAGGTCCCGCGGGTCGGCGACTCTTCCCACATCGGAACTTCCCAACCGTTGTGGGACAACGCCGCTATTCAAGTGATGTTGATCACTGATGTCACGATTTTTATTCATTTTCTTCCAAGTGATGTCAGTTTATAAGTCTCCTGGAATTTGCTTCTGCACGCTCCACCCTCGCGGAGTGTTTTTCCCAAAAAACTGGCTGCGTTCTTGAATGAGTTGATGATGGATTACGGCAGATCGCACAGTGACGTGTCGCACGCGATTATCTGCTGTTGATTCAAGTTAGGGATGCACGATAACTGTTTTTCAAAACCGATACTGATAACAGATTAATTTCAGCTCTTAAAGGAAATGTGACCTTTGAGAAAACGAAGCGCTCTGGTTGGAGCAGTGACGTCGTATCATCTCATCAGCGTCGCAGTGAACGTGTCACGTGAACAAAACCAAAGATCGTCCTTCAGCATCAGTGTAAGACTCTGAAACTTGTTTTGTTGACCTTTTTAGGGAGAAGACAGAGTCACGCCGCCCCCGTCCTTCAGCAGAAAGCTCAAAGTGAAAATGCAAGAGCTTGTTCTGGCAGAGATGTTTTCTGTTTTGCTTCTGGTGCAGCGTGAAAAACAGAAATCCAGGAAGGTTTAGATGAGAGGCCTGCCACGAACCAGAACATTACAAACTGGTTTCAAGATTTTATCTCTGATCAGACTTCATACCGGCTGTATATTTGTCTTTCAACTCAGTAATCAAATTGCTGTGATGATGTACCAACTGACCCTCTGGGAATTGTTTACAGACATTCTTCTGCTTCATAACCCTGCGGGCCTTCAGTCTTTATCAAATCAAATCAAACTTTATTTATATAGCACTTTAACCCACTGATGTTAAAAATGTCGACCTCATCGAGTTTTTTTCATGATTGTTTGAAACAAGACGCTGTTTTCACAAGCAGAATTTCTCAAATGGACTTTATTTCAAACATCGCAGCGCAGCAGGAGGACTCAACTGGACAAAAGGAAAACCAAACATGATGAACGATGCATTTAAAAAAAAAAAAAGAAAAAAAGAAATGTGCAGCTGTTTTGGCCGTTGTTGCTTTGGAATATTCCTCAATTAGTCAGTTTGTAAAAAGCTCACGACTCTCAAATTCTAAACTTTTCGTAAACATCTGCAGGTCAGCACGCAATCACATAAATAAACCGTGATGAAATAAATAAAAGATGGTCTTGTTTTCCTCTGATCCGGTCTTTTTGTCGGCCTGTGCCACAGCTGTTTGCCCAACTACGCTCAGCGGAGGGTTAGTGTCGGCTAACGGGAGAAAAACGGCAGTAAATGAAATCTTGCTAGTGTTAGGATGCAGTGACGGTGATTGTCGGGGTTGTCGGCTGGTTTCTGGTTTCTGCTGGTGCTCAGAGGTTCTTGGTCTCTGTGCTGGAGGAGACCACCTTGCCGTCCACCAGCGTCTGTGTGACAGTCATCACTTTTTTGGTCTTGGTCACTTTTGACTGCTCCTCCAGGGCGTCCTGGAGCCTAAACGGGGAAAAAAATAAAAATAAAGATCAGTGAGGCTCTTCAACAGTTTCTGCTCAGGCGTGTCTGCAGGTAGCCTCCAGGTGGCGCTCAAGCACCGCCCCCTTGGACCCGCCCTTCAACTGAGCAGCTGTTTCACCGTCAAAAGATGCAGGCTAACATCAAAAAGTTGTGATTTTACAAGTAACGATTTTCGTGGATTCTTTCCTGGTTACGATAAAAACTCAACAGCAGTCACGACATTACGACAAAAAAACGTTGAAATCTTTTTTTTCCCCAAAAGTTGCAAATTTGTAAAAAAGTCATAATTTACAAATACAAGAAGTTTAAATATTGCAAAATTTGCTATTTAACAATGAGAATTTGTCTTTTTTTGACAGAAAAGTAAAACTTTATTCCAAAAAGTTTCGATTTTTTTCAAAAATCAACATTTTTTTAACAGAAAGTGGCAACAAAAAGTTGAAAAGATGTATGACAAAATTTTTGGATTATTTTTTTCTCATTTATACAATGAACGGTTAGAAGTTTTTCTCAAAAAGTTCATTTTGTAAAATTGATGATTTTTCTATCAAAAAGTCCTGATTTGATGTCAAAAAGTCAAAAGCTTGTTCTTGATCTGCAATTTTTTTACAGTGAAAATTCATGATTTTAGGACAAAATTATTTTTTGTCAAAAAGTTTTGATTGAGCCGAAGTTTATATTTTACAAGAGAAAGTTGTGATATTAATTTAAAAAGTAACAGTTTCTTTTAAGAGTTGTGATTTTACAACAAAAATGTGCAATTCCAAAAAAGTCACAATTTTTTACAAAAAAATCATTAGAAATTTCTGTCCAAAAAAACAGTAATTTTGTAAATTTGTGATTTTTATGACAAAAAAAAAACATAATTTGACGTGAAAATTTTGTGGTTTTGTGAATTTTAGAATTTTATGGCAAATGTTATCTTGTGAAATTTTTGATTTTAGGGCAAAATTGTTTTTTTGTCAAAAAGTTTTGATTTAGCCAAAGTTAATATTTTACAAAATAAATTTGTGACATTAATTTAAAAAGTAACATTTTTTTTAAGAGTTGCGATTTTATAACAAAAATGCGCAATTTCAAAAAAGTCACAATTTTTACGAAAAAAAAAGTTTCTGTCCAAAAAAACAGTAATCTTGTGAAATTTGTGATTTTTATGATAAAAAGCCATAATTTGATGTGAAAAACTTGGGGTTTTGTGAATTTTAGAATTTTCACGACAAGCGTAATCTTGTGAAATTTGTGATTTTAGGACAAAAAGTTGCCGTTATATCATATTAAGTGCCATTTAAGTGAGTGCACCTTTCGCTCTCAGCTCGAGCGCCCGTCTTTGCGTGGCCCCGCCCCTTACTTGAAGTCTCCGCCGTCGAGCAGACGTCTGTATGTGGCGATTTCGGCCTCCAGCTTCATCTTCATGTTCAGCAGCGCCTCGTAGTCCTGCGTCTGCAGCTGGATGTTGTTGCGCAGCTGCGTGAGCTCCGCCTCCAGATTCAGGATGATGGAGTTCAGAGACTCGATCTCCATGTTGTAACGTATCTCCGTGTCCCTCAGCGTTCCCTCCAGAGACGCTTTCTGCGAGGGGCGAGAAGAGAGATTGATAAGCGATGACATCTCCACGGTGACGGGTCACCAGAGTGTGAAGCTGGGTGTCAGCAGGAGTTAATCAGAGCGAGTTGAAGTGAGAGTGCTGAGTGTTACGTTGAGAGAAACCAAGTGTGTGCTGACTGCAGGCTTCTCACCAGGCTCTTCTGTGACTCCAGCTCGATCTCCAGGGTTTGTATCTGTCTGCGAAGGTCGTTCACCTCTGTCTGGGCGCCCTTCAGGGCCTCTGTGTTCTGTGTCACCTGAGTCTGGACCTCTGTGATCTAAAGGGAAAGTTCAGATGAAGGCGTGAGGAATCCAGCATAAAACAAGGGGACTTCAGACAAACGTCCCCGTTCGTCGGTGGCAGCTTGTCTTTAAACCGTCTTACCTGAGATTCGTGCCATGCTTTGAGTTCTTCCTGGTTCTTCTGTGCCATCTTCTCGTACTTGGCCCTGATTTCCGCCATGATTTGAGCCAGATCTTGACCCTTAGGAGCGTCGACGTCCACGTGGACTCCAGACTGGGCGATCTGGTTGCGCAGCTCCATGACCTCCTGAAAGAAGAGAGGGAAAATGGACGGAGGGATAAGCAGTTAAAGGGGACACGAATAGTTTTCTTAATGCTTGAAAGCTTGTGTTCGGGCGACTGCCAAGTCAAAAAAACTTGGCTTTTAATTTGGGGTTACCCGAGTCTGAAAAGCCACACCTCACATAAAAGGCCTGACTCCGCCCCCTAAAACCAGCTGCAACAACACAGCTGTAAAGACGCTGTTGAAAAGGGGAGCTTTTGTGCTGTACAGCTCTGGAACTTTGACCAAAAGCTTTCCAAAAAAAAGCTCATAATGTCCCCCTTTGAAACGGACGGAGTCCGTCCGGGTTCTGAACGTGGCTCCGGCTGGACCAGCAGAGACGAGCCTCCTCCAACAGTAATCACAGGCTTCTGGTCAGGTAAATACACAGGGGACGCATCTAAATCTTCCCCCGGTTCCCTCGGCTGTAAATGTGACGTTCCCCTCAATAAACAAGTGGTTGTGTTTTGGCTCAACTCGCGACCGTGACGGTTCTGTTGGGCTTTCTCTGCCGCCAGGTGGGGACCGTCGCCGGTGTCACGACGAGGCCGATAAGTCGGGCTGCGGTCGACGCACTGAGATGAGCAACTGTGCAAACATTTACCCAGATTAGTCGCGGGAGCGGACGTTGCCCGTCAGCGATCCTCAGTAGTTTTATTTGTTCTATATTTGACTGAATGCGGTGCTTGAAAAAAAAATGTGCGGCGGCCTGAATGCAACCTTTGTCTGACTTTCACCGCTGGCTGTGGAGTTTGGGTTTGGATCCGAGTCGGTCTGACCAGCCGCATCCATTCATTTCACAAAAATGCTCTCTCATGAAACGGGCCTGGTACCCTGCCAGTCGCAGCCGTTTCCACCGGTACGGAACGTACCAAACCAATCACAAACCAGCTTAACCGACTCCAGTCTGAACCCACTACACGTTTCTCTGGCCGGTTGTACGCCAGTCCGGTGGCGTCCAGAATTTCTCGGTGCTGCTGCCGATTCTAGATTTCGGTGGCGTCACACTTACGTTCTCGTGGTTCTTCTTGAGGTGGATGAGCTCCTCTTTCAGGGCCTCGATCTCGCTCTCCAGGTTCATGCGGCTCAGGTTGGTGTCGTCGATGAGCTTCCTCAGCCCGACGATGTCGGCCTCCACAGACTGGCGGATGGCCAGCTCAGACTCGAATCTACAGAGAGCAAGTTGGGATCATTTTTAAGCCCTCCTGCAGCTGCTGAACTAGTTAACCAGAAAAAAAACAACCTTTTTCTCATGATCCTTCTCTTTAAGGTTTAAACCTACAGGGTTCACATTATTTGGTCAACACAAACGCACTAGCCAGCTGTGTTTGCTCTGACATTTACATTATGACACAACTCTACCTGAATGACGCAACAACTACAAAGACAGATGACGGCCGACTGACAGTACGTATTCATCCTGCTGCTCATTCAGTAGTAAAACAGGGCGTGCCGCAGCTGTCTGCCGTGCTGTATTTTGTTTTATGGTCTCGGTGGTGAAGGAGGAGGATCTTACTTCACTCTGAAGTCATCGGCTGCCAGGCGAGCGTTGTCGATGTTCAGAACCAGACGGGCGTTGTCGATGGTGGCATCAAACACCTTGGATGGGTTCACAAAAGAACATGGTTGTCATTCACTCTCACTTCCACATCTGTACAGGAAAACTAACATCTGCTGCAGCATCACAGGAAAATGTTTTTTTTTTTAAAAAAGCACCTTACTTACTAAACTATAGGGAAGCACAGACAGTTTAGAGATTAAGATATTTACATTAAACAGTCAAAAATGGTTAACAAGGGGTTTCATGAGTTTATTTTGAGTGGTAAAATTATATAAGACAATAAAACAGCTTGACTTGTTTGCTATCGGTTATTTCCCTGCTGAGAGTTGGAGCTCGACCGTTGTCTGCGTGACGTGTGACGTAACCCGTCACGTACGTTCTGCGCGCCGGTCAACTCAAGACAACAAGAAAAATTTCGTCTTTTACTTCGTGAAACTTCTTCTTTGAGCATTTTAATTTTGCTCGTAACCCGACCTGAACGAACCCGACCTTCATCCAGCCGTCCCAAGAGTCGGACCGCCATGTAGCGCTTCATTTCATCTCACCAAGAATCAGAAGTTTCCCCGGTTCAACGTTTTCGAGTCGCTTAAGAGTGAGTGGAGGAAAATATAAGCAGATAAATGTGATTTTGATAGTCTTCCGCATGTAAAGGCCGACTTATGCTGCTGCGTATGTAGGTTAGGTACGCTTGCTTTGGTGTTAAAACTCGCATTTTATCGTTTACATCGCTCTGTAATTCCACCTCCGACCGCTGGGGGGCAGTGTGGGGTCCTTTCTGCAGCGGGTTTCCTTTTGTTTACTTCCTGTTTGTAGCTCGGCCATAGCAGCCGAGCAGCGAAAACGTATTTTTCGTGTGAATCGGCGCTGATTAGTGGGATTTCACAGACGGTGATGAAGCAAACTATCGCTCCATTTGACTGGAAAGCGGACAAAGTAGAAGTAGCTGCGGGAAATTCGAAAGACGGGGATGAACGAATCTACCAACGTCAACGCGTCACGCAGTGACGTCAGAGCGAGGCCATAGCCTACTGTGGATGGTTCATACCTCCGGCCTAGCTACATATTAAATTATTAATCAGCTTTAAGAAGTGACCAGAACGTTGATAGAAATTCTCTATTGAGGATTGTGAAACTGGAAAACTGGGGAAAGTTTACCTCAGGAGGTGGAATAAAGGGCTTATCTGAATTTTCACTCTTCTGAAAAGTGACAGTTACATCACCAAGACCTGGGAAAGGTAGAAACGACCCCACAAAGAAAAGCCGCTCGGTAAGCGGCTTTTCAGTGTTTAACCAACCATAATGAGTAACAGAGTCGCTGATGGAAAAAAAAAAAAAAAAATTCATGTCAGCGTCGGCTCCAGAAACCAGATGGCTCCTGTGTTTGCTTTTGCAGTCATGCTACAGGTGATAAGAGCCGGGGTGCCATCCAGGTGGCAAAGTCCAACGAGCCAATCGGCGGCTGCCAGGCAGCAGAGGAGCAGGATCTGCCCTGATCCTGTCAGCAGGTGATTTGCATGGTGGTGGTGATGGTGGTGGTTTCGTGTGCGTCATGTGACTGCGTGTTTTGCATCGCTGCAGTTTTGCATGCTGGCCCGCGTTATCGGATGGAAACCATATGAGGCTTTTATTTCTGTGGCCCAGCCAGATGAACGGCGAGACTTGACTCGACCCCGGACTGTTTGGATAAACTAAAGTCCGTTGGCTGTTTGAGTAAATAAAAACCTAATTTCAGAGAGTGTTTACTCTTGTGCAGGGTTTCAGGAATGACTCCCTTCTCTGACTTTGTTCTCGCCTCCCATTTGGCCCGTTCCCGTTGCGTTCTTGGTTCAGAAACATTTCTGCTGACCTTGATGCTACTGGGAACGCTGACCTGACAAGACAAACCATCAGAAGTAAAATCCTCTTTTTTCTTCATCACTCATCCTGATTTGCCCTTTTTCTGTGACGCTGAGCGGAGACAAAACCCGGAATAAATGATGCTGCGATCATTTATTCCGGTTAAGGGAGTAACAGCACTGAAGGAAGAGGAAACTGCTGCTCAGAAGTGTGATGCATGAGTCTGCGCTTGATCCTGTTTAGACTCTCCTCACTTTTGTTTCTCTGTGGTTTCCTGTCTCCGTGAGTCTCCAACATTCCTCCTTCGTACTGTTTCCGGTCCCCCCCCTCCCTCCCCGGCCCTCAAGAGTACCATTGGGCAACGGGCCAAGGACCCCCCCGGTCTAAAAATCTGCAGCTCTGAGCACAGATCTGTTTAGAGGCGAAACAAAAGTTGTAGCTCTAAATCCCTTCTCAGATCTTTCATATAAACAAAATTACTCCCTCATGTGCTTTTGTTCAACTCGTAATAAGTCACATGTGCGTCCCCCCCCCCCCGCCTGCCCTCACCCATCCCGTCCTCTCACCTTCTTCCTCAGGTCATCGATGACGGCCTGGTACTTGCTGTAGTCCCTGAAGTCGGGTCCGCTCTTCTCCAGGGCCTCCTTGATCTTGATCTCCAGCTTGTGGTTGGCCTGCTCCAGGTTCCGGACCGTCTCCAGGTAGTTGGCCAGGCGGTCGTTCAGGTTCTGCATGGCGAACTTCTCGTTGCCCATGATGTCCGTGCCGCTCCCGCTCACCTGGACGCTGCTGGAGAAGCCCCCGGCCCCGGAGCCCACCCCCATGGCGCCGGCCATCGTCCTGACGCCGGAGGAGACGCTGATGCGGGACCCGCCGGCGCCGCCGTGAATGCTGGAGGCCCGGTAGACGGGGGCGGAGGTGCGGGCCACCGAGAGGGTGGGGGCCCTGCTGCTGGTGGAGGAGCGGACGGAGTAGGCTGTCTGCCGGGAGGTTTTCATCATGGTGGCTGAGGCTGGGAGTCAATGAGACGGTGAGTCAGAGCTGGAACTGGAGCTCACAGACAGAGTAGGAGGAAAACAGCAGCTCTGAAACTATTTAAACCTTGTGGGCCCGTGGGTCCGCCCCAGACCACTCCCCCCCCACCACCCCGTCGCCTCCCGTTTTCTCTGGTCTGATCTGCAGGACTGCTCAAAAGTATGTCTTTGTTCTTTTTAAGCTCCCTGAGGGGGTGTGGTTTCATTACTTGGAAATTTGGGAGACCTGGAAACTTTAAACTGACTGAATAAAGACTGGACTTTACTGATAGAAAGAAAGAAATAGAGGTTATTTCCTGGAATTACTCCTGAAGCAGCCTGAACCTGTTTTAGTAAGCTTTTGAAGTTTTATGTGGTAACACAGCAACAGTAACTTCACTTCAATGAATCAATCAAATTTAAATATAAAGAGCTTTCCATCCTAACATATGTAACACAAAGTGCTTCACAAGACTAAGATACAATCACTAACAGTCCTCCAAACTTCCCACCAACAGAAAAAAAAGACCAAAAAAATGTTTTTATTTAAAAGATAGTGTACGTATGTATATACATATTCATTGAATTATAAAAATATTTAAAATTCAAAATTTTATTTTTCTTTAAATTATTTTCTGTAAACTTCTTTAAATAGAAAATAATTGCTTTAAAAAATATAAAACAATTTTATTTAAAAAAATTATTTTTATTTAAATTGTTGACATCTATTTTTATTTAGATTGTGTTTTTAAAATTTGGAAAAATATTTTAAATGCTCAAAAATATTTTTGAAAAACATCTTTTAAAATTAGGAAAATATATTTTTAGTTCAAGAATACTTTTAAAATATAAAAAAAATATAATTATTTGAAATAACCCTTTAATTAAAAATATTTACTTATTTGAAAACTGAATTGGAAAACTACAGAACACCGTTAAATGCTAAATTAAAAACTGAAAACTACTCAGTTAAAAGCTAAAAGATGACATCAGGGTTCCTTTGATGCTTTTCTGTGAGAACAAACTGTCATTTCTGATGGATGAGGTGTTGTTTTACACAATAATGATTAAAAAAAGAAGAAAAGAACCACCCACATTAATCTTATCACAATTCAGGTGCGTCACTTTCTCACTGTAAAGTCATAATTCCAGTGGATTTTGCTGATTTCTTCAGTATCTAGTCACGGGGGGGGTGAGAGTGCTTTTCAATCCATTTAAGGGAAGAGTTGGCCGATTGCATCATCAGGCTACTGTCATCTGATTGACACGTCGGGACAAAGTTAATGTGTCAAGTTCCTACGGCGACACAGCTGACTTTTTCCAAGCAGCTTGAACGCCCCTTTCACATGTTTTTAACCGACCTGGACCAGAACAGGCCCGTTCAGCGAGCATGTCTTTGAAGCCTTGTATAATTCCAGATGTTGTGTGCCGTCGTGTTTGTTATCTGTCCTGTGGAACCGGATGCGTGTCTGATTGCCCCCCTCCAGTAAAGGATGTGGCCAAACAAAGGAACAATCCCACCGCCCGCTCAGTCGATACCAGCGAACAATGAATTTCTACGCATGTTTCAGGCGCCCCCCTGCTGGATTTTAACACGGGCGCATTCCTCGGACCCGTTTAACGGCTTCAAAACAAGCACTCAGATGTTCTCCTCTCTGGTTTCTTCTTAGCAGAAATAACACAAGGAGGACGTGTTTTAGCAAATAACCGTCCATAATCTCAGATTGAAATTCAGTTTCCCAACAGAAGCAAATACAGTTTTTAATTAGTAAATCTGAAAGTCCCGCTCTGCGCGGTTAAACACGATCGTAAAACGTCAGTTAAACAAGTTTTGAGTCGTCAGTGTGAACGCTGTCGACTGTCTACTGATTCCCTTGTCCCTCTTTGAGCAGCTTTAGCCGAGGACCGATGCCGGCCCGATTCCAGAACCAGTTTGGACCCGGTCTGAGAACTGGCTCGCTTTTCCATCCACACACAGAATCACAACTGAGCCGCATTTGACCCGCAAATGACCCAGGTTCAAACCGCATCTAATGCGGTTTGAACCTGGGTCATTTGTTGCTCACATTTGCTTTTCCATCACCGGACGGATCAAGAGACAGGACAGAAGAAGTGTGGCAAAGGTCACGACCCGATTGGACTGATGGTTTGGGTCATTCGGAAGCTCTCAGTCCCACATTCGGCAGTGACAAGTGTCATGTTGGCCAGACGAGGCCCAAAGGTCATGAGCTTGGCTTATTGTGCTTCATGGTTTGAGTTCTGTGGGTCAGATGTAGGGGTGAGTATTGGCAAGGACCTCGCAGTTATCACGATATTATATTATCATGATATCGCAATATCACGATATATTGCGATATTCTACCCAGTTAATATCAAAATTAAAAATAGAGATAAAAAAAATCAAGTTGCTGTATATGTTCATCAGATGATATTGATCATTCAGAGGACAAATTGAGTCAAAACTATTTGCTTCAAAACAACCTATTTATTGTTTATTATTAGTGTTTTTTCACATTTACATTTTAAACAATTTAAATGTGAAAATTAAAAAATTTTCAAAAAAAAAATCGATATTAGGAGCTGAAAAATTGATATTATATTGGGCGGCCGAATATCGCGATATATTGCCAAATCGATTTTTTTTTTTCCACACCCCTGGCCAGATGTGGTCCAAATGACATCAGACAGCTTTGACAGGGTTCGGGTCAGTGTTGTGAGGGTCGGGTGGCTCAAAGGCCCAAAGAAAATCCAGATTTGCTTCATATCTGGTGGAGATGAGGCTCAATTCAGGAAGCCACCGTCACCGTTAGTCAACACCATTAAATGGGGGCCAAAGAAAAATGGGACCATGTCTGGACCTCACGGTTGTTGGATTCTGGGGTTTATCCAGTCTGAGCAGACCCTCCACAGACCACCGCTGCTTGATTTTAGGTTTTCACCTGTTGCTCATTCCTTTACATCAGTTTCTTCTCTACTTGGTCGGCATAAACCTCCTAGTTGGTTGGTCAGGACGACCCGGCTCCTCGCCCCAAACATGACCCGGTCTTGCATCATTGGCCCAGCAGAGTTTTGGGGCCAGTTTAGCACCGGTCTTCCTGGTCCTGTAAACAAAGAAGTGGTGTTCATGGGTCCACTTCCATGGACCCGAACCCGAATGGACTCGTAAAAATTCGATCTGAAACCAACCCGACCCGAGCTATTATCATAAGTCCGGGAGTCCGAACCCGAATGGATCCGCAATATTTGGACTTGATTTTCTTACCTAAAGTTGTCTTCTTCTACCCCGGTTCAGTTGCTACATAGGCTACGTGAAGTAAACAACAATAAATCCACGCCGTTATTTTCTTTGTGGATACAAGATGCTATTGGTAGCAACTGCTAACGCTAATAGCCTACACCGATCATGTTGTCATGTTGGCGATCCGTTGTGCTTTACAGCTGCCGGGCAAACCGCTAATAACACGCTACGATTGTTTCATGACAAATACGCCACGTTAATGAATAATTAATTAAACTGCCCCGAGTCCTGACATTAGCTGCCACCGCCAATATCTTTACCTCTCTGGAGTAAACATGGACCCAGCCTGTCAGAGAGCACCGGCCGGACACGAGACTAACTGTACCGATTCTGAACCCGAACCAGGAGTCACGTCTTTTTGAATGGACCCGAGACCCAATTCGGGTCGGGTCGGAACCTCGGGTTGTCGGGTTGTTCCGAAGACCTCTAAAACAGACAAAACTATCACCAGAAACAGGGGTGAGTCTTGGCAAGGACCTCGCAATACGATATGTATCAAGATACTTTGGTCACGATACGATATTATTACGATATCACGATATATCGCGATATTCTACCCAGTTAATATCAAAATTAAAAGTAGTGATGAAAAATTAAGTTGCTGTATGATATTGATCATTCAGGACAAGTTGAGTCAAAACAACCTATTTATTGTTTATTATCAGTGTTTTTGAAAAAATCGATATTAGGACCTGAAAAATCGATATTATATTTGACGGCCGAAAATCAGCCGTCAAATATATTGCCAAATCGATTTTTTTTTTTCACACCCCTAACCAGAAATGGTCTTTTTATGGGTTTTTTTGTCTAGAAAGGGCACAACTAGTTTCTTGTTTGGTCTTCATGGCAAGAAAGATAAAGATTCCCCCGATAACGATGCGGAACAAAGATCACGACAAGATCAGTGATGGAGATAATCGCCTTGGCGCTCTCTAACATAAACTAACTTTAAATCTGGCTGTTATCATTTTCTGTATCACCAATACTGTCAAACATGTCTGACAGGAGACGTTGCGCCGTCCTTTGTCACAAGTTCAGGCATCAGCAGCTCAAACTAACAGTTACATCCACATTCTGGCTTGGTGTCAAGATTTTAGTCTGTCTGCTCGGTAGTCATCACGAACATTCCCCCCCCCCCACCCCCCCCCCCCCCCCCCCCCCCCCCCCCCCCCCCCCCCCCCCCCCCCCCCCCCCCCCACCCCAACCCTCTGATCTCTTGTTCCCGTACATATCAGGTCGTGACTCAGCTCAAGTTTCAAAGCTGTGATTGCTGAGTTTCAACCAGGTGTGAAGTGTTTTCAGTAATGCACATTTTAAAGGACAGACGAAACTCTTTTTTTTTTTTAATGCAACTCAAGAGTGGTTGGCTCTGAAACAATGGGTTGGCAGATGTCATGTTTCCTTGTTTTTGTTCTGGTGGTTTGGCTTGTTTTTGGTCGACACAGCCACCTTCTACTGCAGCATGTGATGAAACGCGCGATAAAGAGCTACAGAAAGAGAAACCGTCACTTTCAGAGGAGTGAATAGATAAAACCTGAGGAAGGATCTCTCAGCCCTTCTTCCAGATTTTGTGTCATAATTAAATTGAGTTTTTGTGAGTGTGGCTATCAACCGTGACATTCACTCATGAAGTTATCACCTTTTGTGTTTAGTCAACGCTCTGTTTGCTCACAGGGCTTCTGTTCCCTGTCAGGAATGATTGCGTTAACAGAGCATTGACTCCTGAATGTCTGATTGTGGGGGTGAAACTCCTGTTTTCGGCTCAGTGGAACTGTGGGCCGGTTGTTCAGCCGGAGCCTCTTTCCTTTTTGGCCCAGAACACCCACGGAAAGCCGTTAAATCACGACGGCGATCACTGAGGCGTCTCATTTAGAGCCGCAGCCAAAGGGACCGTGGAGTGTCTGACCCCGGGTCAGGAGCTGACGGAGTCCTTGGCAGCTCATCACTTCAGTCATTCATTTGTGGGGATGAAAAGATGAATTCAGAGGATCTTCTGGTGTGAGTCCTGCCGGGAGCCTCGGCGAAGTTATTGTCTGACGGGGACGGCGTTTCTGTCGCACCTCAGGACGCCACTGGGAGATTGTTGCAGCGTGACTCGCCTGGGGGTGGGGGCGCACAGCTGGAAAAACACCTGCGTGCAGATGTTCCACATGTGTGGAACTTTCCAACCAGGTGGCGTTGCCCGACACAGACCCTCCTGAGTCACGGTGCTGATGGCGGGAAAGCTCTGTGTCACCGCTCCGAGGTATGTGGGGGACGGTGATAAGAGCCGACACCTCACTGCTGAGGTATTTTTCACAGCGTGCCCACCTTTACAGGAACGCTTGCCGCTCGGCTGGCAGAAACAATGGGCTACATCCGGCTTCTTCAACTGAGTCGGTCCAGCGAGGTGCCCAGAACATGCAGTTCCTCAAATGGCCACTGGGGCCAGGCTCCAAAAATGAGCCGATTTCCACTGATGTCCACATTAAAATGTCCAACTTTGCAACAGAAATGACTATATTTTGGGTTTGGTCACCACAGCTCGATTTCACATCCGTGACTAACGGATCGGGCCGGAGGCCTGGACCTTTTGAGTGACGGTTGCTTTGCAGCAAGATGTCATCACTTTAACCCTGCATTATTACCAGGGCTGGGCAACGATTAAAAATTTTAATCGCGATTAATCGCATTATTTCCCTGATTAATCACGATTAATTGCATTGTATACGCAAAATCAAATAATGAATTCAAAAATAGTGTAAAGGTCACTTTTATTTAAGTGTTCTGCTGCCATATGAACTAAAGTGCCATAACATTTGTTGTTCAAACACTTTTAACATCAGCACTTGTCAGTAACACATATTTAGTGTAAATGTCATCTTAAAAAACGTCAAATAAAATAAAGCTTATTGCCACTGCCAGTGGCAATTTAACGGGGAGTTCAACTTGTCAGTTGTTACAAATAACCTTGTTTCTGTTGAATCCTCCGTCTGGGAGAACTTTAAAATGAAAATGTCCATGTTAAAGTTCTGTAACTTTATCAATCCGTAATTATCTGTGTATCATTTGTTTGTTTTTTTTTCCATTTTCAATTGTCAATCAAAAATAAAAATGAAAAAAAAAGTATCTTTTTTATTTTTTTTTCCATTTTTTTAATCTAACACAAAAAAACAAAAAAAACTGCTTGTTTTTTTAATATTTCAATTTTAGCAAACAAGCCACAGGACTGAATTTGTTCTTAGTATTTTATTGTCTGGTTTACGTGACCCTGAAATGGCTTTGTTTTATAATCAAGGACTGGACTTTCTGTCGTCATTACACATCTGTGCCACTAGATGGAGCCACACCTACGAATTTTCTTCTGGTTCCGCAGCAGCCAGAAACGGACTTTTCAAAACAAAAGCATGTGAGCAACATGTGTTAACGTGCGATAAAATAAATGTTGCCGTTAATAAATTAATGCGTTAACACGATAATAACCCTAACCCTAATTATTACACATCAAACTGTCCGGTGGAAATACATCGTGTACCGCATTTATCTCCTCGGAGCAAAGTGTCAGAAACCAGCTGACCAGGCTGGCAAACGCTTTGGCCTGCTCCAGTCGAGCCTCCTACACCTCTGGCTCATGATTAGATAGCAGAGAATGTTTGGCTCAGACTTAACACATCTGCAGTTTTCTTTGTCCAAAACTTGGCTTTGACTGCTGGCATCGGCTCAAGGTGAGTGTGGCTGCAGAAACTCAGCCACATATCCACCAAATATGAATTTTCTTCGGGCGTTTCGGCCACTCCTGGCCCTCTCAACACCCGTAGTAGCCCATGTCAGAGCCAGCTTATGACATTTGGGTCACATCTGGCTCCAGCAACACACCTGAACCCAAGTTGGATCCATTTCCTTAACGTCTGGGACGTGCAGTAGCTCTGGCGCTCATCTGATATGAGCACAGATTCATTATTTCATTCAGTACGATAGCTGATAAACTGAGGTGGCCTCGCTCCAGCTGGCTGGGTTCATTAAAAAAAAAACGATCTTCAGAAACCTGTGGAGGACGTCGGGACAGGGTTTGACCAGTAACATCGAACCTGCCAAAACCAAGACAGGAGAACTTCACATGAAGGGGATATTGTTTGGAAGGGGGTGTAAATCTCCCTCCAGCTGTCCACACAGTAAATCTGGGCGTTCGTCGTCGCTGTTTGAGAGGTGTGGACGGGTCCGCAGGCAACAATAGAGGTCAGGGTCTCCGGTCTGCTCACGGTCAGGTCGGATGGTGGCGATGTGGTCTTCAGGGTGGAGGACTGGGAGGACTGGGAAGAAACAACAACAGCAAGTATGTGGTGGGTGTCATAACTCCAGCGAATGTTGTGGAGCAGCTTTATAAAAAAATAATCATTCAGATGTGACAGACGGACAATGTAGTTGAGCTTTGCTGCATCTTATGTCTATAAAACATAAATATTCATAGTTATAACTCTTCTGTGGTCTTGCATAACTTAACATTGATACTTGGGAGGTCATAAAACCTCAGGGTTTTTTTTTTTTTTATGTGTGGTATGTTTTCAACAACAAATAAATTCAGAGAAACTTCTGTTGAAACTCCTACGTGGACAAGACAACAGCCACCCAGTCAGTGTTACTGCTCCAGTTCACAACACGCTAGCAACACGCTAGCAACACAGACGGCACAACGACCAGAATTACAAAAGGGATGGATCTTTTTTTTTTAAACCAGATCATGCTGATTTTTCTAAAATGCAGTATGTAGTATGCAGTATGAGCATAACCGTCCAGCCTGTAGTATGTAGTATGTGACCAGCCTACTTATCATACTATATCCCATAATGCAACACACCACTGCAGGAGAAGCCTGTCAGAGCGGTCACATGACCAAAGGACTGCACATTGCGCTGTATATGTCCCGTGCAGCTTCGAAAACGGATTTACAGTGGTACCTTTACTTACGAACGTCTCTTCATACGAAATTTTCAGGTTACGAAACGCCTCAACGGAAAAATATTTCCTCTAGTTACGAAAGAAATTTTAGGATACGAAAGGCAAAAATACAGTAAAGCTGCTACTTGCAGTTCCCAGAGTTTACCAAACGTCAACATACTTGTCGGCTCTGTATCTCATATTGTATCTCATAACATACAGGACAAGGAACTATGATCTGATATTAATGTAAGGGGTCAACAAATAAGGTGACACTTGTTATATTAAGTTAAGATGACAGTAGAATAACTCTTAACTGGTTTGTTTTATTACTTCTTAATGTTTTTCAATCATGTCATGACTATTTTACAGTAATTAAAAACATATTTAAAAAAGATCGAGGATTTAAAACACATTTGTTTAATTTTAATGACCTCTCACAGCCCACCTGCAGTACCACGGCGGCCCACCAGGGGGCCGCGGCCCACACTTTGGGAATCACTGGTTTAGCATTTACATGGAAAATGCTTCTCTACTTACGAAATTTTCAGGTTATGAAACTACTTCCAGAACCAATTAATTTCATAAGTAGAGGTACCACTGTACACCTTTTCAAAATAAAGCAGGAAGTCAGGTTACCTACGACTCAGATTGTGTCGATCCAAAAGCCGAATGACACAAATGACAGAAAAACAAAAAAAAACAACCGAAAGCACAGATGGAGTCGACTCTTAGCGTAAAGTGCTGCATGTGTGTGAAATGTACGATAGTTCACAGGAAGGCTGCTTCCTTGTGTGGGCAGGCCGAGAAATATTTGTCCTGAAAATAAATGTTTCCACATTGAACGCTGATAAACACCGCAGACGTCAAGGTCCAATTCTGCAAAAACTGATGAATCGTCCTTTATTTTCATCCAGCCCCCTCTCTCTCTTTCTCTCTCTCTCTCTCCCTCTCTGCTCCTGTTTTGCTCAAAAGGGATTTTCTGTACCGTTGACCTCCATAAACTTGTACAACTTGCAACTTTATTTCAACAGACCGCCCGGTTATGTGAAATCCTTGTGCAATCCTCCAGAGCGAACGAGGTTAAACAAAAGCTGCTCCTCTGCTGACTCTGTCCTCCTCTCCTGTCTTTTACTCCCTCTCTCTACCAAACACGAAACCCAAACGCTGTAATCAGAGGTTTAAATTTGATATGAGGTAGTAGTGGGTACATGCGGTCATATAAGGTCATTTTGAACTTTAAAAAAAAAAAGGAAATCCTCTTTGTCTTCCTGCAGAAACGGGAGTGCTTCCTCTTCATTGTCGTCCATCGTCCCCTGTGTGCTCAGGAGTGTTTGAATCAACGTAAAGCGTCGGGGAATTTTCCTTAGCTCGGCTGCTTTTTATGACTCGGCATCTTATGAACACACTTATAATAAATTAACTGTACTGATGAAGAACAAATTAGATTATAAATGAGTTAAATAGACTGTGATTTAATTAGAATTACGTCTGCTTGTATCATAACAATACCAACATGTGCAATATCAATATTGCAAAGCCCCAAAAATAGCATTAAATGTGATATTAACTATATTATTGCATGTTTTCCTGATATCCTGCTGCCTGATTGGACAGTACTGAACATCTGGAGCATCTCTGAAGTGTCTTCAGGTGACTTTTGTTTTGAGTAGGGCTGCACGATAACTATCAGGCCGATAACAGGAAATTATGTTACACGTAAAAAAAGAAAAAAAATAGAAAAGGCTGAAAGAACGACTAGCAAACGAGGGAACGGAGGAATTGAAATGCAGAAATGTAGCCTGCAGCACAGCGTACTGATCACAACAAACATGGTGGCGTGGAACTTCGTTAAAGTTTCAGAAGAAGATAGTTTGGTGGTTATTTGTGACGAATCCTCCGAGTGAATTTTTAATGAGGAGGGAAGCACAAGCTTTAATACGTAAAACCTGATCGGCCACCTACAACATAACAATCGCTTCCATGGAGTTTTGAAATCGCGCTAACGTGAGCTAACGGAAGCTAATGCTAACGTGCGCAAGCCAGCAGGAGTCTCTCCTCTCCTCTCCCTCATTCCTCTCATCTAAAGCTTCCATGAGATTAAAAAATAAAAACTACTGAACCTCATTTACTTTAATTAAAGGTATTATTAAAATGGAACCACAAGTCAAAATCCTTTAAATGTTAATCTTTTTCAGTTAGTAATTCTGATGCATGTATTTCCATCAGTTCAAGGAGCCTTAATTTTTTATATCAGTCAGTAATGAACCTTATTTAAGTTAATGTGAGATATCAAATAGGTTTGTTTGATAGATTTATGAAAATGTTTGAGAGGCTTGACAATAGTTTTTCAATGGAAAAAATAAATATCTGTTCATTTAAAGAGTCCAAACTGTTTTTGGTTTTGTTCATAGTATTGATGTAATGATTTTAGGTATATGTGTGTGTTATCGGTATCGGTATCGGCCTTTAGCTGAAAGTTATCGGTATAGGGTTAGGGTTAGTTATCAGTTACCTGTTATCAGTTATCAGTTATCGTGCATCCCTTGTTTTGAGTTTCTGGCCTGATTTTTTAATAACTCCACTTGGTCTGTTTTGTACTTTTAAAATGCCGTGAAGCCCAAACCTGTCAAAATAAGTTTGACAGGAGTTTCACCAGCGTTTTTTTTTTTTTCTTTTCTCGTGTCCTTGTTATCTCACCGTTGTTATCTCAGAAATTGGCATGTGAACGGTCTCCCTGTTTCGCTGATACATCGGAGGAGGCCTCTGTTCTGAGTTAAACACCCTTCTCACGGTCGCCCTGCGACACATGATGATGATGCTCGATCAGTTCTGATCAGTTCTGGTCAGTTCTGGTCGGGAAGGGCTCCGGCTCCTCCGACAGGCCGAGTCCTGCTCTGAAGCAGCTGTCGGGTCGTAGACGGTCAGACTTCAAACGGCCGGTGCAGGCTTTTGGATCGGGGCAGAGTGGACACGCAGGAAGAGCCTCCGGTGTGGGCGGGGCTGACACCTCAAGGTTTCATGGGAGTTGGCTGTTAAATCTCCCTGTAATTAACACTGGTCACTCTGGTCTAGGTGTTGTGATGGAGCTATTCTGTTTTTCAACGAGGGCGGGGAGGTGACGACCCTCTGGGCTGTAATCCCATCAGCCCACCTGGTCCGGCTCCAGCGCTGGGGACTGTTGTGGCTTCAGGCCGCCGGAGAAGAGAAACAAAAGCATTTATTTTGGCGGACGCGTCATTATCTTGCAGATAACTGAAAGTTTTGTCTCTGAGTGATGAAGCTCTATCAGCAAATCTGTCCTTTCAGCCGTTTACAGGAATAATCATCATCAGCGCATGAGAAGAAAGTGATGCTTATCTTTGTTTGGAGATGATTCAGGCCACTTAGTCAGTAGCTGGTGATCCTGGGCGTGGACCGATTCACTTTAGATCTTATCAACCTCTCCTGCACACAGCGGATGGTATCAAAGACCAAAGTGCTCCTGTGATGGTTTCAGATCCGTTCGTGAATGTGTGGTGAGGCTGTAAGAGATCAGCTAAATCGAGCAAACGTGTTGTGAACGTGGAGCTGCAGGAGCAGCGCTCCTTCATGACATAATCAGTAAAAGATTAGACGCAGAGACGCAGCTTTTATCCAGCCTTATTTTCTGAATGTAAAAATGTAAATGTCAACGTGAAGCTGTAAAAGCCAAATGGCTCGGCTCCTCTAACTGATATCTTGGTCGTGAATGAGGAACGTTTTAATAATAAATATATTAATGCTCCCTGAAAGAACCGTCATATGAAGAAATGACGTCTGTGTTCGAATCAGCTGTGACATCATCACTGACAGGTAACAGCTCCTGTTACCTGTTACAGAGCAGGACTCTTCCAGGAAGACGTGCACGCTGGCATTTACATGAACGCCATGTTGGTACTTGTCACTAGGGGTGCACGATAACTGTTTTTTAAAACTGATACCGATAACCGATAACTTTCAGCTCCTGAAGGCTGATACTGATAACACACATATACCTAAGATCATTACATCAATACTATGAACAAAACCAAAAACAGTTTTGACTCTTTAAATTAACAGATATTTATTTTTTCCAATGAAAAAGCCTCTCAAACATTTTCGTAAAGCTATCAAACAAACCTATTTGATATCTCACATCAACTTAAATAAGGTTCATTACTGACTGATATAAAAAATAAAGGCTCCTTGAACTGATGGAAATACATACATCAGAATTACTAACTGAAAAAATGCATTCCTCAATGACAATAAAAAATAATGCACAGGTCATAATGTACTGACACAAGTTAGACTTGTCTGTGTAAATAAACTGAAAATGTGGCACTCCATAGTGACAAAAAAAGGACGTTGGGAGAGGAGAGGGGAGACTTGCAGCGGGCTTGCTCATGTTAGCTCATGTTAGCTCACGTTAGTGCGATTTCAAAACTCCATGGAAGCGATGGTTATGTTTCAGGTGGCTGATCAGGTTTGACGTATTAAAGCTTGTGCTATTTTTCCCTCCTTCGCTTGGAGCATTTGTCACAAATAACCAGCGAACTATCTTCCCCTGAAACTTTAACGAAATTCCATACAATCGCGCTATGTTTTTTTTTTTCTATCAGCGCACTGTGCCGCAATGGTGCATTCAAGGTGTAACGTAAATTCCCCCGTTCCCTTGTTTGCTAGGCGTTCTTTCAGCCTTTTCTATTTTTTTTCCTATTTTTTATGTGTAACATGTGGGAAAATACTGCGAATATCGATTCAAGTCAGCAACTACTAAAATTATGACCGAGTTAACGAGTTATTTTCTGGCATGGGGGGGTATTTTCTGATTATGCCGACGTCACTTGAACATAACATTCACTGCCGGTTATTCAGGTCTCAGAGGGAGCGAGGCACTGCTGTGTTGACAAAAATATATATGTTATCGGGGCTATTGGTCATGATATCGGACTTATCGGAATGACGTCATAATTTCCATGTTATCAGCCCGATAATTATTGACCCGGTAATTATCGGCCCAATAATTATCGTGCACCCCTACTTGTCACCAACCAAATCAACAAAAAAGTAGGAGGTGTTGACTTGCAGATGACCAATCTGACCCACAGAGACACCAGGATGAAGCTTGCTGCCAACGTCCTGGTACCTCTTCAGGACGCCTCGGGTTTCCAGACCGGTCAGAGCTGTTTTAGGTGCACGAGGAGAAGCTGTTCAATGTAAAGAAGACGGTCGTAATGTCGTAATCAGTGTGGTTTGGGCTGTGCAGGCAGAAACTTGTTCTGACATCTAAAGCTGCTGCTGGAGGAGAGAAATGATGGAAAGTGTGGGAGCATGCTGGGAAACTAATAGGACAGCTGATAAACCTGCAGGATGTCGTCCTGCAGGAGTGAGAAGTGAAGTGACGTGGCTTTACTGTAAATGAGGAAGCGTTACGTGACCCGCTCTGGCGAGGCCGCCGCCTCCCAGCGCTGCAGCGACCCGAGACAATCCTGCAGCAGCCGCTGATCCTGGGAGTGTCGGTTCCTGGTAAGCTACTGGGTGGAGGTGAATTTAATCACAGATGAGCCTTCAAGGGTGGAGCGAAAACAAGGCGAGCCTCAGCTCTGACACCTCAGTCGACCTAAACACGCTAAATACGTGACCGTGTTTCTGAGTTACTGTCCTCCATCCGTTCAAGCATTCTTAACCGATGCGTCTCCTCCTGTTCCCATCGCGGCCCACATTCCCAGCCTGTAATTGCTCCCAGAATGCCTCCCTGTGACGCACGGCGCTCCAGACGGTTCCGACTGGGTCCTCGCTGCGTTGCCATGGCGACGAGAAACAAAATTTTCCGAGTTCGCCCCGGAGAAGTGCTCCCCTCAGCCCCTTTTCTTCGCAGCCCGGCCCTCGCTGGCCACGCATGACGGCCCCGAGTAGAGGCCTCTCGGCAAATGCCTGGCGGAGTTGTCACACCACATTTCACGAGCGCGTGCGAGAACACACTGCAGTAGCCCAGGTCCAGTCCTCCAGAGCCCCCCCCACCCCTTCCATCCATCCATCCATCCATCCATCCCTGCATGTCTGAGCAGCTGGACCGCATGTTTTCAGACACAATGGATTCATTTGACTGGACAGGCACAGTGTGAAAGAAGAAAAAAAGCTCTCTAAAGAGCTCTCAGTCCCTCTCGGTGATTAAAAAGAATGAAGAAGAAGGCGAAGGGGAAGAATGAACGCTGTCTGGGCTCAAAGACCGGCTCAGTCTGAACAAGAACTGGGCGTTGATTAAGATGTGAGGCTGGCAAGTTTTCCTTGTCCGAGGTTGGCAGCTTTTCATCCAAAGCCAGTTAGACTCTCCGTAGACTCTGTCCATCCTGGACAGTTTAAAATTATCCTTCATGATCATTTTGGGGGAGTTTTTTAGTGAGAAACAGAACAGGACCTCTGAGAAAGTCTGCTCAGAGGTCACATCAGCTTGGATCAGTTTGTCTGGTTTGGAGGTTTTTAATGGGGAATGGTGATGCAATCGAATCATTTTTCCCCACCGTGAGTCTGGAAAAACTTTATTATTTTATTTGTAACAGACGATATACAATGTCAATTGTCTCTAGGCGCTTTACAGAGACCCAGATCATGATCCCCGAGCAAATATCATTAACTAAAATTATAATATTAAATCCAATTCAAGGATAATGACAAGTAAAAAACTCCCACAGGAGGAGAAAAAAATCCTTTAAGCCAAACAGTAGCGAGAAAAAACTCCCCTTTAAGAGGAAGAAACCTCGATCAGGACCTGGATCATATGGGGGGACCTTCCTGATGAAGACCAGCTGGGTAAAGAAAGAAAAAGAGAGGAGAGACAGAACAGAGAGAGGAGAGACACAAATGACTGAATGAAATGACTACATAAACAGATGCAGGTAGCAGCACTAAGGTGAGATGGTCAGAGGACTAGATCACCAGTCACCACACCAACCGTCACCCCGAACACACCTACACACACAGGTGGAGGTAAAGGCTGAGATGGACAGAGGAGGGAACTGCAAGTCAGCATGAAACTCAGGAAACTCTGGTCTGAAGACATAAAGAAAGAAAAGAGAAAAAAGGAGGGAAAACAGCACAACAAACTACAGGAAAGAAAATGGAGCACAGTTACAGTAACGAGGTGCTGCTAATTAACTTTGGATTGAGCTGGAGGAGAAAGAAGGGAGAAGGAAAGGGAGAAGAGCAGTGGAGACACCACTCAGCAGATCGTGTTGGTGTCCCCCTGTAGCGTAGGCCTATAGCAGCATAGCTATGACGAAGTGATTAGTGATTAAGTGATTAAGACGAGCTACTCTAGTCTGAGCTCCTATAACTATTAGCCCCTACGCACTATAGTTTAGACTAACTGTAGGCTTTACTGAACAGAAATGTTTTCAGTTTAGTTTTAAAGATGGAGGTGGTGTCAGCCTCCTGAACCCAAACTGGTAGCTGGTTCCATTTTTATTATACAGCGACATGCGAGCGTGTGAATCCCTCATTGGCTTCCTGTATAAGTTTGCTGTAAAACGCGATCCGATCTCCATCTAAGCCTCCGTTACAGACACCAATGATGGGACGGAATGTGCTTGAACTGATAACACAAGCGGTTGTAATTTCTTTTGTCTTTTTAAATGCATCCACAGCGCCGGAGGAGACGGTGAGCAAACCTGTAGACTCATTACTTCGATAAGAGTTCAGAGGAGTTTTTTATACATGTGCTGCTCATCTTCTGTTGTCATTTGAAGGAGATCTCTGCAGACTTGACCTACAGAAGCCTTGAAAAGGGATGCAAATTCACCTCAAAGTGTTTAGGCGCCCATCAGACTACATTCAGACAAGCTGTCTAGAAATGGAGACGGTTTAGAACCGTGGATGCTCCTCCTAGAAGTGGACGGCCAGGAGAGGCGTCAATGAAGTAAAGACGTAACAGCTGCAGGCTTCAAGACGTCACTGGAACTGGAAAGGTCTCCGTTGATGAGTCTACCACAGAGAAGTCATTAACACAGAGCACATGTCATGGAAATTTAGTTGGAGTCGAAACTCCGGAGGCCGTAAAATGTTCCTCAGGACAAGCCGAGTGTTCGTGTCAGAACATGTCAGCTCACCGACATCTAAACACCAACCCAGTGATGAAGCACGGTCGAGGGAGCACCATGTTCTGGGCCTGCTGTACTGTCCCAGGGCCTGGATCACTTCCCAGGACAGGGCAGGAAATGAATTACCAAGTTTACCAAAATATCTTATAGACGACGTCAGGTTGTCTGAAGCTCAGCAGTAGTTGGATGGTTCAGCAGAACGTCGTAAACATGGAAGTAAATCCACCGCAGAATGGCTTCAACCGAACGACCTTCAGAGAGCTGTCCAGGCCAGACATCCTTCAGAGGTGTCTGAGCTGAAACAGTCCTGGGAAGAAGAAGGAGGGTCCAAAATTCCTCCTCAACGCCGTGCAGCTCTGATCCAGAAACACTAAAAGCGTCCGCCAGAGGTTTGACCAGCTAATAACCCCAACGGTTCACTCACTTTTTCCCCCAGAGCTGTGCTTGGTAAAGGCTTTTCCCTTTTTTTTTTTTAGGGGTCAGTGGGTCAAAACAGCACATCTGCTGTTCACGCCCTTCCTGACACACCGTCCCCCTCTGATCCAGCCTTGGGGTCGGTGTTAACCAGGTTGACCAGGGTTCAGTGTCCTGTCCAGGGACACGTTAGCATGTGTTTGGGCCGGAGACCTTCCGGATGGAACCCGCACAGCTTTGTGACTTAGATGAAGATCCAGTCACATTCAGCTGTTTCATTCATACTTTTGTCCCACCGTAATTCTTCCTCACCGTACTACGAGCAACCGTTTGACAGAGTAAACATCAACGGTTGTGGACCCACATTCTCATAACTGACTCAGATGATCGGCGCTCCTACTTTCCGTTGATTGCGCTGGTTTCCGGAGCGCGTATTTATAACTGTTCCACCCGCTAACGGCCGTTTGTTAGCCGCGTCTATATCTGGTACGCTGGCTGACTCACTCCTCCCGCGGACTGTAATTACTCCGGCTGACCGGCCGCCGCCTCATGGATCGTACAGTTAATGACTCACGCGGGGAGGGAAGCTGCTTCAGGGAAACCCCACTGTAAAGCGGGTATCCCCATACGAGGGGGGGGGGAAGCTCTATACGTCCTCCCCCCACGTACGCTGCTCTCAAACGTGCACAACAGCCGGACGAACATCTGCAAGCCATTAAATTTTCCTTCGGCTCTCCTCTCCCTTTCCATCCCTCCTTTTTTTCCGTGCCACGCTGCGGTGGGCGTGATGGGTTTTTTATTTTCACTCCGAACGACATCAGTTTGTTTCTGCGCCGCTCTTTTTTTTTTTTTTTTAATTTTGTCGCCGCTGTAATTTACAGGCGAACCGTTTGAACTGAATGCGCACCAGGACACCCACATAGAGAGAGAGAGAGACATGACAGGAGGCTGAAAAATGGCTGTCAGAAACGGTGAGAGCCAGTTGCAGGAGCTGATAAATATCGCACGTGTTCACGAGCTGCCGCGTATCAGTACGAAAATGCAAAATGACAATCTGCAACCACCTCGGTGCCTCTCTGCTGGAGCTCGTGTCTGGTCTCGGAGGAATCCATCTGTCTGGCAACCATATGTTGGCATGTGGGGAAGTCGCTGACCTTTGTGCGAGCACGCCCCTCCCCGCGCTCCCCGCTGCCATAGCAACGCTCTGCTGCTCCGTAAAAAATCCCACAGCTTTGTAGATTTTCTTTAAAGGGGATCTGAAATGGATGAAATTCACCTTTTTTTCCCTGTAATGAAATATATGTACGCCGTAAACATGCCACGGCAACTGTACATTTTTGGAGACGGAGTAACAGCCTCTGGGGAGGGAGGGGGGTTTCCAGGGCAACGGTGGACAGACATTTAAACAGCCAGCGTTGCTAGGAGATATGCCCTCCATGAGGCACTTCGCAAACACTGGGACAGGACGGCTTTAATAAGAAGACCGCACAGCATTTGATGTATAACATACAAAACCTGTACACATTCAATTCAATTCAATTTTATTTGTATAGCATCTGTTACAATGTCTACAATTGTCTCTAGGCGCTTTACAGAGACCCAGATCATGACCCCCGAGCAAATATCATTAACTAAAAATATAATATTGAATCCTAAACAAGGATAATGGTAGGTAAAAACTCCCACAGGGGGAGAAAAAAAAACCTTTAAGCCAAACAGTGGCAAGAAAAAACTCCACTTTAAGAGGAAGAAACCTAGAACAGGACCTGGATCATATGGAGGGACCTTCCTGATGAAGACCAGCTGGGTAAAGACAGAAAAAAAGAGGAGAGACAGGACAGAGAGAGGAGAGCACACAAATGAGACACCACTCAGCAGATCATGTTGGCGTCCCCCTGCAGCGTAGGCCTATAGCAGCATAACTGATGAACCTGTGATTAAGACGAGCTACTCTAGTCTGAGCTACTACAACTATGGCTATAACTATTAGCCCCTACACACTATAGTTTAGACTAACTGCAGGCTTTACTGAACAGAAATGTTTTCAGTTTAGTTTTAAAGATGGAGGTGGTGTCAGCCTCCTGAACCCAAACTGGTAGCTGGTTCCATAATAAAGGTGCCTGGTAGCAGAAGGCCCATCCTCCAAACCTACTTTTAGATATTCTAGGAACGACGAGTAATCCTGCACTCTGAGAGCAGAGAGCTCTATTAGGAGCATAACGAGCTATCAGGTCTCGTAAATAACGAGAAGTTAGGCCATTAAGGGCCTTATATGTGAGAAGCAGAATTATAAACTTGGGAAGCCAATGGAGGGAGGCTAACACGGGAGAGACGTGATCTCGCTTACGGATTCCTGTCAGCACCATCGCTGCTACAAACCAGGCCACAACCTGTCTGATGGCATCAGCGTGGCTCTGAGAGTGTAGAAAAACATTAGAGTGTAACGTTTCTTGTAATTTCATGACACCAACAAAAAAAAAAAAAAACTTCTTAAAATGTAGATGGGATCTCCTTACTGGGGTCCATGGGGGATACTTGGGGTCATGTTGACCTCAAAGATACTGGCTGATATCTTGGTTTCTTTGATCAAACTGAAGGTTTTTTACTCTTATTTTAAGTTTTTGAAAACTTATGGGACTATTGAGCTTGAATTTTGGGTTTAAATTAGAGTACAGTGACACTAGTTGTCAACCAAAGTTTGTACTCGTTGAGGACCTCATCGGAGGTGCCATCACTTCTGGAGGGAAAAGAGCGAGCATAACTTTTGATGAGATAAACCCTCAAACTCGATTCAATACTGTAGTCTCATCCCAGTTATCTACAACATAATGAGACAAATGCTGAAGGACAGTTGGAAGAACACAACAAAATTACGTAATCCAGTGCGAGGGAGCGCTGAGTTGGGTACCAACATGTCGATACAAACATGTCTGCAGCACAACAAGGGACCACACAATATTAAGCAGTCCCTTTTTCATGTTGTGGCTTTTTTCATGTTGTGACTTTTATCTCTAGGAGAAAAAAAACCCAAACAAAAACTCAGTCTACTCTCTCCCACGTACTCCTGGAACTCCACCGTTTGAAGTGCAGTCATGTGAAGACCAAAGAAGACCTTCTTTCAGTTCTGTACGGTTCTTTGTGTCAAGGACAATAAATGCCATCTGGTTCTTGGCAGGTTTTTTTTTTTTGTTTTTAATAAATATGTTCCAGTGTTCTTGGGCAGGACGCTCAACCCCGCATCGCCCCCATCGCCACAGCCGCTGTATCATCACAAGTCAAGTGTTGCAATGGTGCCGGTACCACGCCCAGATCTGACATTAAAAGCTCTCAAATCTAAATGAAAAAACTCAATGATGTGCTGCGGTGACCCCTACGAGTCGTTATCAGTCTTTCACATCCATGTAAACTTCTTAAAATTGGCCAAGTCTTTTCCTCCGTAACTTTGCATCAGTTCATTGAAGTTTGTCGACAGTTGTTTAATCACTACCGTCGTGATCCAGCTTGTTGGCATTTTGAAATTTCTCTTGAGTATTGCACAGTGTGGCAACGGCCTGGGACGTACTTAACGAGGCGTCCACAACCAGCCGCGTTGTGAATGTTTTTTGCTTCAGTTCTACCTGGGCAGTACGTGTGATACCGGAGGTCTCCACTTGGGGGCAGAATACGCACCCAGAGTCAAAAATCCAACTGCTGTACAAGAAGTTAAGGTCACTGTTTTGTTTTCGTTTCACGGTCAGAGCGGAAGAAAACAACACAGGTGCAATCAGAGGTGATGTGCTGGGCCATCAGGTCAAAGCTAACGGCGTAGGAAACATCAAATGTACCTGCATCAGCACCTGTAGCGTTGGAGTAAATGTTGCATCTCGTAGTCGTCACATATTTTTTTCAAGGACCAAATGAACATTTTGGATACGCGCAGGAGCTGTGACGCGTTCACGTACACGTTATGAACAGCTAGTAACAGCTAGTAGTAATAATCTTTCTCTAAGGCAGTGGTTCTCCATTATTTCCTGCTGCGTATCATTAGTATCTAGTATCATTAAGTACACCCCTGTATCCTTATTAACATTAAGGGAAACAGAAAAGGACAAAACATAGATGAACTTATAACAAAGAAAAACTTATTAAAATTTGTTTTTTAGACTGTAAAGATGTAAAGTGCATCAATCCCACAGTGAAGCTAAGCGCTACATCAGCATCGTCATATTTCCTCATCTGAACTTTCTGGCGACGTTCGTTTGTCTCATTATCTCCGTCTCTCTCCGTCTTTCCTTTTCATCCCTGTTAAATATTTTTCCGTGGTGTCTCCTGAGGGTTTGTTCAATTCTTATCTCCTGCTCTGTGCTGTTCACGCACATGTCCGTGCAAAAAAACACCCCGACACAATATAGCTAATACTCCCTGCTGCACACTAGAGATGCTCGGATGACGTATATTTTAACCCGCAACCGCTTCTTAAAATCTCTATCCGCCCGCTATCCATTTGCAGGAACGTTTTTTCACCAATTTTCAAAACCGAACCGACCCGCCAACCTTTTTAATAATATGTAAAATATTTTTTCTTATTATTATTATTTGAGTGCTTTAACCGCAACCCGCCTGCAAGTTTTATTTTTTGACGAGTCATCCGCCCGATATGCGGATTATCCGCTCCGCCCGCAGGTGCGCGGTTCAACCGCGCATCTCTACTGCACACTGTGTCAGTGACGTCACCACTGCCCCCTACTGTAGGATACGTGCAATTACACTTTATTCCAGTACCACAAAAAAAAAAAAGCACGTACCCCAGGATGACACCTGTGATGTGATTGTCCCTGAAATGAACGTGGGGTTTGAGGAAAATCTAAAATTGAGGACTACCTGGGCAGGTTTGGGCAGGTGATGTCACAATAATCAAATTAGATGACAAATCTACTTCCATTCCAAATTTTGGTTCATACTGAAGACATTTCTCATTTACAGTATGTTTTTATCTCAAACCACTTTAAAGTTACAGCCTTTTGAAACCTTGATATCAAAATTAAACATTTTCCAATATGGCCGCCACCTTGTGACGTCATAATATGCAAATTATATGAATAATTTCACTCCCATCACAGACTTTGAGTCATACTGAACAATTTTCTCATTGACAGTAAACCTTTATCTCAAACTGCTTTCAAGTTAGAGCCTTTTGAAATCTTGATATCAAGATTGTATATTTTCTTGAAAAAAAATGCCTAAAGGGTTTAAAGAAGGACTGCTCGAAGGTAAAATGATGGACTCTGAATTATTTTGAAATGACCTTATGAATGTTCCCACGGTGATGGGCAGCAAAAATAGCTTTTCTAAGATCATTGCTGTTATCTTACCCCCTTTGCATTGTGTTAACACCTGAATGCTCCAGATATTAGCTGATACCTGGCTGCTGTCCACCGCCCTGATTCATGATTAATAATCTTCATCCCTCCTTCTGCATATTGGCTCAGTCTTCCTTCAGTAAATAACGACTTCGTCGTAATAAGTCACGTGTTGCTCATCATCATCGGGTTTATTTGCTTCCTACCAACTGATATCCTGATACGCAGCATTTCAGTGTTGAGAGAGGGTGTATTGTCTCTTCACGTCTGTTTGTGTTAGATTATGTGTGCTTAGATGTACATAAATGTACATACGGCGACCGGCGTGTGTCATCAGTTCATATATAAACAGTCCAGCCTTTGTGTTTGAGTTGTGACGATGCGTTTGTGTGCGTTCAGTCGCCGCCTGCGTGTGCGTTGGCGTGTACGCTGGCGTGTACGCTGGCGTGTCACTGCGCTGCTTCATGTTCAGCGTCTGGGTGAAGGGCTATAATCAGTTGTAGGTTTGACCTTTGACCTGGGCGTGGCAGCTGATGATGAGCAGAAACTGCTGTAGAAAGCAGAAGTAACCAGACGCCCCCCCCCCCTCTCTTTTCCCTCCTACAACCAAGTCACTTCCTCATACTGGAAACTTTCTTTTTTTTTCTTTCCCATTCCTCTGTAATCTGTCACTTGTAGTTTTTTTTTTTTTTTTTTGGTTTCCCAGATACCTCAGTTTATTTTTGACAAGTTTTTTTTCCTGCTCTCACTCATTAAACTCGCTTTTCCTCCTGTGAACGTCCGTCTTTTACCCGCCCTGCCCGTCACGCCCCTTCCATCCGTTCCTGTGCAGTTAGTTTTTATTTTTTTACTCCACTAATTGTTTTCTGGCTCTGCCGTGTTTTCCTTTGCTCTCCTCCTCCTCACCTCCCCGTCTCCCCCCCCCAGTCACCTCCTGACCCTCCAGCCTGCAGAGCTCTGCTCAGATCCTGTTGTGGACGCTGGCGTCCCTCACAGGAATGTGCTGTTTGTCCGTAAACAGTCTTGATAACAGCGTGTCTGCAGGAGGACGGTGTTTTCTGACCAGTTAGACGACTCCGTCAGGGGACCTGAGGAGGAAGGAAGTTGGTTTCTTGGTTTAAGTTGTATAAAGGGTGGATTCCTGGACAAAGTCCCAGAGAGACAGATCTGAAATGATGACTATATGACAAATTATTGTTTCATAAAACGTCCATATCTTATCTAATTATCCATTCATGACTAAGTTACACATCTCGTATCAGCTATACGTGGAAAAGCTGGCGTAAATAAAACTAAAGTGCACCTCTGAAACATTTTTGGACTTTGTGTAAAATGCAAATAAAAATTGAATGCAAATCTCAAACAGTAAATCCATAGTTTATTCACAATAAAATAAGAAACATATCAAACGTTGAAAATATTTTGTGATTTGACGGCAGCAGGTTGTCTCAGAACAGTCGGGACTCGTCACGCCTTCTTTGTTTTCTTGGTTTGGTTTATTTCTCTTCAACCTCCTTGTGTTCTGTTGCCTTTATTTCCTGTTTTACTTTGAAGGGCTGCCTTGTCTTCCTCCTGCTCATCTCCCTGACTGTCCCTCTCGTCTAAGGCTGTAGCGATACACTAATCTCGCGATACGATACGCGATATTCAGCTCACGATACGATATATATCGATATTCATCTTACAATACATTTACATCATTTCCTGAAAGATTTTAAAGGGACAAAGTGATTTTGGTGACATCTTGTGAGTGTTCCAATCACTTTGTTTGAATTTATTGAACTGAAAGCATCAATTCCACATTATATGGCTGACAGGCAGCTTGCAAATGCTGGACAAAATGAATAAAAGATGTGTTGAGAAAAATAGTTTCATTTATTTAAACAGTGCAAATTATTGCTTGCAAGCTTTTAAAGGTGGGACACGGGGGTTTTGAAAGGAGCTTAGAGATTTTGATACCCGCGGCCGAAAAATCGATACTCGATAAAATATCGATATATATCGCAGAATCGATAAAATCGTTCAGCTCTACTCTCGACTGTTCCTTTGTGTATTTAACTCTTGTCTTTCCCGTTTCAGTTTGTTGGATCACCTGTGGATCTACGTCCACTGGTTAGTCCGGTGATTTCCCCTCTGCTCGGTTTGTTCTGGTTTCTTTTTGAAAATAATAAAGACATTTTTATTGGACTCTCCTTCCTCCCGCTCTCCTGCGTTTTGGGTCCTCCCTAAAACCAGGACAGGAAAAGTAGGCGGTGCTATAGAGAAACTCATCTTGGAGTTTATTAGATTAACTGTCATCAGGATGTGACATCATTGGCCAAAAAAAGAGCGTCTCAGAGAGGAAGAGTAGTAACGTCATCATGTTCTGACCAACCGGACTACCAGTCGACAGTCCGGTTAGCTCTGCTTGGACTGGGCCACGGCGGGATGCAGTGGAGCTCGGTTAGAGCTGCGCCTTCACGTCCAGCAGCTATTTGTTTCAAACGTGATTTCAGGACTGACGTCAGGATAATTATTACGATAATTATCGGGCTGATAATTATTGGGCCAATAACTATCAGGCCAATAACAGGAAATTATGATGTCATTCCGATAAGTCCGATATCACGACGAATAGCCCCGATAACGTATATATTTTTGTCAACACGGCAGTGCCTCGCTCCCTCTGAGACCCGAATAACCAGCAGTGAATGTTATGTTCAAGTGACGTCGGCATAATCGGAAAAACGATTACTCAATAAGGAAAATCAAGAATACCCCCTCATGCCAGAAAACAACTCGTTAACTCGGTCATAATTTTAGTAGTTGCTGACTTGAATTGATATTCGCAGTATTTTCCCTCATGTTACACATAAAACTAGAAAAAATTGAAAAGGCCGAAAGAGCGACTAGCTAATGAGGGAACGGGGGAATTTACGTTACACCATGAATGCAGCCTGCGGCACAGCGTACTGATCACAACAAACATGGCAGCGGCTGTATGGAACTTCTTTAAAGTTTCAGAGGGTAGTTTGCTGGTTATTTGTGTGAAATGCTCCAAGCGAATTCCACGAGGAGGGAAAAATTGCTCAAGCTTGACATCAAACCTGATCAGCCATCTGAAACGTAGCCATCGCTTTTGAAAGTTTTGTAATCGTGCTAACGTGAGCTAACGCTAACGTGAGCTAGCCAGCAGCAGATAATTCACCAGGACTTACACACATCGGCGAGGCTTTTGAAAAATCCAAGAAATTTTCCAAAGATGAACCCACGGACAAATGGAGAAATAGGTAGAAAAAGCATTACTTTTCTATGTATATTTAGTTTTTGTAAACTTCTGGAATTAACTTTTTCAGTTTGTAATTTTGATGCATGTATTTCCATCAGTTCAAGGAGCCTTTATTTTTTATATCAGTCAGTAATGAACCTTATTTAAGTTGATGTGAGATATCAAATTGGTTTGTTTGATAGCTTTACGAAAATGTTTGAGAGGCTTGTCAATAGTTTTTCAATGGAAAAAATAAATATCTGTTCATTTAAAGAGTCAAAACTATTTTTGGTTTTGTTCATAGTATTGATGTAATGATCTTAGGTATATGTGTGTGTTATCGGTATCGGCCTTAAGGAGCTGAAAGTTATTGCTTATCGGTTTAAAAAAACAGTATTGTGCATCCCTGATGTGTAACAGTCATGTGACTTTTTTTTTTTTTGCAGAGGTGACACACAACTCTTACTCCAAAACTTACAAACGAGATCTTCTACTCATCAACAAACAGGGAGATCTCCAGGTCTGAGTGAGAAATATCTGGACGTGACCGCTTAGTCATGGATGCCTGGACCAGACTCCCGCATACCAGTGGGTGTGGGCGCACCGGTCTCCATGGAAACACAACGTACAAGTTGACTCACTGTGGGAAAAAAAAAGATAAACCGTAAAACTCCCAGCAAAAAAAAAAAAAAAAACAAGAGAAAAACGGAAATGTTGCTCACTGCCACGAACGTCCCCAGAACGTGGATCATCTGATGCATTAACCTCCCCAGTGAGGCTGCGCACAACCGTGCACACAACCGTGCACACACACATGCAGCTGAGCGGCGCAGCAGCTGCAGTTTCTCATTAAAAAAAATAAAAAGCTGAACAGCTGTTTAGTGTCCAACAGAACATTTTCTCCAACATCAGTTCCACTTTAATTTGTATTTAGCGTGATGGGAAAACGTTTCAGAAGGCACCAGGAGGGGGCAGTAGAGCGCAGGTGTTGCACAGGTAGATTAGATGTCAGGTGAGGAACTTTATCCGTCCCATTTAAATCGTTTCGCTCGCTCTCCCCGGAGGTGGTTTTCACCTGTCGCACGTTGCGTAATGTTTATTCCACCGCTCGTGCCCGTGTGGGCGTACCTGGCGTGGGCGTACCGTGGGTCACATGTGATGCAGCCAAGGACAGACACCACCTCTGTGGGAATGTGAAAGCTTGGGCGTGTGCTCTCTGAATCATTGTTCTTATCAGCACCGGGGGAGCCGTAAACGTTAAAGAGGTGGGGACTGGTTTCCAAAACAATACCTTATAGAGAAAATAAACTCTGCATTACCTGCTGTTATCTGAGCGCGGCACGCCGACTGGGTAGGAAATAACAGGTTTGTACGCCGCGCCCCTCCATCATACCCTCCCTCACTCCATTTCTTTTCTTTTTTGCATTTATTTCTCATCTTGGCTTTAATTAATTTTGCTCATAGCCCCTCAGCTCCTTCATTTTCCTCCTGGAAACCACTGACCCACCTACCTGGAGGACCCCATCGTCCCAGTTAGACGCGCCCTGGCTGAGACGCCGTCCACGCCGGACGCCGAGAAAGTCCGAAGCCCGGCTGCACTCTTTGAACCCCACAGTGTGAGGAGAAAAGAGGAGGAGGCGACAAATAATCAGGTGGTGGAGTCCAAGGAGGTGGAGGTGGTACCAGCCAATCACTGGACCTGGTGTTTTTAATGGCTTAATGGGAGCTGGAGGAGCTCACGCTCTGAGGGGAAAACCAGAAGCTCCAGATACCTGTTTTTATAAAAGTACCAGAGGTCCTCTCATCCCTTCATGGTAACAACATGAAATTAGGGTCACTAATGCACCAGAGCTTGGTCACACTGAAAAGGAAGATTTCTAAGTGTATAGATAGACTGTAGATGTGTGTGAGTGACAGCTGGCCTCAGTAATGTTGTGCTGTGTAAAGATTCATGGCACTCAAGGATGTTTTTGATCGCTGCCTGGAAGCCCCGAGGGAGGAACTCAGCTGCCTAAAATGATTTTTACTCCCTCACAAACCCAAACAGCCGAAGTGATGAGGCACTGTTACGCAAATCCTGCAGTAAATCATTTGTTTTGTTTTCTCTCGATTGCACTTTTTAAGAAGTTATGCAACGAAGTGAAAAGCATTAGTCTGAGAGTATTTTTCACGCTGTCACTAGTTTCTTATGTATTGAAGCTCGCCAGCTCTCGGTTGAACTGATCCCTTCTCCTTCTGAGTTACGGTTTTACCTCCACGACCGATAACTTTCAGCTCCTAAAGGCCGATACCGATAACACACACACATACCTGAGATCATTATCTCAATACTATGAACAAAATCAAAAATAGTTTGGACTCTTTAAATGAAATGAACAAGCCGCTGGCTTGAGCACATTAGCATTAGCTCGCGTTAGCGCGATTTCAAAACTCCATGGAAGTGATTGTTATGTTGTAGGTGGCTGATCAGGTTTTACGTATTAACGCTTGTGCTTCCCTCCTCGTAGAATTCATTCGGAGGATTCGTCACAAATAACCACCAAACTATCTTCTCCTGAAACTTTAACGAAGTTCCACGCCGCCATGTTTGTTGTGATCAATACGCTGTGCTGCAGGCTGCATTCAAGGTGTAACGTAAATTCCCACGTTCCCTTGTTTGCTAGTCGTTCTTTCAGCCTTTTCTATTTTTTCTTTTTTTATGTGTAACATGAGGGGAAACACTTCGAATATTGATTCAAGTCAGCAACTACTAAAATTATGACCAAGTAAACGAGTTGTTTTCTAGCATGAGGGGGTATTCTTGATTTTCCTGATTGAGTAATCGTTTTTCTGATTATGCCGACGTTACTTGAACATAACATCACTGCTGGTCATTCAAGACTCATTAGGAGCGAGGCACTGCCGTGTTGATAAAAATATAAATGTTATCGGGACTATTTGTCGTGATATCGGGCTTATCGGAATGACGTCATAATTTCCTGTTATCGCCCGATAGTTATCGTTCACCCCTAACTTGTACCCACGAGGGCCTTCATCGACCCAGGACCAACTTTATCTTAAGACTGCACTGAAAGTGATGAAAGACTGAAAGATCTGTGATGTAACACAAAGGGAACCGTGATTTATTTTTTTTACTTTAACTCCCAGAGGAATAAGTTCTAAAAGCTGACAGAAAAAGAAATCAATGAAAATGCCAACGCGTTAAAAGAAACAGCTGTGAGGAGGATAATCTCTCTAGCGGTTACAACTTGGATACGTTCCATAGACGTTTCTCAACATGGGCGTGGACTTCTTCGTCCTTCTTTTTTTTCTTTTGGAGATAAGGTCGAAATACAAAGTTATGAAAGGCACCGCTACGTGTGGTAATGATTAGCGTCGGGGCGTAAACCAGACCAGGTGTGGGCCCAAATCAATGACTGGCACTGTCGGGAAAAAGATCCTATAAGTTTCATGCAGCAGTGCCTTTCTTCTAAAAGTACTGCTGTACTAACGTTAAAATGGAGATCCTGTAGTCTGTTGCCAAAATTGTCTCAATGTAAAGACAGACTGGTCACTCATGAGCATTACATCACCGTGTCAAGCAACGAAACCCAGTCTCCTGCGACTGTCCTGGGAGTCTTTTCACCCAACGAGGCCCCTCCAACTCTCAACTTCATACACTGATGTTATCAAAATAGCCCCAAACAAAAAAATGTCCTCCCCTTCCCTGACATCACTGACAAAAATGAAGCTAATGTCAACAGAAGCGAAGAAGCTTCCAGAGACGGAGAGGGTGCACGCTGGTCTTGTTGATATAGTTTCTCAAAGCGGCGCTTTTGGCAGATCTGTCTCCAAATAACTAATTCCCCAGAGCGAAGCGTTGCTCTAAATGTTGATTCTAGAGTCAGTCATGATTTAACTCAGTGACACTCAAAAACCTTCAACACATAAATGGAAACGATATATAATTAGATTTATGTGTATTTTTCTTTTTTGCTTCAGGGCCACGGTGATGTTCAGTTATAAACATATAAATCTATAATGAAGGAAATAAAACCGTTGTTTTCAAGACTTTCCTCTGACATGGAGACTGATGGAGTCCACAAGTGGTTATGATTACTGTCATAATTCAGCCTTGTTGATGTGAATATGAGTTATCTGGTTACATTTTTACGTGGGGGGGCAGACCAGGACCAAACCACTTGTGACGGCACTCATACGTTTTCTGAAGATTTTTCTTTTGCTCTACGGCAAGAACTGACCCTGGTTAATCCAGAATGGGCCGGTCAGTGACTGGAGCACACATTAGCTCAGTTAGCACAAGGTTTAGCTCGGCTGGCTAACCTATGGTGCTAGCTGACATAACTCAACCTTCATTCTGACCATTCGGTCAGCTGTGACTTAGGCAGTCAGCTCACAATCAACTGAACAGGTTTGGCAGCCGAGCAAGTCAGGATCGTCGTCCAGTTAGCAAACTTTGAAAGGGTCGCGAAATGGTCCGAGCCAAAAGGCTGCTCAACTGGCGGACCCGGCTGCTGCAAGAGGTTGAAGCCAGACAAGTCGAGGCAGTTCAGCTGGCATCCCCTGACCAACCAGGGGCAGTAGCAGCTTTGGCCCCCCCGTCCAGGCTAACCCACAACCAGTCGTAGCTGTCTCTTAGCACAGTTAGCAGCAGATTCACACAGTCCCATGTGTTTGTCTAAGACTTGTTTGTCTTGTCCACTATGAAACCACTCTTTTGTCTCTCAGGTTTACTTGGATAATGTAGCGCGAATACAGTTGGAAAGGTCCCAGTCGGTTTGCATATAGCAGACGTTAATACTAAGGGTTGTAGCGATCGCTAATCTCACAATACGATACGCGATATTTGGCTCACGATACAATATATATCAATATTCATCTTAGAATTACATTTACATCATTTTCTGAAAGGATTTTTAAAGGGACAAAGTGATTTTGGTGACATCGATACTCGATAAAATATCGATACATATCGCAAAATCGATAAAATCACTCAGCTCTAGTTAATATGGGACACACAACAAATAAACCAATCAATTAACTCCTTTTTTCAAACAGCAACATGGAAGTTGGTTGGAACACGCTCACTTTACCTTAGCGAGCGCTAGCGAGGGTTCGCTTACATCCATCCTCCTTTCAGATGTCGCCGTCATCGAACCGCTGACAGCGAAACACGAAACAGACAAGACAGTGACGGGTTTATCGCGTGTAACGTTGGCGCGGCGTGCAATGTATGCAAACGAACGAGTGGTGGTTTGTGATGCAAATAGAAGGACAGACGTAGCAACGAAAGACAAACAGATGTATACCAGCAAAGTACAGAGATGGAAAAAGGAGAAGGAGCACTGGAAACGGTCTGTTTACCAGGTTACAAGTGAGTTCGTTTCTGCTTTAACGTTGGACTTTTAAATACTCAGGTCAACGGAGATTGACTCTCTTTTGCAGCCAACCCCTAGTGGTCACTTAAGGAACAGCAGGTTTTTCAACATGACAGATTCAGTTCCTGCGTGTCCAGCGTTGACCCAGCTCCGCTTGTTGAACCCATCAATCGGTCATCATGTCTTTTTTTTTTTTTTCTTTGGAAATCTCCTTTCTGGGTTTCATTCTAACTCGTGTGACCGGACGTGACGGGTCACGCACAGAAACACGCCCATGCAAATGTCCAGACGGGGCTGAAGGAGGAACCTGTTAGCATGCATCAGCTCGGTCCAGCTCTGTTGCTGTGTTTCTGCATGCAGCCATACGTGAACGTATACGTTAGTGTGCACGTGTAGAACCTCAGAAGTTAGAAGAATGGCTCCGGCTTCAAAGGCTGCTTGTTACAACAAATACATGTATAAGGGAACATCCGTAGTCCAATTGCAGCGGGTTTCCTCTCTGACGCCTTATTTGCTCTCACACATAAAGACATAAAACACAGGACACTCCCTTCCTCCTGACCCTGGTCACTCATGATTCACTTCAGATGTCTGAGTGATTTAGTGTAGCGGGTGTGGTAGTTCACTGTACAGACCTTTTTATGTAATACATGATAAGCTGACTCCGTGAGGCCCGTAGAACAGATTAGCATGATAAATTCCACAGGTGAGGCCTGCGCTGAAGTGCTGCCCACTGATGTTTTACACCAGGAAGCAGGGTTATAATAGTTTTGGATTTTTAGTTTAGTTTTTATTAGTTTCAGTGTTAGTTTTGGTTTTATTTTGTAAATTAGGGTTGTAATTTTGGTTCGAGTGAAGCACTGAACTTTTTGAAGGCTATCGAATCACATAGTCCTGTTTACATTCTGGTCTCAATAAACATATTTATCAATGCGTCTTCCCTCTTGTGGTGTTCCTGCGTATTTACTGACCAGCAGCTATCTGGTCTCCATGGAAACAGTCCATTATAGTTGCTGGTTTTTCTCCCGTTCCTTCCCAACGCTGACTGGCCTGCAGCTGCAGCTTCTCTTTCCAGGGGGCTAGCTTAGGCTAGCTTATCCAGCTAGTCTTGGTTAGCCTTCTTTCCAGGGGGCTAGCTTAGGCTAGCTTATCCAGCTAGTCTTGGTTAGCCTTCTTTCCAGGGGGCTAGCTTAGGCTAGCTTATCCAGCTAGTCTTGGTTAGCCTTCTTGTGTGAGCTTTTAAATGGACTTTCAGATTTCGTGGGTTTTTTTCTCCTTCAGAAGTATTCCACACATTGTATCACCTGCTTCTACAACAAGGCACTTATTTTTATCGTTAACACAGTCACAGTCAAAGAAATCCCAAATAGGTCTGTGCTGCTTTTTGCGGTTGTTGTTGTACGACGGAGTGAAGTTAATAGATTTCAAATGTTTATGAGGAAAAAAAAATTACAAACACGAAAACGAAGGACGTTCTTGATATTATTATAGTTAATTTTAGTTCATTTTATAAACACATAATACAGTTCCAGTTAGTTATCGTTTTTTAAAAAACGTTTTATTTTATTTCAAATAATGGAAATGTTTTTTCAGTCCTAGTTTTCGTTATTTTGTTCATTTTTTGTTAACGATAATAACCTTGCCAGGAAGGACTCAAATGTGACGGCCGATATAAAGAGACCTGGACATCATCCGGAGGTTTCTGAGGAGTTGGCTCTTGGTTAATACGGAAATGGGCAAACTGGCAGATAACATTTTGGACACTTAATGCCAGGTGGGGGTGTCAACATCTCTGGGCTCAGAGGCATCTGGGATGAACCATCACGCAGCGGAAAGGTGTATTGTAGTTGGCTGAACTGGTATTCCAGGCTTCCTTTGGAAGGAAATGGGCACGATGTGCTCCTCAATGCAGAAAAGTCCGCTGCCTGACCCCACTTTCTCTTGGTGACGTCCATGTATCTTCTCAACGAGACGATGCTGAACCAGATCCTGCACAAATGTCAAAGGCAGGACTGATGCAGAAGACGGTACGGGTCTGGACTGGCCTGCAGTCGGGGAGTTGTGAAGAATTTTAATGGCCCCCGTACATTTGCAGATCCTAAGACATGTTCGCAGGAAGAATGAGAGAAAACACCCGAAACTCTTCATGACTTCGTATCCTGAAAACCAGAAAAGCTTTCAAGTGTTGTGAGAAGGAAAGGCAACATTAGAAAGCTGTAAAATCTTTACTGACACTTTTCTGGTTTAGCTTTCTTTCTCATTGGTTTAGATCCAAAGTTTTCACGGCGGGTCTGCAGAGGTTAACATGGCTCCTCTTTTGGACAGCTCTTGTGAACAAGATTAGAGGTTATGGACAGAAGACAAGTCACAAAGTGGACTCCCTACCTCCTTCCCTGAAGTTCATAAATCTAGCTCTCCCTTCACAGTGAAGCTCTTGTTTGTTGCTGACTCTCTCTCTTCTTTTTTTTTATAGCACTTTTACTTCATTCCACTCCCCTGCTTATCCCATAATCCCTTGCTTGTATTCCTCACCTCACTGTTTGGAGTGAGAGACAGTTTGCGAGTTTGCCAGGACTCCCTTTTTTTTCCTTCCTTTCCTGCACTCTGTCTTGTCCTGCGGTTTACTCAAAATGTCACCTGTTTGACATTAAAGTCTCGAAAATTACATGACGAGTTACATTTAAAAACAGCCGTGACGGTTAACGCATGTTCCCGTGTTCAGACTCGGCGTGTAGTTGAGGATTTTACCAAGTTGCAGCAGGAGCACAAACTATGTTCGGTTTTACACTGAAAGGTGTTTAGCATTTAACCCCGATTCCACTGGAAGGTTGTTTAAAATCACGAACCTGTATACCCTCGATAAACAAGCGTTCTCCCCTGAAAAACTTCTGGGTTAGTGGCTGGAACAATGCCTGCTTTACTCCTGTATTGTGGTGCTCCATGAAGGCAACCCTGGCCTTGGCTAAAAACCAGCAGAACGGACTGGTTTTATTTCAGAAAACTCTGAAATTCATGCATGGTTGCAATCAGAAATGCTCAATCTGAGTGTTACATCACACAGACATTAAAAAAATCTAAATAATCCTGTAAAAGTTTGGATAACTCAGTTATTTAACTGCAAATAGCACAAGCTCAGAACTCCCAGCATGCACTGTGAAGGACTGCGGACAGTTACAGTAAACACTTTTCAGCTGCTGGTTCTCCGTCTGATCCTCTAAACGTTGGTAATGTGAACATCTCTGTTGTCCATCCATTAGATCTCTAGATATCTCCAAATGAGCTGGTCCAGGCCACCTGGAGCCTTCGTCCTAAAAGCTTATTTTATTGCTATGCCCCTGACCCACCTTTTTAATCTCTCTCTTATCACAAACGAAATTCCTGCTATCTTGACATTGGCGTTTGGTTTCTACTCCTTAAAGGCAGTGATCCTGCACAGTTAAATAACTGCTGTCTCATTTCTAAGCTATCTGGGCTGGCGAAGGTCGTGGAACCTCTCCGCTGTAACCAACTGAAAGAGTTTCTGTCCACAAATAATAATTATCTCTCTGAACTTGAGTCTGGTTTTAGTAAAACAACACGGCACAGATACAGCAGCATGAAACCTTTTAAATGATGTCATTGATTCATGAAACAGAAAACTATGCAGCTCTGTTCCTGGATTTAACCAAAGTAGTTAATACTGTAGATCATTAAATACTGAGGCAGCGACTTATTAGCACCTGGCTGTCGGACCATAGCATTGGTTAGTTTGATAATGAGCTCTCCAACAGAACTGGTGTACCCCAGGGGTCCAGTTTAGGACCTCTTCTATTCATGCTCTGCATTAACAATACTGACTAAAATGTTAAACACGCAGATGTTCACTTTTACGCAGATGACACAGTCGTATTCACTAGAGCTGGGCAGATCAATCCAAATATCGATAATATCGATACCAACGATGTGTAAAAAGATCGATACTCAAGCTTTTTTCCTCTGACTGCTGCTTATGGCCAATTTCAGCATCAATTCATATTAACTTTCAAAGTACATGTTACTTCAGTCATATGTTACTGGAGCCAACTCAGAAAAACATAATTAAGACCTTGAAATAACCCAGTACATGTTGAAAGGCATTATCTAAGATAAAATAACATTAGATAATCCTTTAATTATCCCACAATGGGGAAATTTATAGTTAAAGCAACAGTAAAAGGTTCACACGGTGCAAACAAAATTACACAAGTATTGAAAGATATAATCATAAGATGTGGACTAGAAAAAGCATTATGAACAGAACAATTCAACTCCAAAGAATACTTACAGAAAAATGTTAATTGTGATAATAAAATATTTTGCTGTCACCTGTAAAGTTTGCTGAAATTGTATTCTAGGTTTTAACAAAGCAATCCAAAGACAAAAATCACAAAAACACCAAAACGTCAGCAGTTTCATGATAGATTAAGCTTATTATGAAAAAGTATCGGTATTGGTATCGGTATCGGCGATACTGGCCCTGTATTTACTTGGCATCGGATCCCAAAATTTCCCAGTATGGCCCACCTTCTAGTATTCAGTCCAGGACCCACAGCTGCAGCTTGGTTTTAATGTTGTCCAAGACGGCCTGCGTGAACTGAAGCTCATTTTAAACCCTGACAAATCTGAACTCATGTTCTTTTCTAACGCCAAAAGAAGCTCAACAAATCTTCCCTCCATCGCCACCTCACAAGGCTCTGAGGCAGAGCGTGTGTCTAATTTTAAGCATCTTGGGTTTTTAATCAATGACCGTCTGTCTTTAGCGCCTCGTGTTCAGAATCTGATTAAAAGACTGAGACAAAATGTTGGTTTTTATTTGTCACGTCTGTTATTTAAAGCCAAAAAAAGGCCGGTGGAGGCCTCCTTCATGCCTGCGCTCGACTACGGTGATGTGATTTATCTGCAGCACCGTCACAGTGTCTAAGCACTCTGGACACTGTTTATCACGATGCACGGAGGTTTATAATGAAGCTCAAAACTCGTATTCATCAGTTTTAGATGCTCATCTTGGATGGTGTTCATTGCACCGGCAGACTAAAACACTGACTGACTTTTATTTATAAATGTATCCTCTGTTTGCTCCCTTCCTCCCTCCCAGATATGTTTCTGCAGAAACCTTACAGGCTGACACGGCCTCTGGTTCCCAGAAGATATTTTTATAAACCAAAAGTGAGGACCAAATTGGGGAAAAAAAAGAGGCTTTTAAATCTGCAGCTTCGCACAATCAGGAAAAGACCCTGAAACTGGTTCAATTGGTTTCACTGGACACTTTTCAGGGTCTCTGTTGGTGGACTCACCTGTGTGCAGATGATTTGTTTGATTAACGAATCACTTGTCTCACATTGTCATGTAGTTTTTAACATACATCCCTGTTGTGACCCATTCAGCCCATTTATATCTCAGATGAGCTCCACAGACAGATGTTTGTTGGTTTTCTTCCTAGATTAATTATCGATTCTGCGATATATATCGATATTTTATCGAATATCGATTTTTCAGCCGCGGGTATCAATATTCTAAGCTTCTTCCAAAACCCCCGTGTCCCACCTTTAAAAGCTTGCAAGTAACAATTTGTACTGTTTAAATAAATTAAAAGTAAGTGTCAGGACTATCTTGTGACTTAGAAATGGGACATTGGTGCAGTTACGTCTTCTGACTGTGGGAGGCGGCCTTACGCCAAAGCTATGTCCAGTCTGTCAAGAAAATGATAGAGAAGGAAAAGAAGAATAAGATAATATATATGTATATATAAAGAAGACAATAAGATGGTTTTGTAACATTTTACGTTTATTAATACGAAAATACATTCATAGCTAGCTTTTTCCAACACCATCCTTTTTGAAGATGTCTTGGCGAAAATACGCAATGCCCTCTGGGCTACCTGCTACCTCTGGGTAGCCGTTACAGTGATCCCTTATTTTTCACGTGGTTAATGGGGACCCCCCACCCCGCAAAAATCTACATCTGCTAACTGGAGCCGGAGCCCCCCGAGCCTCAATAATGTGTTTAAAATATGTTTAAAAACCGCAAAAAAGTAGCAAGACACTGCAGCGAAACAAGACAAAGGCTCAACTGTGGTTTTTCTGTTACCTTCACAGCCTCTGGTCTCTGAACCGTAGTAAATAAACCGCTGGTATTGTGTTATTTTTGGCTCGTAATTAGCGGCTAACAACAACAAAAGAAAAAGTCTAGTTTTCTCTGCATGGAACGAGCACTTTATTCTGGTACTGCAGGAACTTGTAACATCACACAGGTTGTATTGTTGGGCTCCTGTCGGTTAACAGAGAATGTAAATCTATACACGCTGGGCTGCTGTTGATGCTCACTACACTTTTCATCTAACCCCGTTTTCGTTCTGCCGTCCCACGACACACACACTACATTACCCATAAGTCCACACCATTACCCATAAGGCCACGTTTTTAAAAGGGCCAGGCTGGCTCACAACATTTCTTCAGTGTGAGAGAATGCGCACAACATCCTGTGATTTTTCCATGATTTAAAACATTTTTTTAAATATTATTATATATTTCTGAAAAATCCGCAAATAACTAAAACCGTGGAACTTAAACCGCGAATTGGCGAGGGATCACTGTAATGTGTAATTGATGCTTTCAGTTCAATTAAATCAAACAAAGTCATTGGAACACTCACAAGATATCACCAAAATCACTTTGTCCCTTTAAAATCTTTCAGAAATGATGTAAATGTATTGTAAGATGACTATTGATATATATCGTATCGCGAGCCAAATATCGTGTATCGTATCGTGAGATTAGTGTATCGTTACGGCCCTACTTCTGACAGACTCTGCCACTTTAAGATGCTCCTTTTATACCCAACCACACCACTAACCTGTTGGTAATTAACCTAACTAGCTGTCGACGCTCCTCCAGGTGTTTCTCTTTCGTACCGTCGACTCTTCCAGGCTCCGGTCTTCTCGTGTCCCAAGTTTGCTGCCATCAAATTCCCAATCAGCTTTTTCATGAGATGGTCCATTTCCACAGTTTAAACATCCTGATGTTTTTATTCACTTCAGACAGCAGCAGTCGAATGCTCTGAGCTACTCCAGATGTGCTGGAGTGGTGGTGCAAAGTTGTGCGAAGCCCATTGTTTTTTCTTCTTATCTTTTATGTAACACCCCCCCCCCCCCCCCCCCCCGTTCTCCTGCTACCACCCTCCTCTGTCATCCTTCTCTTTGTGCACCCCATCACCCTCCTCCAGTCGCGCCCTTCCACTGCTTATGCTGTTGGCTTCTGTTTCCCGTCTCACTTTGGTCCGTTTGCCCGTTTTAGTGCATTCCAATCCTCCTCCATCATACCTGCTTTTCACACAGGCAAAGTTTTGGACAAAGACTCCTTGGTGTTGCTTTGGGCTCCCTGCCTGCCGTTCCCAGCTAACGTACCAGTAAACACGGTTTATACGTGCGCTGAGGATCGGGGGGGGGTTTTCTGAGCACGCTTGTTTACTGCGTCCGAACGTAAAGGCCGGTTTTCGGGCTCGCGTTTCGCCGGTTCTTTTATTCCTCCGAAAGTGTGCAGATTGTGCTGCAGGGAGCGGGCCCAGAACACGGACCATTCCACATATAAAAGCCCTTTATGAGTCACCCGTGGTCTGGACAGGAAGCACAAAGCCAGAATTGTGGCACAGATTTTGGAGACGCTGTTGATGTTTTTTTGCCACTTCTCTTTTCTCTTCCTCACAGAGGAGCTGCCATGTGGGAGTGAGTCACGTCAGCATGATTTCCCCTCTCTGAGTTCCAGTAGTTTTACTACTGTACGCCATTGTGTTGCACCGTTATTGTTCTGCCACTGCGACGCATTTTTGCTTACCCTGGAAGGTGTTAAAACCCTTATTTGTATAACCACATTTCTGAGGGCCGAATGCTGCGTTTCAGACGCCAACATCCACCTTTTTTGCGTGTGTTTGTGCATTGGAAAGTGGTAATATCTTGCAAATACGGGCTAAAATGTGGCTTAACGGTTCATAAAGAGCCCAGTAAATGCCTGTTTGATACAGTTAACGCTCTGGCAGCCACAGAGGATGTAATCAGAGTTGATTATCTCATTGTACCTGAGTCAAAGTGACACACCCTGGAGTGAGTACAGCGGCTGTAAGACTACCCTTTACCCCCTCTGTTTATGTGAACCCTTATCTCCTTTGTCAATCCAGATGGCATGTATTAGATATCACAACGTGAAATCCCATCAGCCGTAACTTCAAAGGCCTGTTTTTGACATTTCCGCCCTGAAATGGCATAGCTAGTTTTAAAAACAGCATATCTCAGCAGCTGTGAGATGTATTTGAATAAACCTGTCAACCAGAAAGGTAACATGTTCTAACACAGGAATCCATTCGAGAAAATATCACCATTTATTGGACCAAGACTGATTTTCCTTCTGTGTAACAGTTTTTTTTTTTTTTTTTTTGGGAGGGGTGGGGGGGGCGGGGGGGGGGGGGGTGTCTAGAATGACGTCATACCTGTGTCATAAAACTGGTTTTACAGTGATCCCTTATTTTTCGCAGTTAATGGGGACTGGCGCCCCCCAGCGAGAATCAAAATCGTGAACGGGAGCCGGAGCCCCCCGAGCTTAAATAATGTGTTTAATATATGTTTAAAAACCGCAAAAAAGTAGCGAGGCACTGCAGCGAAACAAGACAAAGGCTCAACTGTGGTCTTTCTGTTACCTTCACAGCCTCTGGTCTCTGAACCGTAGTAAAGAAACCGCTGGCACTGTGCTATTTTTGGCTCATAATTAGCGGCTAACACGCTAACAACAACAAAAGAAACAGTCCGGAGAATGAATGTATGAATGTACAGAGAATGTAAATCTATACACGCTGGGCTGCTGTTGATGCTCACTACACTTTTCATCTTCTCTACATGTTTTCATTCTGCTGTCCCACGACACACACACACACTACATTACCCATAAGGCCACACCATTACCCATAAGGCCACCTTCTTAAATGGGCCAGGCTGGCTCACAACATTTCTTTGCTGTGAGAGAACGCGCACAACATCCTGTGATGTTTCCGCGATTTTTTCTTGATTTTTTTATTATATTATATATTTCTAAAAAATCCGCGAATAACTAAAACCACTGAACTTAAAGCGCGAATTGGCGAGGGATCACTGTATTTTGTTTATATTTAATTTCAAATATAACTGGGTTTGCTTGTATCAGCTGACCTCTTCCTTGAGCTGTTGGTGTTTACAAACCAAAGCCAATAGATATTATGGACAGTTCACCAACACACCTCACTTCAGGCATTATTCAATCAAAACAAAGCAAAGGATGCATATTTGATCGAGATAGTTCTCCATAGTCCAGCTTCTGTACGCTGCTTCCCATAAAAGAAACAGTCTGATACAGCTAAAACTAGCGCAGACCTCCGCCAAGCGCAACAGTTCCCCCATTTAGCGATTTACAGATTGCGATAAAATCCGCCTTCTGGATCAGATCCGGATCAGCCCTGTCAATTCCTGAGTCAAATTTCATGAGTTTTGGACAATAATTCATGGAGATATTGAGAAACAACATTTTCGGCCCCATTGACCGCAATGTTATCGAAAATGTGAAAGTGATCCAGAATCCAGGATTTCTTCCGGATCACAGCCAAAATTAAATCAGTTCTTCCTTTTCACATTTCTGACAACTCCTGAAAATTTCATCAAAATCCATCCTTAACTTTTTGAGTTATCTTAAACACAGACAGACAGACTGACGCTGGCAAAAATATAACCTCCTTGGCGGAGGTATTGATTTTGATTTGACCCAAAAACTTGCAGTTTGTTGCAGTTTGTGAAGTCTTTTTGCGACGTGTTCACTCAGGCCGAGTCTGAAGACTCAGAATCGTGCGGTCGTCATTTCTTAGCGCCGTTCGTATACGTAGCGAGATGCACGCACCTTGTACAGAGCGCTCAATGTGTCCTACGATAGCCGCTACGAGACCGCTGGCCTCCATGTCATAAAGGTACAGCTTTACAGCAGAAATGAACATAATTTACAACCTGGTACAAAAAGAACAGTGTTTTATCAGTAACATTATGAACAAAGCTGACATAAATATTACTTCTAGTCACTTCAAAGCCTCCATAAAGACCGTGGAGTGAAGTACAGGACTGTATAGAGTACCAGATAGTGAGTAGGGGGTGGTTTCAGGCGCAAACCTGGTGTGTTGTATACTGTTCATATTGTGTCACGGGTTGAGATAAATGATCTTCGTGTCATCATCCTCTCGCATCGTCGCGGCTGAATTTTGCAACTTTCTCAGCAGAAAGTGTATAGTTCGCCACACGGCCCTGATAAATTCCTCATACTGCAGCGAACAAACACAACCATCCTCAAAGTTACGCAACGGCTGCGTTAGGATTCAGATGATCTGGCGAGCGGGGCTGCTGACTTTGAAGCACATGTCTGAAATGAAGTATCACTCCCTTCTGCTTCCCCTCGCCGGGCTCTCAAAGTGGAGCTTTTGTGCTTTTATGGTGAACAGACGGAGAGAGTCCCACTTGACCTTCATGGCATTTTTCTCCCGTTAGCCATTATCTTCTGCGTCAGTCAGGAGGATTTGACAGAAAGTATGCCTCTGCAACACATCCCCGACAGCACAAAAGATCTCCATGTCCTCATCGTGGGTTCTTTCAGAACCATAACAGGCAGGAGGAGGTTTAAATAAAAAGGAAATAAGAGCTTACATGACTGATTTAGAAACAGCTATGCATAACCTCAACATTTTTAAGCAAATCATCCAGCGATATGCAGGAGTTAACTGTGGCTTAGAGGTGGGCAACGTTTTTCTTTTCCCATCAGGCCACACTGAAGTAATTAAAGTAATCACATGTCAGACAATATAATTAAAGTATGGACACAGTTTACCAGCTGTTATAAACCTACCTTTTTAAAGTTCACTGTCAGACAAAGACTTGCTCTTTTGTTTTTTGAAAGCTTGTATAACAGAATTGATCCAGATTTATGAACGCTTAACCGCTTGGTAAAAATATATTCAGAGCTTTCTATAATTTTCCATTTCAATGACAAGTTTGTAATTAGAGCTGAGCGATTTTATTGATTCTGCGATATATATCGATATTTATATTTCCCCAGAGAGTATTGATTTTTCCGCCGCAGGTATCGATATTCTAAGCTTCTTTCAAAACCCCCGTGTCCCACCTTTAAAAGCTTGCAAGCAACAATTTGCACTGTTTAAATAAATTAAACTATTTTTCTCAACAAATCTTTTATTCATTTTGTCCAGCATTTGCAAACTGCCTGTCAGCTATATAATGTGTAATTGATGCTTTCAGTTCAATTAATTCAAACAAAGTCATTGGAACACAACACAAGATGTCACCAAAATCACCTTGTTTCTTTAAAATCTTTCGGAAAATGACGTAAATGTATTGTAAGATCAATATTGATTATATATTGTATCATGAGATCAAATATTGTGTATCGTATCGTATCCTGAGATTAGTGTATCGCTACAGCCCTAGTTGTAATATAGAATTAGAATTAGAAAGACATGGATGAGGTGCCAACGCATGCAGTTCCACAAATGACCACTAACCCGGCATTAAACATTCTCACCTCCCGGTAGTAACACGATTGCAGTTCCTAACTGACCACTAGGGGTCGGCTCCAAAACAGAGCTTACCCCCACTTGACTCCCATGTTAAAATCCTCAGCTCTGCAGCAGAAACAAACACATTTACAGCCTGGTACTAAAAACGGTTCTCGTCCCTCGATGCCATTGACAGACTCCCTTGACCAGTTCTGGGTCGGCCTTGAAAAGTCTGGGTGAAGGCAGCCAAACGGCCCGTAGCCTTTAATCAAGGGTCCAGCCGGCCGCCACTTGCCTAGCTAGCTGTTTGCGCTGTCTTCGCTACAGGACCCTCAAGGCCGTGAACTTGGAGGGTACAAGTGGTCCCGAGCCCCAGTCATGATGCCCCCTCCACCAAACTTCAGCGCTAGGGTAATGTTTTGATGATGCTAAGCTGAGCTCTTTTAGCATTAAGTTACTGTTCAATGACTTTCCATTGATGTATTCAAGCCTTTAGCTGCTCCTCAGGGGGTTTTGATCCTAATGTCATAATTAGAGTTAAACACATACAGAGTATATGTTATTAACATTAAGTCTAATTTTAAATATAGTCACCTTAGGCCCGTTTTTGTTTCCCTTTTTTCCTTTTTGACTATTCGCTTGCAGATTAGAGAAAATTTAAGAGTGACTCATTTCAGACCATAAAAGTTGGTCACATCTCCCCTGGACAACTCCTGAGTCATGTTTCCATGGTAACGCTCAGAGACAGTTGCCAACCTCCGACCCAAAGAAGCAAAAACAGGAACTCACAACAAGTTTAGGAGTAATGAGAAGTGGGTATGATGTCACTGGTTTCATATTTAAAAAAAAGAAATACACATATTCAGAAACGACACTGCCGTCAGCCCGTCCATGTATCCATTCATGAACTTCTACGAATGTTACTCCGGGGGGCAGAGTCATCAGCCCATCCTCTCCCTGACCATCTCCTCCAGCTCTTCTGGAGGAATACCTGAGGCCTTCCTAAACAAGCTCTCCAGCAATTCACCTGTATGGACATGACTGAAACACCTCCCTGGGGAGGTGTACAGGTGACACTCCAAACCAGAAGCCCACCTGGCTCCTCTCTGTGGAGGACCAGCGACCACTCCTTGAATTGCTACCTCATCATAGTGGAGGGCTTTGCATGCCTGAATGATCCCAGGAGCTGTGTTGTTGGGGGAAAGCTGGCATTTGTAGGATGTCTGGCTCTCTGGCTAAGATTATCTTTTTTTTTTTTAATTCATTCAAAGACATGCACATATAAGCGTATCTCTTCCTCATACAAACAGTTCCTCATACAGGCCTGGTAGGCACTCCCAGAACAAATGTGTCTGAATTGTCTGTGGGTTGTGTTGCTGCTGCTGTCCTGGCCAGGACTCCCTTAGTAAAAGAGATGTTCAAAGCTCAATGGGACTTTCCTGCTTAAATGAAGGTTGAATTAAGTAAAGGGGCCACACCAAGAGCGAACCAGATAGACTCATATGAAAGAAGATAAATCCAAGACCAGGTGTTCCTCTCCCAGGTCTGGGTTACCTGGACCCTAACCTGGACCCATGCCTGGGGGAGGGGCTACTTTGAGAAGTAGGCGTTCACTTGTAGAATCACATAGTAGTATGCTTGTTTAAAGACTTATTTCTCTCGCACACAGTTCTGCTCCAGGTGTTTTATTTTGAAAAAACAGATTTTCTTCACATTTTTGTGTCGGACGTCCTGCCGGCTCGATCTGTTGTGTTTAAACTGACGCCGTTTGGCTGCGGTCCAGCGTCAAACTACACCCGAGGCTAACGTTCAGAGGAGCGGAGTGGATTGGCTGCTACTGGGACGCTTCTAAACCACAACAAGGCACCTCTGGTGTGACCGCTAACATACACTACATTGGCTACGTGCAATGCAGAAGGTGTGGCAGAAGGCTGGAGTGATCAAACAGAAAGGCCTTTAATAAACAGACGAGACAAGTAGGGGACACGAAGGCCAAGTAAGAACAAGGCCAATTCCAATTCCTCCCTTAACCCTCAATCTTTGGCCCTTCGAAAGTAAGTGTAAAAGTTATCTCGTGACTTAGAAATGGGACACCCCTTGAGTGCAGTTACGTCTTCTGACTGTGGGGGGCAGCCTTACGCCAAAGTGACGCCCAGTCTGTCAAGCAAACGACGAAGAAGGAGAAGAAGAATAAGATAATATATGTATATATAACAAAGACAATAAGATGGTTTTGAAACATTTATATCTTTATTAACTATGAAAATAATTTGTAGCTAGCTTTTTCCGGTGCCATCCTTTTCGAAGATGTCTTGGTGAAAATACACAATGCCCTCTGTGTAGCCCTTACTCCGAGGGTGGTGCCGGAGAATCTTGATATTGAAGGGCGATACAGCCCTCAAACTTGTCCCTCAACTTGACGTTCTAAGAATCGGGAACAACACTTGCACTTCACGGGAGCGCACATTTATGAGATTGAGGGTTAAGATTGAGGACTAAGGGAGGAATTGGAATTCACCCCAAATCTGGGCACAAAGAATGAAAGAAATCATTGAGAACAAAGAAAACCCTCAACGCAAACAAAGTCCAAAACCAAACCAAGACCATGGCACCTCGACTCACGGCAGTCTGCAGGACTTGAGCTGCACATCCCAAGCTTGCTCCCGCTCTTAAACCCCCACCTCTTCCCCAGCTAAGCTCAGATTCTGTGGACTGGGGGGTCAAGTTATGTCCGTGACGCCCAACGTCTCGCATGCCCAATAACTGATTAGCTTGGGGCCAAAACTCGAGTGCTTTATCATTCAGAAAGTTGATTGACAGAATTGATGTAAAACCTTCTTGATTGACCCTGTAAAATGTTTCCAACTATTTGTGACTGAAAACCCCCCCACAACCCTGTATCCCGTATGTGACGACCTCGATCTCTAATGAAGTAATATTTCAGTCCCATGTTCCAGAGTAACACAGCAAAGATGTGACTGTAATCATTACGTAACTCTGTTCTCCTCGACCACACCGCCCACCTAACTGCAGCTTTCTCTTAAACCCAAATTACCTCGACTTACAGCAACACTGAGAGGGCGTCACTCAGCAGCCAAACATTAGAGTAGCCCAACTTAAACAACGCAATCACGCTCTGGTGTGAGTGGAAACGCAGGCACGCCCAGCTGCTTTCTTTAAGGCTAAAACAAGCAAATCCCAAGCCGAGACACGACTATATCTGCTTCTATACTGTGTTTTCCATCATAAGGGGGAAGTTTGTTTCATCAGGGGAGAAAAGAGGGATGAAAAGAGACGGGAAAGAAAACACTTGACCTTTTTTTTTTCCTTTGACAGATCCTCCCAGTTTTACCCAAGATCACACGGTGATAAAACCTGTGTGAGAGCTGAGCTCTCAAACAGCATATTTACCATCTGAACGGTGGTAATCTGCTGTTTGCTGTCTGCAGGATAGTGTTACATAAAAACGCCCGGTCCTCAGAGGTATATCTCTTTCTCATGCGACCAGTTCTTGTAGCAGAGCGCTCTGTTTATTCTTCAACAGATGTCTTTCTGAAGGGCTCACAGCTTTACAGAGATCCCCCCCATAAAAAAAACCATACAAGGGATGGATCTATTTGATGCATAACTATGTTATGCATTTGTCGAGATTCAATCTTCTAATTAAGGGGGCAGTTGTATTTTTGAGTTTTGTTTCCATGGAGACGGAGGACGCAGAGCTGGTCAATCACATGGGCTGAATGAGGTGACTCATAGTCACACTGTGAAATAATAAGTCTGAAGAATTTCAAAAGAAGAGGGGGTTGGCGGGTGAGTTGTCAAGTGTAGGAAAGCCAAAATAGTCATTTGAGCAACAGGCAGAGCTACAGTAGGTGAAAGAGGAAGGGATGTCACTCTGAGCATTTGATATTTGATCTCCTTGGCAACGCGCTGCACCAGCCCTTGAACTGTTATCTGGTCAGGACACACAGATCACGTTTCCAAGAACAACACATCATAAACTCGCCTATCTGAGCACTTTATGGATTATCATCTTTGAAACGCAGGCTGGAGAAAGTGACCGTAAAGAGACGGCGTCACTACGCTTTTTACTGTCATTCATTCAGTCGAAGGAACGTCGCTGACGGCGGATCTTCTCTTGCAGAAGTGAATCCCAGGAAACATGAATGTGAAACCCGTATTATTTCAGAAAGCAGGAACTTTGAAACCTCACATGTCCCGTGGTCACGGTGTCCCAGTGGTTCTCTTTGATTTCCGCCAAGAAAGTGAGAAACGGTGAAAAAGCAGATGTAGTGATTCCCTCTGAGCTCCTCTCAAAATTCAGTGTTTGGTATAATATGAGATTTGCAGATCACGACGTCTGTTGTCTTAAAAATAATAAATATATTCAGTTAAAGGATTCTTTGTTCTTTTATTCTGAAACCCCACCAGTGTAGCTTTCCTTGATTTATTCTTAAAAAAAAAAATAACGGATTCATCCTGAATCGACTCTCTGTCCATCCCAGGTAATCTGATTATGCATTAAATCCAGATGATTCTCTAGATTCTGTTACAGAAGCTCAAACATGTCTTTGGGATTAAGGGAACTGAACTGACTTGGTTTAAGTCATATTTATCTGATCCTGTGAACGGGAGTCTTTCTCAGACACCAGAACCAGTCGTGGTGTTCCTCAGGGTTCTGTACTTGGGCCGTTATTTTTCACTCTATACGTGAAAAGTAACGGCCCAAGTACAGAACCAGTCGTGGTGTTCCTCAGGGTTCTGTACTTGGGCCGTTATTTTTCACTCTATACGTGAAAAGTAACGGCCCAAGTACAGAACCAGTCGTGGTGTTCCTCAGGGTTCTGTACTTGGGCCGTTACTTTTCACTCTATACATGCTTTAATTAAGACGATTATCAGGCAGGATGATACAAACTCTCTGGTCTGGGAGCTAAAAAGGCTGGCGGCCAGCGAGGTCCTTCTCTGATTAGCACTAATAGCAGCCATGTTATATTTGAAATACAAAAGGTTAGGTCCTGTGCCTTTACTCACAGCTCAGATTTCAAGTTTATCAAGGTGCTAAGTGAAAACAGGTGGTTGCTTACATCACAGACTGCATATGTAGTTTTCAGTCAAAAAACCACACCCCCTAGTTATGGATTAATCTGTGGCTTTTTATAATTTTACTTGATGAGGTACAGAAAAAAAAAAGCTACTAACATGTGGATCTGTGGAACTTGACTCACTTTTGGAGCTACCCCTAGTGGTCATTCAAAGAAGTGCACATGCTGCCACTCTGGCAATGGAGATACTTTAGCTAGCCGGATGTAGCCCCTTCTCTTTAACAGCTCAAACCCAGACAGGCTGCATTTATCATCTGTAGTATGGACCCTGTACCAGGTTCACAGGGTTATAAAAAAACTGCAATAAGTGTCCCAAGAAAATAAAAAGAAAACAAGAAGAAGAAATATTGGTCTGTTTTAAGTTGTAGAATCAGGTATAATTCATACGTGTCCATTATGGATTGAGGATAGAGGCTTTGTGGTTTACAAAGATCAGGAGAGGTTATTATTATTGTAGTAAGGGTTCTGATGGGGATCTCTGTGGGATACTATTAGCAGTAAGAGTTGTAATTACCAGGAACCTAAATATACACTCACTTGTGTTTGTCTATAAACACGTTCACTGGAGCTGCACTGTCACAAAAGCAAACAGAGAAGATCTGGTGATGTTTGTTTCTTTGTATGAAGGGGAGACCCTGGATTCTCAAATCCAGCACCAGACATGTTTAATCTGCAAATACCACCATCATGAAGAAGGGATAAAGGTGTTCTTTTGTACACAGATGTGTCACGCATACCAGTCAGGACTGTTTGAATGAAATGGTTTCTTTTTTTTTGTCTTTCACAGATGTCTTCCACTCATGTAACACAGTTCTTCACACATAAACGTGCACCGTAGCAGAGGGAGTAAAAACATGAGGTTTTCCACACCAGGTAGCATCTTCATAAATAGACCTCCAGAATATGTTCGCATACAACTCTTTTTTTACATTTTTTTCCCGTTTACAGGTTTCAGCAAACCTCTAAAACATTTTGGCGTTCAGCTGCGACATGAAGATGAGCTAAAACCAGAGTTTTATCATTCTGATAAATGCCAGTCCACTTGCTGGAGTAAGTGTCATTTATGGCTACCAGGTTCTAATATCCTCCTCTGAGTTTTCCCACTGCAGCCCAGAGCAGCTTCTTTTCCAGGCTCGGCTCCAAGCTTTTTCCTGTTACTTTTCTTTCCATGCTCGTTCTCAGCACTGCTGAGCCTGTTGATTGCAGCCTGCTGGCATTTGAAACACACTGTAGGCATTGTTCTGGGACTCCTTTGGGTGGTCACATTTCATTTTTACGATGCAAAGAAGTTGCACTGGAACTACAGGAATATGACATTTTCTGGGTTTACACCGTATCTGTCTATCTGATCAGAAGAAACGGCATTGTGTCCGCTTTATCCTCCTGGACAAATTGTAACAAATAAACAAGCAAACAGAAAGTTATTGTAGGTATTTTAGCAATAACTGTGTGTTTAGTGGCCTCAATGTGAGATCTTATCAAAACTGAGAACTGAGAATTATTAAAAAGAGATAAGTGAAGCTTTTACACCAGCCACACAGGTTAGCTCTTAGCTGTTTCAGGCCAGTGACGGGCGCGGACATACCATGAAGCAACTATTCTCATCAACGAGTGTGGTGTCTCCAGAGGAACCGCGGAGCGAGAGGCTTATAACCATCCCAGAGGCCCAGAAGTTAGAAGCGTCTTAGAGGCTTTTACTTTAGAAGCGAGAGGTTTAGAAGCATCTCAGAAGCTTTTTCTTTAGAAGTAAGACACTTAGAAGCATCTCTGAGGCTTTTTCTTTAGAAGCGAGAGGTTTAGAAGTGTCCCATACACGTTTTCTTTAGTAGCGAGAGGTTTAGAAGCGTCCAAGAGGCTTTTTCTTTAGAAGTGAGAGGTTTAGAAGCGTCCCAGAGGCTTTTTCTTTAGAAGTGAGACATTTAGAAGCGTCCCAGAGGCTTTTTCTTTAGAAGTGAGAGGTTTAGAAGCGTCCCAGAGGCGACCTTCACCTTGGCCCTGCAAAACATGAGCATCAAGTCTGTTTTTAAGGCAGGAATGCGACTAAACCGCATCAGCTTCCACACAGATGAGTTTGCAGGAAGTCAGATCCGAGGATGGCATGGAAAATCTGGTGAATTTTCTTTAAATAAAACACCACCAGTGGGCTCTGACTGGTACACTGATGTAATGTTGAGCTGCAGAGACTGTTGGGAAAGGGGGTTTTAGAAAAAACAGCGGTTCGGTTTAGAAGATAAAAAGTTAATTTTATTTGATACCACCCGTGCTCTTTATACATATAATTCCAGAAAGGCAACTCTCATATGATTCACTCCGGTGAGACGCGAGGACGGCGCTAAACCGTTGCTAAACCGGAACACAGCGCTGCCTGTCTAAAACAGGAACTTAACACAAAGCATCACAAATACTTACATGTAATGCAGTACAAAGCTATGCAGTTAGCTGGAAATATTCGAACTGGCATCAGTGGAAGGTTATGTTACAAATGAGTTGCTTTCATGACTGCGCTCAAGAGCACAGAGCAGGACCGACGCAGTAGACTTAATGTACAGAGTGTTTTCCCAGATGTTTAAGTGTTGTTGTCATCTCTGGGTGTGTAGTTGACGTCAGAGTTCTTCCATCTACTTTATCTCATCAGCTTCAGCTCTCGTCAGAACCATGGGAGGCCTGAGAGCAGGCTTCATCATCAACAGATAACCTGTCCGTCACAGCGCCACAGAGACACAAAGCCGTGCATGTTTACTTCTCCAGGCAGTTTATAATTACTATTTGTAGATGCTTTGCTTTCAATGCAGACAAAACACAACTGATCTCTCACACAGTCAGAGGCTTTCGCAGATGTCAGGGATACATGTAGCTGTTATTCAAGGACGTTGCACTGACTTCTGTGTGAACGCACACAGCCTTGTGCTTCATTTCCTGGGCAGAGGCTACTGGTCTCCAAATGGGATTAGAAACAAATGTTTTACTCAAACCTCAGCCCTTGTGAGTCTGTTTGTGGCTTAAAGTTTGTGTAGGTGATTCTGAAACTCTCTTAACACGTTCCAGTGCTTCGTGTCAATAAAGGGTTCTGGGAATTCATTTAGTTTAACTCAGAAAGTAGGATAAAGAGAGCTGTTTAGTGTCTCCTCAACCACAAAGCTTTTATTCTAAATTCCATGACATTATGAAGAGTTAAGTCACAAGACTTAATGCTTGTTGATATGGCAGTTTACCAGATTTAATCTTTGTGCATCTTAAATGCAATTGCAACCAGAATTAAAAAAAAAAACTTTAGATTGTAAAAGACACGTTCTACTCTTGATGTCTTTCTAGCTACTTTCTTGAGTGTCACAAGCTTGCATCCATTAGTTGACTGTGGCCTTCAACATCTTGTTTTGATGTTGGAGGCTTCTGGGTTAACTGGAAGGCACAGCTATGGATTTATGGGCTTTGCTGCATGGCATCAAGGTAAAAAAGCTAAAGAAATCACCCATCAGGAGTCCTTCTCCAGTCCGGCTCATCCTTGGGTACGCTCTCCTGATCTATAAAGGTTTCTGCAAACAATAATATGTGAGTAATAACAGCGTGGAAGCACAGACATCATTCCAGTCAGGAAGGAATCGACTTCTGTGTCCCAGAGATGCGAAGGACTTGGTGTGAAATGAGCAACTGAGCCGCAGAACAAGCAAGAACAAAAGACCTTTTCATTATCATTATCCCTGCGAGACTCATTATCTACAGTAAAAGCTGAAGCGGCAGACAGCCACCGCTCTCCAAACAACTATAATAAATAGGGGTGCACGATAACTATCGGGCCGATGACAGCAAATTATGATGTCATTCCGATAAGTCTGATATCATGACAAATAGCCCCGATAACATATATATTTTTGTCAACACAGCAGTGTCTCGCTCCCTCTGAGCCTTGAATGTTATGTTCAAGTGACGTCGGCATAATCATAAAAACAATTTCTCAATGAGAAAATTCAAGAATACCCCCTCATGCCAGAAGAAAAAAACTCGTTAAGTCGGTCATAATTTTTTTGGTAGTTGCTAACTTGAATTGATATTTGCAGTATTTTCCCACATGTTACACATAAAAAAGAAAAAAAAATAGAAAAGGCTGAAAGAACGACTAGAAAACGAGGGATTGTGGGAATTTACGTTACAGCTTGAATGCAGCCTGCAGCACAGCGCTGATCACAACAAACATGGCGGCGTGGAACTTCGTTAAAGTTTCAGAAGAAGATAGTTTGGTGGTTATTTGTGACGAATCCTCCGAATGAATTCTACGAGGAGGGAAGCACAAGCTTTAATACGTAAAACCTGATCAGCCACCTACAACATAACAATCTCTTCCATGGAGTTTTGAAATCGCGCTAACGTGAGCTAATGCTAACGTGCGCAAGCCAGCAGCAGTCCCCCCCCCCCCCATCTCTCTCATCTGAAGCTTCCATGAGATAAAAAAAAAAAAAAAATCACTAAACCTCATTTACTCTAATTAAAGTATTAATTTAAATGGAACCACAAGCCAAAATCCTTTAAATGTTAATCTTTTTCAGTTTGTAATTCTGATGCATGTATTTCCATCAGTTCAAGGAGCCTTTATTTTTTATATCAGTCAGTAATGAACCTTATTTAAGTTAATGTGAGATATCAAATAGGTTTGTTTGATAGCTTTAAGAAAATGTTTGAGAGGCTGGAAAAAATAAATATCTGTTCATTTAAAGAGTCCAAACTATTTATTGATTTTGTTCATAGTATTGATGTAATGATCTTAGGTATATGTGTGTGTTATTGGTTATCGGTATCGGCCTTTAGGAGCTGAAAGTTATCAGTTATCAGTTTTAAAAGACAGTTATCGTGCATCCCTAATAATAAAGCCAGATTACAGTTTGTAGCTGTACATGGAAGAGAAAGACCTTCCTGCGGTCTGACGAGAGTAAAATTAAACCGTTTGAACGAAATAACGAGGGAAGCCTGCAGGCCTCAGAACACCGTTGCAGCTATGAAACACAGGAGTGGCAGTATCATGGTACGGGGCTGCGCTGCTGCATGTTGCATGACGTGGATGTACTCAAGCAAAATCACCAGACATCAGCCAAAAAAGACCACCAGCTCTGTCAGGAGGAACCGACCAGGATCCAGTAAGATATCGTGAGAAGCTAGCTGAGCGCTAGCTTACTCACGCGCCTGGTTGCAACTGTGCCTCAGAGTAAAAACCCTTGCGAGTGATTAATCAAAGCCAGAGGAACAGACTGAAAGTCGACAACGGCCTTGAGAATAGCTGCTGAACGCGTATCGTTCATCAGGGTCTTTGATCAGTTGGACGTCCTCCTGTTTGGCTACAACATCTATTTATTTCAGATGAGTCACTGAAACCACACCGGAGCTGAAACAAGGCAGAGCTTTGTGGGTCGGACTCGATTGGAAACAGATTCAGGTTAAACAAAGACGGACGGAGGCTTAAAAAAAAAAAAAAAAAAAAAAAAAAAAAAGGGACTTGCAAATTCAGACTTCCGTTTCCTGTTTAAAGCTCTGAGTGGATTTGTTTGTCTTTGCATTGTTTTACAGTCTGCTGGGATGTCTGGCTCGTCCAGAGGCCTCCAGAAATGTGTCGGTACGAACGCTCGGCCCGTTCGCTGCCAGAGCTTCGACCTGAGCCTGGCGGTCCGGCCGGGAAGAGAGGCGGCCAGTGACGCGCTCTCATGCAGCACAGTTTCCACCCGCGCAATATGTAATCACACACTGTATGGCCTCAGCGTATCCATGGCGACCTCACACTGTTTCCGTGGCGGTCCCACACGCGACTGGATAAGTCATTACCGCTCTGTGGTGAAACCCCCGTCGTTGTCATGGCAACTGTGGGTGTGGCGAAAGGAGGAGGGCGGGTGGAGTGAAGCGGTACGGGACACACACACACACGTATGGGAGTATGAGAGGAACATACGTGTGTTCGTGGTCACGGAGAGGCAGATGAGACGCATGTGTGAAGTGTTTGTGCTGCGTATCAGCGCCGCAGCTCTTCATGTGGGTCCGACTGAACCGGGCTCCGGGCCACGGAGCTGAGTGGGACCAGGTTTTTCCATGGAGCATGTTTCCCTTTAACCCCCCCCCCCCCCCCCCACCCCCACCTCCCCCTCCTCTCTGCAGTTTTTCTATCCATGATTTATTCTGGTTGTTACAACTGTTATGTGACAGTTATAAATAACAGGCAGTTGTTTTTCTTTTTCTTTTAAAAAGGCACATTTATAAAGTTCTACCGTCGGTCTTCAAACATCGAACACACAAAACCTCTGCTAATTTAAGACCCTCTTTCTTTTCTTTTCTCTCCTCCTTTTGCCGAACGTTATATTTAGAGTTTGCGGTTGGCGCTGATGGACTAACGAACGGGCCCGCCGGGGGCTGGTTCTGTGGCTCCAAATGATACTTTTCCACTGAGTCGAGGCATCTGCACGAAATGACTTCGTTTGCTTCAATCCAGAGATAAACAGAGAGACACATGAAACGGGCTTCAGAGAAGCAAAATGTTTTTCAAAGACAAAAACGTGACCACGAGAAGATGAGAGCGACTGTGAAGAGAAGCAGAGCGGCAGCAGTAACTCAGAGAAGTTTAAAATAAGGAGAATAAGAGTAGAAAGAAAGCAGAATAAACCCCAATTCACACCTGGCATTAACAGGCACCCAGGTGAATCAGTCTGACTTTCCTGTTATTTTTAATCAGACATGACTCGCAGGGACAAGAAGAAAACTTACGACAAACTTCTTTTTTTTTTTTTTTAAACTTTATTTAGCACCAGGGCTGGGCAACAATTAAAATTTTTAATCGCGATTAATCGCATTATTTCCCTGATTAATCACAATTAATCACATTGTATACGGAAAATCAAATAATGAATTCAAAAGTAGTGTAAAGGTCACTTTTATTTAAATGTTCTGCTGCCATATGAACTAAAGTGTCATAACATTTAAACACTTTTAACATCAGCACTTGTCAGTAACACATATTTAGAGTAAATCTCTTAAAAAATGTAAAATAAAATAAAGCTTATTGCCACTGCCAGGGCATTAATGTCATCCTGTTTTTTATAAAAAAAAAAAAAAACAGTCAGAATATTAAAACAGGTAATTTCTGAGGTAACAGCAGAAACTTTTAACGGGGAGTTTAACTTGTCAGTTGTTACAAATAACCTTGTTTCTGTTGAATCCTCCATCTGGGAGAACTTTAAAATGAAAATGTTCATGTTAAAATTCAGTAACTTTACCAATCTGTGAATCATTCATTCTTTCCATTTTCAATTCTCAATCACAAATAAATAAAAAAAAATTAAAAAGTGACATTATATTACGTTTTTCGTTTTTTAATCTAACACAAAAAAAGAAAAATGCCTGTTTTTTTTTTTTTTTATATTTCAATTTTAGACTTGGATCAAAAATACGAAATGAAAAAACGGGCCACAGAACTGAATTTGTTTTATAATGGAGGACTGGACTTTCTGTTGTCATTACACATCTGTGCCACTAGATGGAGCTGCACTGCAGTAACCAGCTAGAGAACAGCAGGACAGTGAACACATGGAGCAGATCTGATGGAACATGGAGGAATGACGCCAAAGTTTTGTTGCAGTCCTGAATTTTTTTTCAGACAGAATTGTTAATATTGCTACCTGAGTTGCTACCCGAATAGATTTTTATCGTTCTCCATGCCTAATTTAGATTTTCCGCATGTTTACTGTTTTCCGGTTCCGCAGCAGCCAGAAACAGACTTTTCAAAACAAAAGCATGTGAGCAACATGCGTTAATGCGTGATGAAATAAATCTCGTCGTTAATAAATGAATGAGTTAACACGACAATAACGCGTTAACTTGCCCCGCCCTATTCAGCACACATTTTTACAAAACAAGTCGGGATGTTTAGGCTCCGGCGGATGGAAAGATCCACCACAAACACAAATGACAGAGAACTTTACTGTGGTCGTTTGTGCACAAAATCAAGAGTTATTTCATTAGATCATCCCTGAATCCGTCCCAGAAGGTTTTTGTTTTCATAGAACGAAGAGAACGTGAACGCGTCCGGAGGGATCAGATCTGAATACGGCCCCATTCGGACCTGGCATTAACATCCAACCTGAGACGTGTTCGCGCCCGGCGCTAAAATGTGAACCCAAATGCATCTTTGTTGTTTGTATGTGACCCTCCTGGTCTTTATGCAAATATACACCTGGATCTTTCCCTGTATCACACACACACCTGATGTAGCTACAAATTCTGTGTTGAATAAAGTTTGCATGTTATTTCCACCTGCTAACCTCCAAGCGTGTTGTTATTTTTTATATTTCCACGGGCAGCTGGGAAATAACGATGCATGACTTAAAACATAAAAATGAAAACAAGATAAGAGGATCCACCCCAAACCTTTTTTCTCTAAACTTTATTCAGCCGTGAGGCTCATTTCCTTCACACGTCTGATGCCGTAGGTCCAGCGGGTCTGGTCCCGTCTGTGAATCTGATCCAGTATTCAGACTCAGAGAACGACCACCTTTGAGCGCTTCCTGAGCGACTGGATCTGAATCTGTCTTCAGATCGCACGTTTTAATTATCCTGGCGAGCCAGTGAGCGAAACGAGGGATGTGACGTTGACAGAGCAACAACCAGACTGGTGGTGGTGGAGCAGAAACGCTGGTGATTGACCCGTTGATCAAAGGTTTAATCAGCACTTCTGCAACACACCACCAACCCTCATCATCCTGTCGTGATTGGTTCGGTACGTTATGTACCGGTGGAAACGGCTGTGGATGGGAGGGGAACCAGATCCATTTCAGGAGTCAGAGTTGTTGCGAAGTGAACAGATGCACAACTGCATGAACTGAAAATAGAGCAAAAATGCACAACTGTTATAAAAGACGACAAAACAATTACAAATTAATCAAAAAGAAATTTAAAAAACTGTGCAAAGCTATCAAACAAACCTATTTGATATCTCACATTAACTTAAATAAGGTTCATTACTGACTGATATAAAAAATAAAGGCTCCTTGAACTGATGGAAATACATGCATCAGAATTACTAACTGAAAAAGATTAACATTTAAAGGATTTTTGCTTGTGGTTCCATTTAAATTAATACCTTTAATTAAAGTAAATGAGGTTCAGTAGTTTTTTTTTTTTATCTCATGGAAGCTTTAGATGAGAGGAATAAGGGAGAGGAGAGACTGCTGCTGGCTTGCGCATGTTAGCATTAGTTCACGTTAGCGTGATTTCAAAACTCCATGGAAGCGATTGTTATGTTGTAGGTGGCTGATCAGGTTTTACGTATTAAAGCTTGTGCTTCCCTCCTCGTAGAATTCACTCGGAGGATTCGTCACAAATAACCACCAAACTATCTTCTTCTGAAACTTTAACCGAAGTTCCACGCCGCCATGTTTGTTGTGATCAGTACGCTGTGCTGCAGGCTGCATTCAAGGTGTAACGTAAATTCCCACGTTCCCTCGTTTGCTAGTCGTTCTTTCAGCCTTTTCTATTTTTTCTTTTTTTATGTGTAACATGTGGGAAAATACTGCGAATATTAATGCAAGTCAGCAACTACTAAAATTATGACCGAGTTAACGAGTTGTTTTCTGGTATGAGGGGGTATTCTTGATTCCTGATTGAGAAATCGTTTTTCTGATTATGCCAACGTCGCTTGAACATAACATTCTCTGCCGGTCATTCAAGACTCAGTGGGAGCGAGACACTGCTGTGTTGATAAAAGTATATATACATATGTTATCGGGGCTATTCGTCGTGATATCGGACTTCATCAGAATGACGTCATCATTTCCTGTTCGGCCCTAAACAAACCTCAAGTGCTTTCTGTCTTTCAGACCGACTGGTAAAACAGAAAGCACGTACCTCTGTGTGCTGAATATCAAGTCTTACCGCAGCTCATGCGCTCTAATTCCACATGTGGGACGGCGCGGAGCCAGACGGACCTGTTGTGCCTGGTTACGGTTGCTAAGCTGTCATTGGACAAAACAGCTGCTGGGGGCGGAGTTTAGTGCAAAGCAACAAACCGCTTGTGACTTTGCAGAACAGGGAAAAAAATAAAAACAAGAAACATTTGAGTCAGCCCGTTCTGAGCTTTCCACAGGTGCAAGCGATTACCTGCCTGTGCGTCGCCCGGGGCAACGGCAGAGCTGTCATGTGGGAGTTTACAATCCAGAGCTTGAGAAGGAATGGTAGGCATGCGTAAAATAATAGCTGCGAGCCCGGAGCAGAGCATAGCTGTGGGCCCGGAGGAGGATTTAGGGCTTGGGAACAGACTATTGCACCTGTAAACACCTGTACAGTCATAAAGTCACGGGAACGTACGACTTAACGATCCCTTTGGTTTGTTAGAGTGAGAGAATCAGTCCAATAATATAAAGCAGTTTACACGTCACCTCCTTGCAGATGGGTTATTCTCATAGACGTATGAACCGGTTCTGAAGAGTCAGAAACCCTGAAGTCTGTTGTTTGAACAAACAACGGGTCAGCTGACTCCTGTCACCAGGAACCATATTATCTTAAAATAAGAATGTCTGTGCTCTCTCAGGCCTTTAAGCCTGATTCATGCTTCTCTGTCAAAGTGCCAGCATGCCGCCGTGAGGCAAGGAAAGTTTGTTTATGTAGCATGTTTTGTGTACAAGACAATTCAATGAGCTTTACATTCACGAGAGGCATCAAACAAACTAATCCATGTAGGTTTTCTGGTATGAAAGCTAATCCAAGTGCATCCTCTATGTGCGTCGCGTTGACACGGACCACACGAGATCTGATTGGTCGGCTGGGTAGATTTGTTTTTCCCGCCTGCTACTTCTTCTACGTCTTGTTCAAGTTGGATGGGGCGATAATTTCCTGCAGTGTCTGCAAAACGACTGATTCTCAACATTTATCAGACTGTTTGCTTCGTTTAAGCAACATGAAGGAAGAAAACAAATGGAAGCTCAGTGCTGCCAGCTACAGCGCTGCAGGAAAGCTACGGCGCTGCAGAAATGTTACGCTGCATAAAGCTACATTTCTGCATAAAGCTACATCGCTGCAGAAATACTACAGTGCTGCAGAAAAGCTACATTTCTGCATAAAGCTACATTTCTGCATAAAGCTACATCACTGCAGAAATGCTACAGCGCTGCAGAAAAGCTACATTTCTGCATAAAGCTACATTTCTGCATAAAGCTACATCACTGCAGAAATGCTACAGCGCTGCAGAAAAGCTACATTTCTGCATGAAGCTACATTTCTGCATAAAGCTACATTTCAGCATAAAGCTACATTTCTGCATAAAGCTACATCGCTGCATAAAGCTACATTTCACCATAAAGCTACATTTCTGCATAAAGCTACATCGCTGCAGAAATGCTACAGCGCTGCAGAAAAGCTACATTTCTGCATAAAGCTACATCTCTGCAGAAATGCTACAGCGCTGCTGAAAAGCTACATTTCTGCATAAAGCTACATCTCTGCAGAAACGCTACATCGCTGCAAAAACGCTACAGGGCTGCAGAAAAACTACATAGCTGCAGAAACGCTACAGCACTGCCATCACGTTTAGATTCCTAGTGGTCATTAAAGGAACTGCATGATTTTTTTTCTATCAGTGGTTCTCCTTTGGTCTTGACCAACAGCAGCTGTGTTTTAGCTGCTAGAGGAAGAAGACATCTTCCTGGACGTGGCTGTGACTCACCCAGGATCGACTGTAACCCCCCCCCCCCCAGTCCTAGCTTCAGCAGGATGAGTGCGGCCTCCACATCTGTTTGTGTTTGCCACACAAAAGCAGCTCACTGAGGCCACTCATCCCAGCTTGATTACCTTTCTCTCTGTGGCAAATAATGTACAACTGGAACCGACACACCAGTCCACACATATTCATCAAGTCTCGTAGTCGTGGATGGAGATTGATGATCACACTTGTTGAATATATGTACACTTTCAACCCGCGAGGAGGTTTAGTTATTCGAGGAAACGCCCTAAACAGCCCTTTGGCTGTCAGATCTGATTATTGATGCTTGGTTCATTTGTAAACGACAGTCAGAAGAGCGTGTACGCACAGATTTAAACTGAGAGGTGACTTGGATCATCAGAGGAAGTAATGTCAACGCCGTCTAGTAGAAGCAGCGTCATCCATCTCAGTATTACAGTTCAGTATTGCAACATCAGAAATGTCTTTGTGAATGAGTCCTCCTCCCATCCCTGTTTCTAACCCCTCCATGCATACCTCTGAGACTCCTGCAGAAGACATTCATATACATATAACAGGGCTAAAACATCTGTTTCAAATGATCATCTCAGTTTATATTTCTTTTGTAGGACGGTCGTGGAGTCGTGGGTGGGGTTGGCTGTCCTCAACATGGAAGATCGCTTGATCCAGTCACATTGTGCGCTAAAGTGTGTCTCTAGGACACTAAAGTTGGGGATATTGTATATTCAGGACGGGGATCCTACATGATGCATGAAATATGACCTTTCCTCATTCTAACCCAGCAGTTTTAGACCTGGTATTAACATCTGTCCGGAGTGATCTGATCTCAGGCGGACAGGTGTCAGTGCAGCTGTTAACACCTGGCATTTACATGTGGACGGGTGTCAGTGCAGCTGTTAACACCTGGCATTTACATGTGGACAGGTGTCAGTGCAGCTGTTAACACCTGGCATTTACATGGAAACTTGTGACGGGATCTCACTTCCTCGTCCTGCATGCAAATGAACAGGTACATGACTTCTGTTAAACGAGAGGAACAACAAACGCTTGGCCAATGCTTTTTTTTTTTTTAAAAAAAATTACTTTAAACCACAGGTAGTTGCCAGGCAGCAGAAGAAGAGCACGTTCATTTTTTTTTTCAGTTTTGTTTACCTACATGAACCATGCTTATATGACAATTAGGAAAATGAAAAGATATCTATAAACATGGGAGATAACAAAAAGGCCCGCTGACTCCTGCTAGTACTAGGGATGCACATTTTGAGTTTTTTTTATGACCGTTAAACCGAGGCCCTTTAACGATTAATAACCGTTAACCGATAAGTCCGGGAGGGTTGGCTGCCGCGATGTTGCGCGCGTTGTCATGGACGCATGCGGACACTTCCCCGTGTTTACTCTCGCGGACAATGTGTCGCCGTCAGCTTGTCGCAGAGATGCCGCCGTCTCTTTTGATTTATTCTAGCGTGGTCTCCACTATGTTATTCCACGCCACAACGAGCGACAATCACGAACTAGCTAAACTTACTAAACTTATCTCTTGCGTTTTTCCACTTCCTCACCGTCTCGGCCGTATCCAGACCCACATTCATCGCTATCTCCCTCCATGAATTACTAGAATATGTGCTGTCTTTGTAGTGTGGAGAACCAGAATCGTACAGATGTGGGTACTTCCTCATTTTTTCGATGACGCGCTCTTTTCTACGCGGATGTAGAATTGACCAATCAGAGGCCTGTTGCACCTGTCGACATGCCCCATGAGTTGATTGAATTACGTATCTTAAAACAAAATTGACCGTTAGTATTAATCGGTTAGATTTACTGTTATCGGTTAACGGTTAAACGGTTAACCGTGTGCATCCCTAGCTAGTACCCATCATCCCCTTCCTGCAGAGTCATCGTTGCACCGTGGTTACGGATCAGGACTGCAGGTAGGCCAGTCCAGGATTGTAATCCCTTCCTCATTCATGTCTCTGGGATGTCTTCTTGAAAAATGCGTGGACGTTGCTGGAAAAGATCTGGTTCTTGAAGACCACATATGTTTGCTTTTCTGCATTAATGCTGCCACCGCAGCAGTGGAAGCTTCAGCTGGCTCTGAATGAGGCTTTATTCATGGAGCGGTAAAGGGTTTAAAGGCAGGATAAGCCATTCCACGTGGTCTCTAACACAGAACATTTTGTGTCACATTCAGCAAATATCTCCTCACCTCAGTTCCAGTGTGAAAAAATAAACCCGTGATGGGTTCACGATGGAGGAGGAGCTCATCTAGAAATGACTTACCCTGCCTTTAAGTAGCATGTGTGAATATAGCTCCATTTGTAGCTACGATAACGGTTTCCCTCCTTGTCCGTGTGGTTCTGTCAGGTATTGATGAATCACAGTTGTCGATGTGATCACAAATGACAAGCAGAGCACTTTTCATTTGGCGCTCCAATATTCCTTTGAGGTCCATCATTTTTAACAGTTTCTGTGACTTTTCTCATAAATGTGTTGCCAAAGCGGAACAATCATAACAATCCACCACCATCGCTCTTTTCTTTTACCCTCTTAATTAGCGCTGAATTGCCTTGTGCCAACTTTTTTATCGTTGGTTTAAGTGTTGGAGGTCTGAAATGCAAAAATGGATGTAGGTGTCCTAACAAACGAAATTAAGCGAAGTCCGAAGTCCATGTTGATGTTTAGATCTTACGTACTCGCTGGTTTCTTTGCGCTGCGGAACAACGATGCTGTTGTAGCCAACATTGTATGTTTGCGGCCATTAGATAAGAGAGAAGAAAACATCTAAAAAAAAACATATACGTCGTCAGCTTTTCCAGGAAGTTATGTCATGCACTGAAGTTCAGCTGAAATCCTTCATGTCCATGATTATATTCCTGTGAATCAACTCCTCCGCTGCAGAAATCAGCTGGAAAAATGATAAGCGCTGCTCCAATTGCTTAATAAAATAACAAGCTCATCCCATCTGGACCAGACCAGATGTTCTGTTTAATGGTGCCTAAATGTTTTCTGACGGTCTGGACTGCAGGCAGGACGGTCCAGGACTTGGACGGTTCAGGACCTGGACAGTCCAGGATCTGGACGGTTCAGGACCTGGACGGTTCAGGACCTGGACGGTTCAGGACCTGGACGGTTCAGGACCTGGACGGTTCAGGACCTGGGACGGTCCAGGACCTGGACGGTGCAGGACCTGGACGGTTCCAGGACCTGGACGGTCCAGGACCTGGACGGTTCAGGACCTGGACTCTTCTCCTGCAGCCTTGCTGCTGTGATGGAAGCAACGTGTGAATCAGCACTGAAATATGCAGAACCTTCCCTGAAAGACCTGCTGCTAATTAGCCTAATTAGCTGTCAAATGTTCCTCCATTTGTTTTTGATTTGCACTAATTAGTTTTCCAGCGTTTTGTTGCTGCCGTTCCAGCTGTTCTGAGAAGCGCCGCTGCCATCGACATATCAACATTTGATACGTTCTTTATGTTTAATTGGGAATAAAATGCAGCTTCATGATCATTGCGTTCTGTTTTTATTTGTGTTTTAGACTTCGACCCAGCTGATCTGGTTGTAGTCGGAGCGATCGATGGGAAACATCTGCTTTTTCTCGTCGAAGCGTCAACGGTGCTTTAGAACCAGACCTGTTCGGTTGTTTTTAAACCGTCTGTGGCTAAAACTAGAAAATAAGAGTGAAGCAAGAAAAATAACTTTTTTTCATTCAGTACCTTTTCAAAAATTATTTTCAGACTTTTGGAACACTTTTTGAATCACGCCGTGGATTTCAGAGGTGTGGACTCGAGTCCCGTGACTCGGACTCGAGTTCCGTGACTTGAACTTGAGTCATGTGTAGGGATGTCCCGATCACGTTTTTTGGGTCCCGATCCGATTCCGATCTTTTAATTTTGATGATCGGCCGATTTCCGATTTTTCCCGATCCGATTTCACTTTTTTTGAGTGGGCAAACAGAGTTTAATTTCCTATGAATTTTATTTCCTGTGTACATTAATAAATAGGCCTGCATCCAAGCTGAGATTAATAGCTTTTATCATCTCATAAAATAAACAATAACTTATTTAAACACTCTTCTTTCTTTCTTTTTTGTTTGGGAGAATTATTATAAAACACATTTAGTTACAGAACAGTGACTGTTCAACAGTCTCAGTACTAAAGAACATAGCACTTCATTTAAATAGCAGCAGGTGAACTTGGCTAGCAGTTTAAGGCAATGAAAACACTAGCAGAAGTCTTTGCAATCAATGAAATCACATCAGAATAAAAATAACATAAAATATTAACTTAACTTCTTTCAAGACCCGCTGCACATGTTCGCGCACCTTTGTGTCCTTTGTCGTTCATGTAATGACGGGAACGAGGCTCGAGGTAATTAATGAGCCGGTTAAATGCCTTGTAAATGTGCTGGTCGTCCTCAGTAATACATTCCGCGATTAGCTCGGTGATTTTTCTGTATTTCTCCGAGTCTTTTGGGAGTTTGTCTTTCTTTTAAAAGTTTCACAGAGCGTTTGCTGCCGAAGCAGGTGCCGACGGCAGCAGAGCAGCTTCCGTCGGCACCTGCTTCAAAGCTGGTGCCGAAGGCTGCGGTGATCGGTGCTGCGTGCTTTTTTAAGTGTCTGATTAAATTGGTGGTGTTGTAAACTCTCTTCTTACTTACCCATCATGATATCTCAGCCTTCCACACATTTCAAGTCGCAGTCGAAATGTCGGTCTTTGTAATTTTATAGCGCTGCCACACTGCTGATATTTTTGCTAAAGTTTAGCCTGACGCCGCCGGTCTAAAAACTTTTAAGGTGGATACAAGACAGCGCTGCTGGGAAACCTCATTTTAGTGCAAATTATTAAATGTATATAGTTTAAAAAATATTTTTGTTTGTGTAATATGATTACTTTATTAATTTGTGTTAATCAGGATCACTTTTTGAGGAAAAAAATAATGAAAAAAAGATCGGCGTGTTATAATAAGGTTGATCGGCCGATCCGATCCACCTTAAATTTTTAAGATCGAAGGCCGATCCGATCAGGGGATCGGGATCGGGACATCCCTAGTCATGTGAGTTCGACTTGAGTCCCTTGACTTGGACTCGAGTCACTTGAGTTGGACTTGAGTTACATGACTCGGACTTAAATCCTGTGACTTGAACTTGAGTCACCTGAGTTGGACTTGAGTCGTATGACTTGGACTTGAGTCACATGACTCGGACTCAAATCCCGTAATTTGAACTTGAGTCACGTGAGTTGGACTTGAGTCCTGTGACTCGGACCCGAGTCACTTGAGTTGGACTTGAGTCACATGACTTGGACTCAAGTCCCGTGACTTGAACTTGAGTCATGTGAGTTGGACTTGAGTCACATGAGTTGGACTTGAGTCCAGTGACTTGGACTCGAGTCACTTCAGTTGGACTTGAGTCACATGACTCGGACTCAAGTCCCGTGACTTGAACTTGAGTCATGTGAGTTGGACTCAAGTCCCATGACTTGGACTCAAGTCCCCTGACTTGGACTCATGTCACATGAGTTGGACTTGAGTCAGGTGACTTGGACTTGAGTCACATGACTTGGACTCAAATCCCGTAACTTGAACTTGAGTCACGTGAGTTGGACTTGAGTCCTGTGACTCGGACCCGAGTCACTTGAGTTGGACTTGAGTCACATGACTTGGACTCAAGTCCCATGACTTGAACTTGAGTCATGTGAGTTGGACTTGAGTCACATGAGTTGGACTTGAGTCCAGTGACTTGGACTCGAGTCACTTGAGTTGGACTTGAGTCACATGACTTGGACTCAAGTCCCGTGACTTGAACTTGAGTCATGTGAGTTGGACTCATGTCCCATGACTTGGACTCAAGTCCCGTGATTTGGACTCGAGTCAACTCAAGAATATGGAAGTTGACAAACCTTTACACCGACTTGTGACTGTTGACTTAAGAACTGGATATTTGACCCAAAACCCAAAGATTAAAACATTTAAAACGTGTGCACGAATCGATTCATTCCACTCGACACGACCGTCTCGCTCCGCGGTGTTCGTACGTCTGCATGAACTGTCGGCGCAGCCAATCAAGATGGACCAGAATAAAATTATGTTCTTTCAAGGAAAAGCAACAATAATTTAGTTTGGCTACAACAACAACAACTACAAAGTAGTTAACAAAGAGTCCCCTGGATAGAACTCAGAATCAGAATCAACTTTATTGCCAAGTATGATTTTACACATACGAGGAATTTGTCGTAGCGATGATGGTGCATGGAATTAAAAAAATATAACAAACGATGTAAACTAAAAATATTACAATATAAATATATATATATACACAAACAGTTTTTTGCATTAAGGGCAGAGCAACCAAGAGTGATGTGCCATAAAAATGTGCAAATGAACAGGTAAATGTAACGCATAGTGTCATAGTGAGCTGAGCGATTTTATCGATTCTGCGATATATATCGATTTTTCAACCACGAGTATCGATATTCTAAGCTTCTTTCAAAATCCCCGTGTCCCACCTTTAAAAGCTTGCAAGCAACAATTTGCACTTTTTGAATAAATGTTTAATTGATGCTTTCAGTTCAATTAATTCAAACAAAGTCATTGGAACACTCACAGGATGTCACCAAAATCACTTTGTCCCTTTAAAATCTTTCAGAAAATTATGTGAATGTATTGTAAGATGACTATCGATATATATCATATCGTGAGCCGAATATCGTGTATCGTATCGTGAGATTAGTGTATCGCTACAGCCCTGCTGTAACGTGTTTTTTACATTTAAACATATAATTGCACTATTGTTAAAACAAGTCGAAAGGACTTGAACTCTGAGGTTTCTGTCTCGGGACTGGACTCAGACTTGAGACCCACTTAAGACTTGAAAGGTTTCCCCTCTGATGGATTTAATCCTGCAACATGTAATTATTGCAACAAAGGCATGAAAATTCACCCAAACCTGTTGCTGCAAATGTAAAAAACAAAGCCGGTTTGTGCGGTCTGACCGGGGGAGGAGAAGGGGGGGGGGGTCTTCTTTCATTTATGGAAAAAAGGCCTCAGCTGTTACACAATGGAGTCTTGAAACACAAAGAGTGATTGCTCTGGTATCCCGTCAGGAAGGGCTGCTGGAAAACCTCAAGGCAGAGATGCATTAGAACAACATCAATCAAGCCAGCTAATGTAAAGGCTGACGCGTCGTTCCTGCGGCGGGACGAAGGTCGTCCGGCAATCCCTTTAATTTGCGCTGACCTGAGACGTGTGAAGGGTCGCGGCTGGGTGCGCCCACTCCCATCACACATCTTCTGAGCGTCCAGCTGATAAGGTATCAGCCTGCCGTCGCTGTTGCGATGAGCGACGGTGACAAACACCTCAAGCATGTGACGGGTCTGATGAAAGAGTCGTCACAGCTCAACGAGGCGATCGGCTCGCCCTCGTCTGATACCGCGTCCCGCAGGGCAAACGGCCGACACTAGAAGTGAGATTACGTGGACCTCCCCACTCAGGAGCAGCGATTGCAGCCTCACCCAGGTTGAGGACAAGAGCACGAACCCTGAACGCTTCAATCTGGAGGCGTTTGGAGAGTATTGAGCTTCGTCTGGGTTGACATGCTCTTATCTCCAGAGCACACCACAAGATGACACCAAAGTCAATTCACAACGGATGTAAAGACTGTCTGAGGTCCAATGTTGAAATCGGGCCTCACGTGTTCTTATCAAACTTTCAGGAATGCTCGAGAGAACAGTTACAAAGTGAAAAGATAAACTGCATCTGTCAGATTAGTTTAACGTGTCAGAGCAGCTCTGGAGCCGTGAGCTGAAAAATGAGAGCAGGAAAAGCAAATCAGACATCTGAAATATTTTGGTGCACGTCAAAGCTCATTTCTGAAAAAGAAAACAATGACTTGCACATCTCAAATGGTTTATTTTACCATTTTGTGAAAGTACCAGCTGCTTTTGAATTTTAAAAAAGTTGCGTCATAGGCAACGAAATGCTGGAAAAGTACGTGCTACGAAATAGAAACACCTGGACGAACATCTTGTTGCTGATTAAGTCAGTTGCAGGTCAGTAACTTTATAGGGTATGAAAAGAGGCGGAGTCTGACATAGGTAAAGATGGGTTCGCCATCACATAAAAACAGGCAAAAGCTCTGTGAAGTGGATAAAACAGCCACACATGAACGTCATCCAGAAACATCATCTTCTCTGGGCCAAACAGGAAAAACTGTCCTGCGGTCAAATGAATCAAAAGGACAATTCCAGTTCCTCCCTTAACCCTCAATCTTGGCCCTCCAAAGTGTCAGGACTATCTTGTGACTTGGAAATGGGACACCCCTTGGGGTCCAAACAGCCCCTTGGGGTGGTTGTAGCGCAGTTAGGTAGAGCGGGTTGTTCAGTCACATGCCAAAGTGTCCTTGGGACAAGACACTAAACCCTAACTGGCCCCCAGTTGGTTGGCAGGCACCTTGCATGGTAGCAGCTGCCCACTGGTGTGTGAATGGGTGAACGAGAGGCCATTGTAAACCGCTTTGAGGCCACCTTGGTGTGGAAAAGCGGTATATAGTATGCAGTCCATTTACCATTTACCATTTGAGTGCAGTTACGTCTTCAGACTGTGAGGGGCAGCCTTACGCTAAAGCTACGTCCAGTCTGTCAAGAAAATGAAGACAACGAAGAAGGAGAAGAAGATAAACATAACAAAGACAATAAGATGGTTTCGTAACATTATATCTTTATTAACTACCAAAATACTTACATTTGTAGCTAGCTTTTTTTGGCGCCATCCTTTTCAAAGAAGTCTTGGCGAAAATACGCATTGCCTTCTGGGTAGCCCTTACTCCCAAGGGTGTGGTACTGGATAATTTCAATATTGAGGGCGATACAGCCCTCAAACTTGTCCCCTAACTACAAAAATACTTACACTCGTAGCTAGCTTTTTCCATTGCCATCCTTTTTGAAGAATGTCTTGGCGAAAATACGCAATGCCTTCTGGGTAGCCTCTTACTCCCAAGGGTGGTGCCGGAGAATCCCAATTTGAAATGTGATACAGCCCTCAAACTTGTTCCTCAACTTGACTTTCTAAGAATCTGGACAACACTTGCACTTCACGGGAGCGCACAAATTTTTGAGATTGACGGTTGAGGGAGGAACTGGAACTCATTCAAACTGTGACATCCGTGACATTTCATCACCATGGACGCTGTTTCCTCTGGACCGCAGAAGAGACGGACCATCCAGCTTGTTATCAGCGCCCAGTTCATCCCCAGCAGCTCTGATGGCTCTATAAATGAGCAGCTCTGCACATCTGGAAAGAAAACCTGGTTTCAGAGCAACATGTGCTTCCATCCAGGTAGCGTCTTGCATATTTCAGCAAGACGATGCCCAAACATGAACAGCATTCATCATGGAAAGCGTTGCTATGCAGTGGAAGAGTCCAGGCGTTGAACTGGGCTATCCAGATGTTTTACCAACTGGAAACACAACAAAGATGACGCAGGACTGTTGAGCAGCTCCTCAGAGAAGAAAAGGACATCATTCCTCTCCAACAGCTCCATCAGCCCTGACCTCATTACTTTCTTTTGTGATGATGCATTCCTCCTTTTAAAAGTTTTACATGTTCTCTGTTGTGGATATTAAAGGGGTTTATGAGATTTGTGAATCATTTTGTTCTGTTTTCAATCGGCTCTTGTGGAACTGAGGTTGTAGAACCAGCAAACATCTAATATGGGACTGAGATAAAAATGCAAACAAGGCTAAATTAAATCTAGTCTTAGAGCTTATTCTATAAGTGGTGTCATATTATTATTATACATTTATTCAGCATCATGAGTATGAACGGTGGAGCGTAGAACAATATCAGAATTTAATGAGACTCGTTAGAGTCATGGGAGTCATACGATCATCCACAACACGGTTCACGGTCACGGTGGAATTACTGGAAATCAAATTAATCTCTGAGAGGAGGAGGCCTTTCCAACGATTCAGAACGCTGCTGGTCAGACACGATCGCCATGACGCCGCCGTCACGTGAACCAGGACGTCCCATCTGGTGCTGGTAAAGTTTCTGCTTCTCATCAGATTTCTGATGGTTCTGCTGCTTCGCGTTCCTCTACCGAAAACGCCTGAGTCAGTTCCCGCCTCGTGAGGAGGCATCTGGAAGTGGATGGAGAGGGTTTTATTTCGGTAGGTTTCCATGACGAGGCCAAGAGGCACTGGCGAAGGAAGAAAAGAAAAAAAAGAAGATGAAGGGGAGAGGGTATGGTGCCGGGGGTTGGACTGGCGATGCCAAGACTCATGAGTCATCGTGGCGAGGGACTCGGGGAGGAAATGGAGGAGGGAGGAGAGGAACGCAGGGCGGGGCATCGGTGGAACGGCATGTTTTTCACCTGATGAGGAACGTTGTGTAAGTTGGAGACTGATGAGAGAAACTGATAAGAAGGTCAGTGACAACTATGACTCACCTTCTCACAGCGGTGGCATCGGTGGCACAGATCTGAAGAGTCACTGTCGCTGCGACAAACTCGCCTCTACAACTGTAAGAGCAGAGGAGTGAACCCAGATGAACCCTGACTCCGTTGTTTCTGGGCTTTAAAAGCTTCGGGCTCCGTTCAGCCAGCGGGTCACATGGTCGGTGTCACGTTTAAAAGAGTCAAGACTTACAGGGAGTCTGCAGGTAAGAATTTTGAGCCCTGAAGTGTAAAAGCACGACAACCATCTCCACCAGAAATGCGTCCCTGCAGGATACCGCTGCATGATGATGATGCTGCTGCAATGATCAGTTTAGACGCAGTTCAAAAAAGGACCGATGAAGATGTAATCCAACGCATCCGCTTTGCTTGACGTCCGCCAAACTGATGGAGACCGCGCCATCGTTGTTCCAGTTACAAAACCAGACAATCTTAACGTAACGTAACTTTCAGGATGCGACAAAGTTGCGTCGGTGCAGGAACACGTGACGGGCTGGAAGGAAAGTGGGCACACCTGATTTCATTCGGGCCTTGAAACGCTCACACATGTCCACGTGCAGTCGACGCGCTCAGCGGTTAGCTCAGAAACGTGAGGGACACGGTGACTTTATCCCGCTAAACGCAACGCAACAACTTCCCCGAATATTCATCCAACCAGAAATCTGTTCACGTCTTTACCCTTTAAGGCAAAAATAAAAAACTCACTGTAGCTTTTATTTATAGAAGTACCCAGTAACTGAGTAACAGTTACTATGACGGTAGGAACAGTGATGTCATCATCTAGATGGGTTCATCACTTTCATCCGGTTGTTCCTGAAAATCACTAAAAAGATTAGAAGTTACTTTATAACTCTATAGAGTTCAGTAATTTAGCTTCATCTCACCTCATAGATTTATATTAAACACAGAAAAGTCAGAAAAGCTAGAAAATTAACTTTTTTCCATGTGTTGACTCCTTGTCAGGACTTATTGGTCCTCACAGTTAAAACTGTTATTTTATTTAAAATTTAAATTAAATAAATTTGAATTTAAATTTAACCCCCCGGGCCTATTCAGAGTCAGATTAGGAACCTACAGGTCATTTTAAATCATCTAATAAAATAACAGTCCTGAATCTGGCTCTGTCCACAGACAACTAACCCATCACTGATTCTGTTATTTTTACTCGATAACTTCAGGACACGTTTAATCGAGAAGATTCCCGCTGTGTTGTTAGATGAGTCATTTCTACTTTTGTTCATCTAAAGACAGTTTACGCCATCTTAGATGAACCTACGGACCGTAAATGACCTGCCCAGCTGTTCCTGCTGTTGTTTTTTAGTACATAAATATATATGTTATCGGGGCTATTCGTCATGATATCGGACTTATCGGGATGACATTATAATTTCCCGTTATCGGCCCGATAATTATCGTGCACCCCTAACGCGGTTTGCGATACGTCACGATCGTAGAAGAGCCTAAAGAGGTCTCGTCTTCTCTGTGTTTTAATTTCTGCTTTAATAGAAACTAACTGAGAGGGTCCACCTCTCTGGTAGGATGAGTTTCATGGTTTTTATTGCAGCATGCTAAACAGAAAGACGTTAATTCAGATTTTCTGGTGGTGAAAGTGATTCAAGGATCTTCCTGTCTTTTGTTAATGTTTTTTTTTTTTCTCCTCCTCGTACATGTGATCAAACTGTAAAGGGAAACTGCTGCTGAATAGATATCAACATGGCCTCCCGGGGAGTCATTAATGTACCTGAAAAGCAGCATAACTGTGGATGAACCGGGCCACCGGCCGACCCAGCGGCCCCTCCCACCCACAAACTGCACCGTTTCCCAGAACAAGCTGCTGAACTGAACGACTTGTTGCTGTAAATCTGACCTGGTTCTGTCATTGCTGCTGCTTTTGTTTATTTGGAAGTGAGGAAAACAGTTTGAGGAGGGAGGGGGGACAGCGACCCGGACCCTCCTCAGAAACAGAGTTTTCCAGCCTGGAGGATCGTGTAGAGAGAGCAGGTAATGGTTCAGGCGGAGTGGTGAGTCAGTTTCATGGGGGTGTAAAGTTTCAGTCCTCTCACCAGCTGCTATTGGCTCACAGGAGTCTCCTCCCACACTCGAGGCAGGCTTTTAAGCTCCTCAGTGAACTCCCTCTGTCTATCTGGTCTGTCCCTTCTGCTGGCCTGCCTGTCTGCCGACCGAGCCAAACGCTCCGACCATCCAAGACTCTGTTCATTCAAAAGTAAAGAAGCCGCCCGAAAATGTCTTTCAGGACCACGACCACCTCCTACAGGAGTTCTTCTGGGCCCAGGAACTTCAGCAGCAGCTCCTACGCCGGACCAGGCGGCATCACCGCCAGCAAGAGCTACAGCGTCAGGAGCTCCTTCGGGGGCGCCGGCGGTGCCAGGGGCTTCGGGGGCCTCGGGGGAGCCGGCATCACCAGCAGCTCTGCCTACAGCGTGAGCTCCGGCATGGGTGGCGCAGGGGGCATGGGCATGGGCATGGGCATGGGTCTGGGCTACGGGGGCGGCATGATGGCCCAGGCCCCCATCACCGCTGTCACTGTGAACAAGAGCCTGCTGGCCCCCCTGAACCTGGAGATCGACCCCACCATCCAGGCCGTCCGCACCCAGGAGAAAGAGCAGATCAAGACCCTCAACAACCGCTTCGCTTCCTTCATCGACAAGGTGAGTCGCTGCTGCGTGTCACGGAGTTGAGTTTGCTTTAGCTGGACTCCAAAAAAGAAAAAAAAAAGGAAAAGAAAAGTGTTTCACAGTTGTGACAGTCGTTATGCAACATTTAGAGCTCCATATGTTTGGCTCGCGTCCCGTAACATTCATTTCCTCACTTGTTCTGCAAAAGTGAAAAGTTGATCTGTGCCTGGCTTTGCTTTTACAAATGCAGATCTTTGGGTTTGGGCCGCTATCATTCAGTTCTAACGGGCCTTTTTTATAGTGATAAAAGAGGAATGTAGAAAGGAGAAACTGACAAAAGACAAAGAAAGGAGGGGGGAGAAAAAAAAGTTTAAGGGTGTGTCAGGGCAGAACTCAGGACTTGTGATATGAGTTACCTTGGGACTGGTCCCTCCCTCGGGCGGGGTGTGGCTCTTTCTACTGGACTGCCCCCCCCCCCCCCCCCCCCCCTCCACACAGACATAATGATCGCTTATCTTTTCCTCAGTGGCGCCGTATCTGTATAAGGCTGGGTCTCACTGAACGCGTGAACAGATGAGTGTTTAATCTTTGACATCAGCTCTAAAGTCCTGCCTTCGTGTCGCAGCCAGGAGCGCGCCGGCCCTCTGAAGCCTCAGCGGCGGGTTAATATTTAAAAAGGCCAGCTGGTCTCATGTTCCCGTCAGAGCCACATTTCAGCTCCGCTCCTCCCGGAGGAGCGATTAAATAAAGATAAAGAGCCGTTTGCATAAACTCCTCGCCTCGGAGTCGAGTCAGACTCACCTGAGTCCCGGCTATTAAACCCTCCTTCACTTTCCTCCGCCGCTCCCCAACGGTTAAACATTTACTTCTATGTGCTGGCCGGCGGACGAGGCTTTGGCCACGCCCCTTTCTCCATCACTGTGCAAAAACAGGAAGAGCGTGCGGGAGCGAGGGGTTAACCAGCTCCGTTTCTCCATCACGGCGTTTTTTCCACCTCCTGTCAGGATGCACGTACGTCGCGCAGGCCTTTCCTGATGGCCAGCGTGGAAAAAAACAGCCCGGCGGCGACTCACAGAGACGGAGAATAGACTGCAGGACTGGTGATTGATCGCCAGGATGTCTATGACACTTTTAAAACAGGGTTTCATAACGTTTGAGGATCAGGAACGTTGTATTTATTATGTTCTAACCCTGCTTGTTCCTTGTCTTTTCCTTTTCTTTTGTGCATCAGGTCCGCTTCCTGGAGCAGCAGAACAAGATGCTGGAGACCAAGTGGAACCTGCTGCAGGGACAGACCACCACCCGCTCCAACATCGACGCCATGTTCGAGGCCTACATCTCCAACCTGCGCAGACAGCTGGACAGCCTGGGCAACGACAAGATGAAGCTGGAGGCCGACCTGCACAACATGCAGGGCCTGGTGGAGGACTTCAAGAACAAGTGAGTCCCGCGCTGACATCATCATCTCTGCAACCCCCTCCCCGCATCTGTCCGCTGGCTCGCGTCATTCAGAGCGCAGGAAATGACAGAACTGAGAAGGCATGTCGCGAACGCCCATGACGGGCCTCGAGGTGAGGCCCGCGTGGCCCAGTTGGCTGTCGGCGGGGATATCTGTTGACGTACAGCGAATGGAGGTCCCGCGGGACAGATATCAGTAACACCTCCGGCTCCTGGCCCAGAGTCAAATCCCTGTTGGAGGGAAACGGGCCCAGAGGAGCCGGAGAGGCAGGGTTGGACCAGCGGCACCACCTAGTGTTGCATCAGCGCTCCACCTCTGAAATAAAAAGAAAAAAAAGTTCCTCTGTCGAACCTAACAAACTGAATTATCTTCCTCTCAGGTATGAAGACGAGATCAACAAGCGCACAGAATGTGAGAACGACTTTGTCCTGATCAAGAAGGTAATCTGAGCCGTTATCACTCATCACTTCTTTGACCTTTAGTCACAGCAGCCTTTTGTTTAAGAGTTAAAAATGAAACCTTTTCTTCCAGGATGTGGATGAAGCCTACATGAATAAGGTTGAACTGGAGGCCAAGCTGGAGAGCCTGACAGACGAGATCAACTTCCTCAGGTCCATCTACGAGGAGGTACGGCTGCTTCGCCTTTCAAACCCATCTTTTTTTTGTGTGTGTCTGCATTTACATTCATGGTCCTCTCTGGCAGTAAATTCTAACGTCTTTATTAACATCTTAAATCCTGATTTCATCAGAGAGGACTAGAAAAACACCAGCAGTGAAACATTTAAAGACAGGACAGTTAAAGAGACACAACAGTGAGGGTGTGGTGTAGTGGATTGTGTTGTGACAGCAAACAAACTTAAAAGATAATATATAGGAAGCAGAAACTACTAACAAGAAAACTGGATGAACACCTTCTACCAAGCTATAGACCTGTATATTGATGTAAACATTATTGATTGATTGTGTTGACAGTAGAGGGGGGGTGTTGGGGGAGGGGTGTAAAGAATAAATGTGTTCGTGCCCAAGTACCAAGGAAACTGTTACCACTATTACCATCACCACTCTCCTTATCTTAGTCCGTCTCAAGTGCTTTCACGATCTTGATTTATTGCCCAGTCGTGGCGTGCCTGCAATATTTGTGTCTTTTTTTTTTTTTTTTAAACATCTGTATTAGATTTTGACTCGACTCTTTGCTTGAACTCTGGAGGTGAAGTAACTGGAAGGGTTTTGTTTTGCTCACCACCCTCCTCCTCTTTCGTCTGAATTTCCTCAGGAACTGCGCGAGCTCCAGAGCCAGATCAAGGACACCTCCGTCATCGTGGAGATGGACAACAGCCGCAACCTGGACATGGACGCCATCGTGGCTGAGGTCAGGGCTCAGTACGAGGACATCGCCAACCGCACCCGCGCCGAGGCGGAGACGTGGTACAAGACTAAGGTAACGAGCAGCTCGGATCGCGGAGTCACGGATCGCCTCCTACATTAGCCTGGTCCGGTTTGTAACAGGCTGCTTTGCTGTTTGTTTAGTACGAAGAGATGCAGACGTCCGCTAACAGATACGGAGACGACCTGAGATCCACCAAGACAGAGATCGCCGACTTGAACCGCATGATCCAGAGACTGACATCAGAGATCGATGCCGTCAAGGGACAGGTAAGGGGAGGGGGAGCTCCCGTGAACAGAGGGGAAGTATTTCCAACGAGCTGAGAGAGCAAAGCGTGACTGTTTCTTTCTTTTTAAATCGTTTTTAGCGCGCCAACCTGGAGGCCCAGATCGCAGAGGCCGAGGAGCGCGGCGAGCTGGCGGTGAAGGACGCCAAGTCCCGCATCAAGGACCTGGAGGACGCCCTGCAGAGAGCCAAGCAGGACATGGCCCGCCAGATCAGAGAGTACCAGGACCTGATGAATGTGAAGCTGGCCCTCGACATCGAGATCGCCACCTACAGGAAACTGCTGGAAGGAGAGGAGGACAGGCTGGCGAAACGGCATCAAGGCCATCAACATTTCCCAACAGAGCAGTAAGTCGCCTCAGCCGAGAAACCCGTAAAAGCTGCCGCGGCTCCAGCTGTTTGAAGCGTTCCTTACTTAACGCCCGCCTCTCTCTCAACAGCAAGTTACAGCGGCTTTCCCTCGGACAAGATGAAGAGCAGCTACTCAAGCACCTACTCCAGCGGCTACGGCAGCGGCTACGGCAGCGGATACGGCAGCGGCGTGAGCGCGTACGGCGGCGGCTTCAGCAGCGGCAGCTCCGGCGGCTACAGCAGCACCCAGACCAAGAAGAACGTCGTCATCAAAATGATCGAGACCAAGGACGGCAGAGTGGTGTCCTGAGTCCTCCGAGGTCATCGAGGATTGAGCCGTCTAGTCTAGACGTTTAGCTACCTGTCCGCTATGATCTCCTCCGCCCTCCCTGGTAGTTTCGTTACTCACACTTCACACACCTTTAACGATAGTAAAGAAAAAAAAAACACGAAAAACAAAAAGAAAACAAGTCTGAAGTAAAAAAAAAAACGCTTGCCAGCCACTCTCTCCAGTAGAGAATAAACGAGTTTTTCATTCACGAAGCAATAAAATGATCCTAACACTACCAAAGATCTGAAAGGGACCAAAGAACTTATCCTCTGTGTCTGATGTCTGACTGTTCGTAGAAAACAAGAAGAAGTTTTGTGTCAGAAAGTGAGTTTTAAACTGAAAAAAACTGCATAAAAAAAAGAAGAAGAAGAAGAAGAAGAAGAAGAAGAAGAGGGAACTTATCACACTCCCGTGAAGTCCGTGCAGCTGCTGTTTCATACATGAAGGGCTGTTTTAAGAAGACGGCGACGTCAAAGGAATGTGAACGTACTGAAACAGAGCTTCGGTGTTGTCGGTCAACTAATGTCTTAAAATCGCCTGCTCCAGTAGGTAGTGCATGTCTTCCCTGTGCGTGTCCTGTAACTGAAGCCGTTCGACCCCTTAGGAGGCGTCAGACTGTTGTCCTGAGGTGCTGTTTTTGCTACAAAACTGAATAAAAATGTGTTTACTGAACTAAACCATGGGTTGGTTTTTATTCTACACGGTGACTCGGAAGGAGATATAGCAGCGGGAGGTAAAAACAGTTGGATAAATGTGCTTTTTTTCTGAATAAGTGGCACTTCCTGGCCTATAACTTGAATCCCATAATGAATAATTAAATGTCATGTACTACAGATCTCTCGTGTTAACAAAAAAAGCTGCTGATAATACTGTTAAAATGAGTGAGGATGCCTCAAATACGCCAGGGGTTGACATCTGACCTTTCCTGTGATTTGCTGCCCCCATGTGGTCAGAGGTGGTACTGCTACATAGAGTGGCTTTAAATCAGATGCACTGCATTGAAGGTGATTAAATACCAATGAGTTTTCTTTCTGTAATTTGGTTAAAGAAAACATTTTGGATTATTTTTATATGTCAGAAAGTGACTGAAGCAATGCAGTTAAAAAATGAACATAAATATTGAGACTTTTGACTTTATTGCCTGATTATTCGCTGTTTGGTCAGAAAAGCCGTCACAGGAAGACCGAACACCGACAGGAATCCTTCTGGGTTTGGCAGGCCGGGATTTTTGAGTGACTAAGACACTGTTGCTTTTCTTGCTGCTGAAGGCTGAATGTTTTAACCATATTTGGTTGTTAATGTCGGGGGATGAGCGTGGGCTCATTTTCCTGTTTGTTTTGAAACAGTTTTCTTGTTTCTTTTTCCTTCTCGTCCTTGGTTTTGTAATGCAACTGTTGTAAGCACTTACTTTACATAACAGACAGGCCACGTTACAAACAAACAGATGCATTTTTATTCTTTTATTTTCACAAATTTCTACTCACAGCGATTCTGACGCCACGTATCGTATTCCACCATCATGTAACATTTTATGCAAGTTATTATGGATGATAATTGAAATAAAGTGTGGGAAATTTTCTTTATGGCATTTTTTTTCTGTAATATTAAAACTACATTTGCAGAAATATGCATTGAGAAGACTGGATTATAATCTACACTTTCAGTTTTAACATCTACGTGTTTTTTTAGGGCTGGGGAATGATTAAAATTTTTAATCGCGATTAATCGCATGATTTCCCTGATTAATCACGATTAATTGCATTGTATACGCAAAATCAAATAATGAATTCAAGTAGTGTAAAATGCACTTTTATTTAAATGTCCTGCTGCCATATGAAGTAAAGTGTTATAACATTTGTTGTTCAAACACTTTTAACATCAGCACTTGTCAGTAACAAATATTTAGACTAAATCTCATCTTAAAAAATGTAAAATAAAATAAAGCTTATTGCCACTGCCAGGGCATTAATGTCATCCTGTTTTTATATATATATATATAAAAAAAAAAGTCTACAAACAAAATCCAACAAAATGATTGTGTCTCAGCACAATCAGAACATTAAAACAGGTAATTTCTAAGGTAACAGCAGAAACTTTTAACGGGGAGTTCAACTTGTCAGTTGTTACAAATAACCTTGTTTCTGTTGAATCCTCCGTCTGGGAGAACTTTAAAATGAAAATGTCCATGTTACAGTTCAGTAACTTTATCAGTCTGTGTATTAATCATTCTTTCCATTTTCAATTGTCAATAAAAAAAAAAAAAAAAAAAACGTGACATTTTATTACGTTTTTCGTTTCTCAATCTAACACAAAAAAAAACCCTATCTAGACCTAGATCAAAAATCCGAAATTAAAAACAGGCCAAAGGACTGAATTTGTTCTATAATTGAGGACTCGACTTTCTGTTGTCATTACACATCGGTGCCACTAGATGGAGCCGCACTGCAGTAACCAGCTAGAGAACAGCAGGACAGTGAACACATGGAGCAGATCTGATGGAACATGGAGGAATGACCACAAAGTTTTGTTGCAATCCAGAATTTTCTTTTTCAGACAGAATTGTTAATATTGCTACCTGAGTTGCTACCTGAACTGTAAAGTTCACAGATTTCTACCGTTCTCCATGTCTGTTTTAGCTTTTCTGTATGTTTACCTGCCAATTCTCTTCCAGTTCCGCAGCAGCCAGTAACAGACTTTTCAAAACAAAAGCACATGAGCAACATGCGTTAACGAGTGATAAATATCGGCATTAATAAATTAATAAAGTTAAACGCGATAACGCATTAACTTTCCCAGCCCTAGTATTTTTATATATTTTTATATCGCTCTGTTGTCTATGAATACTCAACAGTTAAACACGTAAAGTTCCATATTCTGTCACAGGGTCTTTGCCTAAAGGAGCTTTCAAATTTTCAGCGATACCAATTGCTTTGTTTAGATAGGGAAATTTAGCTTTAAAGCAGCCAACAACTGCTTTTCTTTGTGTTTTTCCGGACTTATCGACAGTGTTGTCATTAATTATCATCTTAGCTGTGATGAGAAGGTCAGAAGAAATCAGGTAAAGGTGGGTTGTAATATTGATGAACACAAAAGGTTCAGTTTCAAAGGTCCTGAGAAAGGAGAAAGCCTCCTTCTGGAGAGTTTTTTCTAACCCTGGCTCTTGATGACATCACACTTGGCGGGAATTCCTTGTTTGGTCTGCAAGAGCTTCAGCGCGCTTTAACAGTTAAACTTTATGAACGCACAGTGGGCGGCGAACTCGTCTTCCATCTTGTGGATCTGTCGTTTCCTGATGAGCTGCTTTCACTGTTTGTTTGGCTGATTTCCCAAAAGGAAATATGTTTTTTAACGTGGTGATGCTCGGCCAACCACGGCTCAGTGGACGCAGGCTGCTTCTCTGGCCGGCAGCAGAGGAAACGTATCTGTCTCCGTGACATTTCAGGGAGGCCAGTGGATTTTCAGAAAGACTGAAGCGGAAAGTCGCTGCCTTTCCGACAATAGACGCTGACGAGTCTGGACCACAAGTGGCTCGTAAACTGTGTTGTCTTGGCAACCGTCATGTGCAGGTTTTTATCCGGGTTTCCATCCAGCTGTCTTTTGAACATCCTGTTTAAAAAAAAAATTGTTGTCCTAAATTTTTGATCTGCAAATGGTCTTGGTAGACTTAAAGCCAAGGTTTTTGGCCTGTTGCTCTTTTCTGTCTCATTCTTTGTGTGATTAGGAACTTGAAAGATCTCTGCATGAATGATCTGAAAACTAACAGAGAGTTTTCTTCAAGGTGCCAAGATGTTTGTAGACTTTGATCATTTTGAGTCCCCGGGTCTAAACACTCCTGGCTGAAACCCTGGTCACATGCAAACCTTTTTGTTGCAAACATTTACAGGAAATGATGTAACTGCAGCCTTGATAATGTCCTGATACGTTCAAAACAAGCGTCTGACCAGCAGCGGTCAGTTGCCATTCGTTTCATCCATCATGAAAACTTTCAACCAATCAGAAAACACAGAGAGCATGTTTTTGTGATTCTTTTCAGTTGGATTTTGTCGCTGTCCTGGTTGCAGATCTACTCTGGGTGTACCAGAGAATAAAATTAGAGGTCTGAAACACCTGGGCTGCTCTTGATGTAGAGGTCTTCTGATCAACCCGACAACCCAAAAACCTGAGGTTCCGACCCGACCCCAATCGAGTCTTGGGTCCATTCAAAAGACGTGACTCCGGGTTCGGGTCGGAATCGGTACAGTTAGTCTCGGGTCCGGTCGGTGCTCTCTGACAGGCTGGGTCCACGTTTACTCGAGAGAGGTAAAGATATTGGCGGTGGCAGCCAATGTCAGGACTCGGGGCAGTTTAATTAATTATTCATTAACGTGGCGTATTTGTCATGAAACAATCGTGTTGCCGTAGCGTGTTATTAGCGTGTTATTAGCGTGTTATTAGCGTGTTATTAGCGGTTTGCCCGGCAGCTGTAAAGCACAAAGGATCACCAACATGACAACACTGGATGAGATAACATATTCACGACACATCCTGACCACTGTAGGCTATTAGCGTTAGCAGTTGCTACCAATAGCATCTGTATCCACGAAAAAAATAACAACGTGGGTTTATTGTTGTTTACATCACGTAGCCTATGTAGCAACTGAACCGGTAGAAGAAGACAACTTTAGGTAAGAAAATCAAGTTTTATTCAACGCTAGACAACTTTAACATGAGCAATTATGGGCTGTATTGTCTCGGTTCTATTCAGGTAACTTGGTTCGGTCCGTGGTCGGAAACTAAAGACTCGGGTCGGGTCGGTTCCGGGTCCAAATATTGCGAGTCCATTTGGGTTCGGACTCCCGGACTTATAATAATAGCTCGGGTCGGGTCGGTTTCGGGTCGAATTTTCACGGGTCCATTCGGGTTCGGGTCCATGAAAGTGGACCCGTGAAGACCTCTATCTTGATGTGAATGTCTAAAGGTTCTGTTGATGGTTCCTACCGGACCCCGCGGCGGACTAACAATGTCTCCACGGCGTACTCGCCCAAACACAGCTGGGATAGACTCCAGCAAACCCTGAATATGAAAAAGTAAGAATAAATTATGGATGGCTGGTTCATATTGGAGCAGATTTTGCAGATTAATGATAAACTCAACATGATACCTGTAGTTGGGTCGGTCACATTGACTGACTGCATGTATTTTCTCAGTTATTAGTCATTATTTTCTCCACTGACCTTCATAAACTCCATAAACAGTTGGATTAAACCTACAGAAGGGTCACGTTTCCACCAGCACTTCCACATTCCTTTCTTCCCTTCTAAAAAGATCGAATTTTTATGTCGTAATTGCTTGTACCTCCTTCCTTTGCGGTGAAGAATTGGCTCCACCGACTTTTTTTTATCTGGAAGTACATCTACTATTTGGGGAGCTGCACTCCTGTGATCTTCTGTTGACTTTGGCATTGTGGGTCCTGCTGCAGCCAAACACCACATCACCACCTGTGGGAATATTCTGGCTTCCAGCTGAAGAAGAAAAGAAGGCTAATAAATAACTCAGCGGAGGCCATGTGCTGGATTTTCTGCAAAAACTAAACTTGCATGTGTATTGTTAAAGTATTTCGAGGCTGGGGGGGGGGTGTATTAAAGTGGAAGGAATAGAAAGAACAGTGAAAGACAGTTAATCTTTTTATTGGAAATAATATGTCCCAAGAGTAGGCACCTTCACCAGCCACCAAAAACAGGCTGCAAGGCCCCTCCTTGCAGGTGTGGGACCCACAGGAGGGCAAACCCATGTGGCCCATTCAGAAAAGCCTTGTAGGTAAAGTCCTGGCCACCAGGGACTCGCCAATAATCCCCTCCCCCAGACCTGGCTCCAGACCGGGGCCTCTGTATCTACTAGTCCAGGTGAGGGACACTGAACTCTTTGTTTTGGCATTATCTCTTAGAGTCCATCGGATCAGCCTTTGGTCTGGCCGGTCCCCAAGGACCGATTTGCCTTGGGAGACCCTACAAGGGGGCGATGGCCCCAGACAGCACACCTCCAGGCATCAGTCAGGCATGAAAACCCCTCCACCACACTGAGGTGGGAATTCAAGAAGGGGTAGTTATTCATCTTGGAGGGGGAGACTGGCAGGTACATCAGTGGAGTTGAGCCAGAAGGCCTTACCTGATGCTCACAGACTGTTGGTAGCGACGGAAATAAAACGAGACTGCAAGTACAGGCGGCTGAAACCAGTTCCTGTGTAGGGTTGCAGTCATGTGGCCTGGACACCTACCTCCCTGGGGAGGTCTTTCTGGCACTGGGACAAGGCTCCGAGGCAGACTCAGGACATGCTGGGGAGATCATAGCTGTCTGCCGGATGGGGGGCACCTCAGTTCCTCACCCCCCCAGCAGCATTGACAGCATTTATAGTGTTTACAAAGTACAAAGTTATGCAAGAATGAACACATACACCCCCCCTTCAATGGCTGCAGAGGTAGATGCTCCTCATTTGGGCCAGTGGGAGCTGCTCCAAAATATTTCAGAAGTGCCCCTGAATTTACAATTAAGATACAATATGGCAGTTAGATCACACTTCACATGCATCAGTTACCCAATTAAAATAAACCATATTAATGCACGAATTATTATCATTTGTTAACATCCTATTAACTAAGCATAACACACTACAAATTATTCAAAAAGCTACGGTATATCACATAAAGCTTACAAAACATCATGTCAGTGTATATTGACACGAATGTTATTTAAGTTATTTAAGTTAGCATAGACCCACGTATAGCATTAAAAATTCCACAGTCAGGGTGAACTATTGTTTATCAAATTCCCAGACTAATAAGCCTGTGTGAACTTGCACTTGTGTTGTAAACACAAACTAGCCTGCTGGTGAAATGCTAGCTGCTAGTTCAGCAAAGCTAAAAAACAAATACAGTTGTCTTCTGTGGCTAAGCAGCAACATATTAGCAAGAGGATAACACATAGCGTATAGGCTACTGTTCCATTATATGCTAAATTAACGTCACTCATAGAGACCTGCATACCTTTATCTTTTGAACGTTTCTCCTCTTCTTCTTTCCTTCTCTTCCTGAACTGGGCACCTGATGTTTTTTTTTGGTCGTTTGTCCATGATGCAGCACCCTTGACTCGAATCAACATCATCACCTTTTCCGTCCGTCAATCACCCAGAGTCAAGATTGACATGATGTAAACAAATAGACGTTGATGCAGGCACAGATTCCTGTTGTTTTTTTTTTTTTGGTTTGGCTGTTTTTTTACATAGATATTTATTGGGTTATGACAATAAAAGTTAATAATATGTATATTCATTTCATTGAATTTTTTGCCCATAGCAAAAACCGCCCCTGATCCAGTGCAAAATTTTACATTGTGCCCATTTCACTCGAGTTAAGCTCCAAAATCTATGACGATGTTGATCCTCGGTGCATACGAGGTCATCAGGCCCCAGCTACCCATGTCCATATGTTTTGGTCCTGCCCATCACTATTCAATTACAGGACACAGATATTTATCTCTTATCTCTGTTTGTACAGAGGTTCAAATTGATCCTCTTTGTTTGGAGTTTTACCTCCTACTTTGCAGCTTCCTAAATATAAAGCTGACTTTGTACCCTTTGTCTCTTTATTGGCTAGACGTTTGATTTTACTGGAGTGGAAGTCCTCTGCGCCGCCTTCTCATTCCTCTTGGATCAGGGACATCCTTCAATTTGTGAAGTTGGAGAAGGTTAGGTGCTCGATACATGGTTCACTTGAAAAGTTTTATAAGACTTGGGGTCCATTTTTTTGCGTATGTTGAGGGATTGACTTTTACTGCTATTCCAGAGTAGCCAACCTGACTGTCGACTAACTGTGTAGTTTTCCTGTGTGAATTTGTAGCATGCTGGAAATGTTTTTTACTTTTCTCTGTGAATATATTGCACTTTTATTTTGAAGTGGGTGACCAATTTAGTGTTTTGTTCTATGTATTTTTTTTTTTTTTAATTTTTTTGTTTTTGTTTTTTGTTTTAATTTTTTTTACTATTAGTTATTTTCTATTTGACTCCATGTTATTTTATTTTTTACTTGTTTTATACTTGACATTGTATTCACTCTCGAAATGTCACCTTTTGACTTTGTTATGTCATGAAAAATTGATACACAAATGTTTTAAAAAAAAATCTTGCGTAGGACTTACCTGAAAGGGTAAAACTGTCTCCAGCACCCATGTCACGATGGTATCTGTCCACTAGATGGCAGTGTTTCAAATAAAAGGAATTTCCTCTGGTTTCCTGTGGTTGAGTGATGAGTTTGCAGCAATAAAGTAAAGAAAACAAAGTTGACGCAGAGGGAAGACGGATGTAAAGCAACGACGTCTGAGTGGAGACAAGCTGGTATGTGATCTTCACTCATCAATAGTCGCTGTGCCCGAAGGATAATCTTTGTTTATCTCTATGTATTTGTTGTGATGAGCTGCATTGACCACAGAAGGCTGTTTACGCCTGGGAACAGCTGATTGAGCTTTCCAACAACCAGCTGATGACTGGAATCAGAACCCAACGTGGTCCTTCAACGGTTCTTTCTGAACTGGCCACCGTGGAGAGTCTGAGGTTCCCGGGATGCGACCAGGGAAACGACAGACGTGGATGCAGGAACGACAGAAAGCAGACCAAAGCAGACCTAAAACAGACCAGCAGAGGTCTGACAGGAATGTTGTTGACGGCATACAGTTGAACCGATCTTCCCTCCTCTCCAGCTCTATATCTATATCTATATATATATATATATATATATATATATATATATATATATATATATATATATATATATTTCTATGAGAAACTCTACATAGTTTCTCCTCTGTGGATAAATAAAGTATTACTCTATTTAATTCAATTTTTCTTTGACACCAAGAAAGGAGATAAAAGCTGAAAGACTAAACGTGACGATGACTGTGGATCGCCACCAGATGGCAGCACCTGACCACCTGAGACCTGAGCTCTGAGGGGATCTGGTCCTGGTGTCAGGCTGTGGGGACCTCTGTGCTGGTGTGGCGTGGGTGCACGTCCACCTTCGCTTTTATGAACCGACAGACAACAGGAGGCCGTTCAAGCCCCGATGGGTTGTTGGAAACGCCGCTGTCGCCACACACTTCCATGTTTAAGAAACATGAAGAAAATGTCACTATCAAAGACAAGATGAGTCAATTAAAATACAAAAAAGAAGCAGTATGTAAAGATGGTTTCATTTGCTAAGGGGGGGGCTCTCCAAACCAGCATGGCCCTGTGTAAAAAAAGTAATTGCCCCCCTGTGAACTCATGATGTAACTGTGATCATCCACGTTTGCTGCAAAGCTGTGTTTAATTTCAGTGGCCACACCCAGGCCTGACTACCGCCGAGAAATCAAGAAATCACTTCAACTGAAGTTGTCTGAGAGCATGAAGGAGAATTTCAAAGGGCGGCACATCGTGCCCTGATCAAGAGAAAGTCCAGAACCCATTAGAAACAAAGTCACTGACATCTATCAGTCTGGAGAGAGTTAAAAATAACATTTCTTAGGCTTTGGGGCTCCAGCAAACCACAGTGAGAGCCGTCATCCACAAGTTCCCAGGAGCAGAGGGCCTACAGAAGAGCTCCAACAGCTGATGGACGACTGGTCCAGGAGGTCACATAAGAACCCAGAGCAACATCTCCAGATCTGCAGGCCTCCCTGGCCTCAGCTAAGGTCAGAGGTCACGACTCAACAGTCAAAAAAGAGAGTGGACGATGTTCCAAAACACACCAGCAAGTCGACCTCTGGACGCCTCAGAAACACAGAGTGAAGGTTCTGGAGTGACCCAGTCGAATTCCAGACTTAAATCCAGCTGACCTTAAAGAGGCTTTTTATGCTGGACAGCTTCTCCACTTCAATTCTGTGAAGGAGAACGGACCAAGACTGGCCGATGCGCCATTGTGGTGTTCGGTGTCCTGGCCAAGGATACTCCGGCACGCCGCAGGGAGCTGGGTATCGGTCTGGCGGCCTGGAGAGCACTACCCACTACGCCAGGGGTGTTCAAATCCAGTCCTCGGGGAACAGGACCTGCCAGGACACACCTGATTCAAATTAATGGATCAATTACACCCAAAGTTTGTGTTTGATCCCAGACGGTTTCGTTCATGCTCCGCTCATGTGCCAGTTGGCTGACGGTACTTGGCTCAAACACACAGGTACACTTTACCCCCCGAGACTCTCAAAGCTCCCGTCAGTAATCTTGTTCTCAGCGTATTTATTTATAAACGGTTTCAGGAGAGGTGTGTGACCTTTGATGATTGCCCCATTAGGCTGGAATGATTGACACTGAGCGTTTCATCAGATGGTTTTTCACAAAGACACATCTGAGCTGATCAGCGTTCGTTTTTACATCCTGCGTTATTTTTGTGTGCTGTGGATTATTTGATAAATCAGACTGGGGGGGGGTATCTCCGAGCATAAAGTTTGGCAGCGCTGCTTTTGAAACACAGCATGAGTAACTGTCAACATATTAAAGACGGCCCTTGACAAGCAGCTCATCACTTCAAGACTGAACGCTTTGCAGATCCGGAGCGATGCAAACAGAGGTTCATCTTACAGCCCGTCTTTGTATTCACGTCCGGAAGGAGGTTAAATTTCCTCTTGGATCTGCACCAAGCCCTCCGATGCACGTGCACTGCCAGGACAAGCACTGATCCACATATGTGGGCCTGTAGACGAAAATGAATCGTATCATTGCTACTGAAGTCAGGTTCTAGATATCTGCGAGTGAGTCGCCAGCGAGCTCCGCTGGTCGTGGTGGTGAGTTGAAGAAGTGGTGACAGTCCACTAACCCTAACACTAACACTAACCCTGACCCTAACTCTAACTCTAACTTTAACCTTAACCTTAACCCTAACCCTATCCTGCACAACACTAAGGGGCCACTAAACTGAAGGGTTTGGCAGAGGTTTTTGTGCCTGATGCCTTTGCCAGGGCGGAGCATGCGGAGCACAGTGACCCGCTGTCATGACCTCTTTGGGGGTGAATTCCAATTCCTCCCTTAACCCTCAATCTCAACCTTCAATCTCAAAAATGCGTGCTCCCGCTAAGTGCAAGTGCTGTCCCGATTCTCAGAAAGTCAAGTTGAGGGACAAGTTTGAAGGCTGTATCGTCAACATTGAGGTTCTTCGGCACCACCCTTGGGAGTAAGGGCTACCCAAAGGCATTTTATATTTTCGCCAAAACGTCTTCAAAAAGGATGGCGCCGAAAAAAGTGAGCCTCAAATGTAAGTATTTTCGTACTTAATAAAGATATAAATGTTACAAAACTATCTTACTGTCTTCGTTATATATATTTATATTATCTTATTCTTCTTCTATGTCTACTTCTCCTTCTTCTTCGTCGTTGTTTTCTTGACAGACTGGACGTAGCTTTGGTGTAAGGCCGCCCCCCCACAGTCTGAAGACGTAATTGCGCTCAAGGGGATGTCCCATTTCTAAGTCACAAGATAAGCGCTTACACTTACTTTCGAGGGCCAAGATTGAGGGCCAAAGGATTAAGGGTGCAGGGTTGAGATTGAGGGTTAAGGGAGGAATTGGAATTGGCCCTTAGTCTGCAAGAGTTATTTTTCCATGGTACACTAAAAGACATTTATAGGCATTTTACAAGTTTGAAAGGCTTTTATTTGATTTAAAGAGTTCACGTCTACAATGTTGACCCGTGTTTGCTCTGGGTTGCTGGGTGTCAGTTTTTTTCTGACTGATAGAAATCCACTCTCATTGTAACAGAGCCCTGAGCTGATCCTTCTCAGCTCGTCCAGCTGCTTCTTCCAGCTTCTCAATGAGACTAAGATCTGAAGGGTTTCCTGACGCCGGATTAAAAGTTTCAGAGCCATGATTGAGCCTCTCTACTTACTCTAGACTTGACACTTCGGACCCCTGATCTACACCGCTGGTTTCCCAGATGGCGGTAATGGGGTACAAGGTTATGCAACACTTCTAGATATGAAATAACAAAGCTGGAAGATCTCCAACGTTACTGAGGATTTTGCATATTTACTCAGAAACCCCTCAGGGGTTCAGACATACACAATCTGACTACGTGAATGAACTTGCAAGCTCACCAAGAGCTCCGACTCACTAGTGAAGATAAACAAACCTCAGTCATCACAGATGCAGCCAACAACATCGTCCTAACCACAGTTGGGGTTTCAGTCATATTCCTGACATCATGAGGCATCCCATAAACATGTCTGTGTTATGGTTTGGGTTGGGCATGTCATGCTTTCTTTGCTTCTTCTTTGTCTCCTTAGTTTGGTCTGCTTTCCCTGAGTTCCTCATCTCCTGTAAACTTTATTTCCTGATTCACTTTGAAGGTCATTCTTGTCTTAAGTAGGTTTGGAGGACGGGCCTTCTGCTACTTTCTTTACCCGAGCTGGTCTTCATCAGGAAGGTCCCCCCATATGATCCAGGTCCTGCTCAAGGTTTCTTCCTCTTAAAGTGGAGTTTTTTTCTTACCTGTTTGGCTTAAAGGTTTTTTTCTCTGCCATTATCCTTGTTTAGGATTTAATATTATAATTTTGAGTAAATGATATTTGCTCGGGGGTCATGCTCTGGTGTCTCTGTAAAGCGCCTGGAGACAATTGACATTGTAACAGACAATATACAAATAAAATTGAATTGAATTGATTTGAACTGTCCTTATGTTCTGCTTTACTTCCGTCTGCTCACCTCCCTGATTGTTTGCACCTGTGTCTCGTTTGTTGCCTGGGTTATTTAAGTCTTGTCTTTCCCCCTCCTCCTTGCTGGTTCATCTGTTGGTTTTCCCTCCTGGTTTGACCTTATGCTCTCTGGAGATCTCTTAAATTTTATTAATTTTTTTTGTATAATAAAGAAGTTTTTGTTGGAAAACCTCCTGTATATTGGTTTCTAACCCTAAACCGTAACAGTCTGTGCATACTGTCACGTTCAGAGAGGCTTTTGCACCTTCATTCCTACGACTGCAACTCGCACCTGCGTTGCGTCGAGACTTTGCAAATCAAGTCAATGACTGGAATTTAAAGATAGAAGTCTCTGCATCTGGCTAAGGTTGTTTGAATTTGTCACGTTTCAAAAGACAATTACTGATTTAAAAGGAGAAAAATCTAATGTGGTGCAGTAGAAGAAGAATGTTCATCACTGCACCCCCATTAGTGGTGGGAAGTGGAAAAAGGTCAGAAGAGAGTTGGTTAAGGTCAGTGGAGCTATCTGAACTGGAACCATTATCAATGGGCGTATGAGTCACCAGGAATCTTCACGATGTTCGTGACATGTTGGTGAACTGAGAGGTATTTCCTCGTCCTTTTGCTTTCCAGCCCCGCCCTGATCCCGAGTCCAAATCAAAAGATTTTTTTAAAGGTCATCCTCGGTCTTTCACTACTTCGTTCGAGCTTACCAAACACCTTCATTACTGCTCGCTCGTTTCTCTCGTTGGTACCTCCAGGCGGGGTTTGCTTTTACCGCTGCCAGGAAAGAGCAGGTCGGGGCAAAGCAGCGGCATAACTCACAAAGCATGAAACAGATCAGATTTGACTCTCAGTTAGAAGAAAAAAATAAAAAGTAAAAGGGAGTAACCAGAGCAGACTAGATTGAGCTCGTGTCGGGGCCTGTCTTTGTTCGTAGGCCCTCAGTGCTGCAGAAATGTAGGATAAGCAAAGTCTGGTAATCAGTCGTCAATGAAATCTCAGATAAGTGGCCGGTGAATCACACTTCACATGTGAATCTTTCCTTTTTGTGCCAGATTTAAACGTCTCCTTCCTTCCTGTTTGGAAACTGACTTAAAAAAACAACCTAAAACAGCCTGAACTTGCTGTTGCTTGTTGGACTTTAAATGGTGTGAAGGCAGAAGAAAAGGACCGACGTCCAATCAGCCGAAAGCAGCAGGTCAATGCGTCAGAGGAACGTTCCAGAGTCAGAACAACTGCAGGTTCAATGTTTGATGGTCTGTGTGAACTTGGGTTTGGTGCCAAAACGAACAAATCAAACACCAGGCTCAGGATCAGCCCCAGTGGTCACTCAAGGAACTGCAACTTTTCTGACTTCTGCAATGGACTCAACCTGGAGGTTGGAGTGTTGGCGCTTGGTCAACGGCAGGTCAGCAGCAGGAACGCGTGGATCTATCCGTCCATCTGCATCCCTTTACAACCTCCAACAGGGCCCCCCTTTACGTGATAAATGTGATGTTGCGAAGCTCAAATCGTGTCAAACATGACGACGAAGCAGCTGAACTCAAATGGCTTCTGCAGCGTTCAGATCTGAGAATGTTAAGAGCATCACGGATCTGCAGCGCTTCAGCGTGGACCAGGATCTCTGGGAGCAGGAACCCCGGGAACGTGTTCTTCCTGTTCATATCTGTTTACGTTATTCAGTGCATTCCTTGTTTTGACATTTTAAAGAACAATACCAGATAACTGACAGCCGTCAAAGAGCTTCACACTTCATTCAACATTGAGCGCATTTAATCGCTCACTACCTGCTGCTAAATCCTGCTGACCTTTCCAAATACCACAGAGGCAGAACGAGTGCTGCAAGTCGTGATTGGATGAGAAAATGGGAGGTGGTGGAGGTGGAGGTGGTGGGGGGTAAAAAAATGCAGTCATGTTTAGGACATTCTTACCTCGAGGTCTTTGACGTTCTTCTTTGACAGAACTGGTCTGCAGCTGCCCCAGGAGACCAAGCCTTCACTGACAGATGAGTCTGCAGAAAATATTTCATACGTTAAATGTCTCAAAAAATTATGGAGTGGTTGGTTTCAAACACATGCTGTTTTCGGATGTACATGCAAACTGCATGACCCTTTCTATTTGGGCTGCAATATGCATTTGGGCTGTTTGCATTGACTGGGGTGCACGATAATTATTGGCCCGATAAAAGGAAGTTGGGCTTGACTCAAATACTTGAATATTTCTTCATTATGTGGTGTACAGATTTTTTACTTATTCGCTTTCTATTTGGGCTGCACGATAATTATCGGCCCGATACTTATCGTGCACCCCGATAATTATCGATTTTCATGTCGATAATTATCAGGCCAATAACAGGAAATTATCACGTCATTCCGATAAGTCCGATATCATGACGAATATCCCCGATAACATATATATTTTTGTAAAATCAGCAGTGCTTCGCTCCCTCTGAGCCTTGAATGAGCGTCAGTGAATGTTATGTTTAAGTGACGTCGGCATAATCAGAAAAACGGTTTCATTAATAAGGAAAATCATAAATTTATAATTTAGGTAGTTGCTGACTTGAATTAATATCCGCAGTATTTTCCCACATGTTACACATAAAAAAATAGAAAAAATAGAAAAGGCCGAAAGAACGACTAGCAAACGAGGAAATGAAAGAATTTACGTTACTACTTGAATGCAGCCTGCAGCACAGCGTACTGATGAAAACAAACAACATGGCAACGATTGTATGGAATTTCGTTCAAGTTTCCGAAGTAGATAGTTTGCTGGTTATTTGTGACAAATGCTTCAAGCGAATTCCACGATGAGGAAAAACCATCACTACGACGGAGTTTTGAAATCGTATGAGGACGCTAAAGACGCTAAAGTGAGCAAGCCAGCAGCCAAAATCCTTTAAATGTTATTTTTTGTTATTATAGAGTGCATTATGCACTGTCCATTATTTTCAAATGTCATTGAGGAATGCACTTTTTCAGTTTGTTTACATAGAAATGTTTGAATCTAACTTGTGTCAGAGCATTAATTTCTATGTATATTTACTTCTTGTAAACTTCTGGAATGCATTTTTTCAGTTAGTAATTTTGATGCATGTATTTCCATCAGTTCAAGGAGCCTTTATTTTTTATATCAGTCAGTAATGAACCTTATTTAAGTTGATGTGAGATATTAAATAGGTTTCTTTAATAGCTTTACAAAAATGTTTAAGAGGCTTGACAATAGTTTTTCTTTGGAAAAAATTAGTCAAAACTGTTTTTGGTTTTGTTCATAGTATTGATGTAATGATCTTGGGTATATGTGTGTGTGTGTGATATCAGTTATCGGTATTGGCCTTTAGGAGCTGAAAGTTATCAGTTATCGGCATCGGTTTTAAAAAACAGTAATCGTGCATCCCTTATTATTGACATAGATAATTCCAGATTCTTACTTTTGTTTTTTGTTTTACTTTTATTTCTGGGTATCACTGGGTTGTACTGCTTCAGAAAGCAGTCCCTGGTCTGTGTGGTTATGTCTGCAACTGAAGGACCAGTGGACCATTGTGATATAGGTGAAATATGTCCAGTTAATGTATCCGGGACATTTGTCATCTGTTTGTCCAACCTGCAAGCCTTTACCTCAAGAGTCATCATGCAACTCGTTTGAGGAGCTTGTCTACTGATTGGTAGTTCCTGCTACAGATGGATTGGAGCTGGCACTGCTGGCAGCATTTTATGCTAGGTACAGATGGGAAAGGCTATAGAAAATTTTGAAAAATTGGCCTCAAATCCGACGCCTGTTCATCAAAGCAGCTTTACTTGTGAACGTGCTGCCAAGCCCCTACACCCCACATCTACTGGCTGCACCTTCACCTTCCAGCCTTTGTACCCTGCTTCGACTGCTAGATTGCAGTATCGCAGCTCTTGATGTTCAAAAGCCTCATCAGCTGCATCCTCCCAGGGGACTGCCAGCTTGAAGATGCGAGCGTGCTGGCATGAGTTGGACCGGAGGACTGGGTCATTTATCAGTCCCTGGCTGCGGCTCAGTGATCCTGAACTGGGCGAGGAGGGGCATTGGGGTCGGGCATTGATGGACGTCCTCTTGCGCTAGAACAGGCGTATCTGTCTTGGGTGAGGCTGCTCTTGCAGCTGACCAAGATGCAAGACTGGGAATGTTGGGACTGTGCACACGGGACAGGATGGATCTTCTCCGAGCCGATTCCCAGAGCACAGATTGGTGGAGGGGTGTAGTTGATGCTGTAGGAGGAGGTGTGGAGCAGTTGCTCAGGGAACAGTGCCTAGAGGGGGCAAATGGTCCCAGCTTCTCCACATATCTCATTATCTTTCTCTCTGTTAAGGATTTGCATACCTGGACCAGGAGGGACACTGCAAAACATTTACTGCTGTAATATATAAAATAAACAAAAAGTAAACAGATATTACGCAATGTGTGTGTGTGTTGTTGGCATCGCTGGGATGGAACCCTTGCTGGCAAAGGGTTCTTCTCCACTGCACTATCTAGGGATGGAACGGTTACCAGTATTACAGTAAAGCGCGGTAAAATTTTACGTGATGACGATTACCGTTTATGTTTGACTTCATCTAATTATTGTGGTCGATTACCGGGATATGTAATATCAGCCTCATTCAAGTCTGTGAGCGACTCGCGACTGTGTCTCGTGTGAATATGTAGCTTGTAACATCGTTATCATAACGTGAGCATGGAGGAAAGTGGTGATAGCACACAGGACATTTACCAACCCACTAAATCCGAAATCCGGTCTGGGAATTTTTTTATTTTTTTAAAGAATGCAAAGGGACAACTGGTGGAGGACAGTTTATCCTGTCTGCAGAGCACTTGTTTACATTTTTTTAATTTGTACAAGCAACTTGAAGGAGCTAAGCCTAAAGGGCCATGTATACTCTCGCGGCAATGTGTCGCCATCAGCTTGTCGCAGAGATGCCACTGTCACTTTTGATTTATACTCGCACGCTCCGCTACTCGCACGCTCCGCTACGTCTTCGCTATGTTATTCCAAGCCACAACACAAGAGGGACAATCACGGACTAGCTAAACTTATCTCTTGCGTTTTTTCACTTCTTCACCGTCTCTGCCATATCTAGACCCACATTCATCGCTATCTATCGTAAACGTTATCGTTGCGTGTTGATCGAAAAAGGACCAGAACGATGTTCTTCTGATGCAGTTAAAATATTCAATTTATTTCATTAACTGATCAGACAACCATAACGGTGGCAGTTAGCGCCACAGCGGTCAAACACCTTTTGCCCTTCGGGGTCAAACATCTAACCAATAACAGGCAGCTACCTTTATACCTGACCCTCAGGTAACAACACAGCGACACCCACAGACACACAGAGTGAACTACAATTCAGAACAACATATTTGGCTCCTTTAAACAACTGTTTCTTTATTTACACATTTATACGTATTTAAGGTTCAGCTTAAAGTCCAACGTTTATTTCATTTGAACTTGCACTATAATTTTTGTTCCTGATAATTTTGACCTACTATGGATGTTAAAGTGTTTATTTAAATTTGCACCAGACAAATAAGCTTTATTCCTGTTATTTATTTTGTTCATTTAAAATAAAACCTCTTTCTGTGCCAGTTGTTTCCCCGTTTAATGTGAAAGTTTCATTTTGACAAAATTTTGGCTTCTGATGTTTTAGTATTACAAGAAAATCACAAGATTTTGTGAAATTATTTAAATGTATGTATCTTTTGGACATTTGTACAGAAAAGAAGAATACTGCGATAATATCGTAGACCGTGATAATTTCGTCACTATAATCGAGATCACATTTTCCATATCGTTACATCCCTAGCCCTATCTATGAATGACGGATCTTGGTGGGGAGCCGTCTGACGGATCAGAGATCACATCGGTCCTATCTCAGACCGGCGCCTCTTTCTTTACGTGCTGAGATTCTCCAGGACTGCTTGAAACGTTCAGCGATAATGTTGCTCCTCAGAGACTCTGTTCCTCATTTAAAACCGGTGCTACGGCCGTGCACTAACCTACTTCGGAGTTACAGTAAACTGAGTTTGATGGGAAGTCGGGTGGAGGATACAGATGGGGATGGTGGATAAGTCTCCTCTGATCTGACTTACTGATTTCACTGTTCATTCTCGACGGGTCACTGAGCAGCGTATCTTTATATCGAGGCGGCTCCAACAAAGTCACGGGGTTGTGTTACAGTTGCAGCGATCCAGGCGAACTGCCTGCAAGTTTACAGGCAGTTTGATGATTAAAAAGAGGATAAAGTTAAGAAAACCTTTACAGCCTTGCTGCATGACATTAAAAAAAAGTCAAAGGAAATCAACTGAGACATCAGAAAGAGAGTCGCGGAGCGTCGCAAATCTGGTTCATCCTTGGCTACATTTTACAGATGCCTTAATGAGGTGGAACGTAAATCTGTTCAAACAATGATACACAAGAATGAATAACATGATAGCACACACCCATTTCACCCAGAAATGACCTTTGGTGCGAAATGTGTGAAACAGAAACAAACAACAACAACAGAGATTGTAAAGATGCTGGTTTGGAACCAGGAAGAGAGTTTTCTTATTCAACAGGTGCTGAATGAAGAAAACACCATTAATGAAAAAAAAGACAGGTTCCAGTGGTGCAGCTGAACAAGGTGACAAAGAGCTGAATATCTGAAGAAACATTCTGTCCCTACTGTGAAGCACGGTGGTGGCAGCACCACGAGGAAAGAAGGTTATGTGGACATCAGCAGTTCAAAGCTGTGACATTGATGGGTCTTCCTGATGGGCGGTGACCCCCGGATGACTTTCAAACTACAGGAAAAAAGGCTTAAAGGAAAACGAGATGGGGGCGTTGGAGTGGAAACTGGACCCAGAACCACCAGCACCACCAGGGAGAACGGACCAGAATACCAGTGAAACACCGTGGGAAGCTGCTGCTCTGTCAGTGTCACAAACTTCGTTCCTCTGACTGACTGAACATCTGTCCAGCGCCGTCCAGAAGCAGGTTCTTCTGGGTCGCTGCCGTCTGGACGTCAGGGCTGAACCCAGAGGAGCTTCAGAGTGTTCCTCATAGCTCCTCTCATTATATGGGCTTCTTTTCCCTCTGAAGTCACTTGATGACAGTTCCTGGTTGCGGGTTGTCTTTATTAAAAATGTGGATTTCAGGAACATAAGCAATTTATTGTATTTGTAAACAAATAACAGCTGAATGCATCGATGCCATCTGCTCAGTCTGACGCCAGTCAGAACTGCAGCTCCCTCCAACAGACCTCCATGTGGACCAATTATTTCATTTATTCATTTCTTTATTATAACAATGTATTTTTAAATATTATTATTATTAATAATAATAATAATAATAATAATAATAATAATAATAATAATAATAATAATAATAATAATAGAACTAATAATAATACTTTATTTGTATTATTATTGTTGTTGTTATTATTAATAATTTATTTTAAATTATTTGTATTATAATTACTATGCAGCAGATGATCCATCCATCCATTTTCTATACCCGTTTCATCCTCTGAAGGGTCACGGGGATCTGCTGGGGCCTATCCCAGCTGTCTACGGCCGAAAGGCAGGGGTTCACCCTGGACAGGTCGCCAGTCCATCGCAGGGCCACATACAGACAAACAACCACTCACACTCACTCCTACGGGCAATTTAGAATTACCAATTAACCGGAGCACCCGGAGGAAACCCATGCAAGCACGGGGAGAACATGCAAACTCCACACAGAAAGGCCCCTGCTGGGGTTCGAACAGTTTAAATTCCTCCCTCTGTGTTTTTGCAGTAAAGCTTTTTTTTTTATACCTATGCCAAGGAGATTTTGTTTTTGCTGGCATTTGTCTGTTTGTCTGTTGGGACAAATTTTCAGGAGTTGTCAGAAATGTTAAAAGGAAGAACTGATTTCATTTTGTGTGTGATCTGGAAGAAATCCTGGATTCTGGATCACTTTCAAATTTTTGATAACATTGCGGATCAATGGGGTCTAAAATTTTGTTTCTCAGTATCTCCGTTAATTATTGCCCAAAACTCATGAAATTTGACTCAGGGATTGACAATGGGAACCTCTATCAAATTTCAAAGGCTGATTCGGACCTGATCCAGGAGGCAGATTTTATCGCAATCTGTAAATCACTATATGGGAGAACTGGCGGAGGTCTCTCCGACTGCTTTTCTAGTTCAGAATATTTTCACAGAACAGGGTACACGTTAAGCTTTGAAACAGGAACTTGAGTGGACGGCGGCTTTAAACTGATTTTTATCTGAAATATCACCAGGTGAATGTGTGATGCTCAGAGGTGTCTTCAGCGCTTAGCGATTTAAAATATTAAATGTTGACTTTTAGGTGGTAATATGGGGCTTATTTGGGCGTCTTCATGATGCTGCAGGCGCTTATCTCTGCCAAATCTTCTCAGCGTGTTTGTTCTCAGCAGTTTAGGCCTCTTGTTGTATTTGGTTTGAATCATCGTTTTTATCTTTTTTTTTTTCTTTAATTTAGTGTGATTGTTCTTTTGAAACTTCATGTGTCAAAACAGCAATCATAACCTGTGAGGTCATCTCTCAGTTATTCTGTTTTTATACGATCTCACACCTCGAAGGGAGCTGTGGGGGTTCATGTTCAGATGAATCCTGCCCCCCAAAACTCAGCAGTTAGATTCAGCTCTATCAGCAGACCGATCAAGGAATCCATGAAGTTCAGTGACAGACTCAAACACGCTGAGTTTTACCTGCAATAAAGAACCCTAAACCCCCGGCAGGAATCTTCTCATCTTTCATTAAGTTTGCAGAAGCAGATCCACCCCCGGGGCATCGTCAATCATCTTCTCTCTGTGCTCAGGGAGTGGAGAGCGTCGCCATAAAAACGGGTGACAAATGATTCGTCTTTCCAGTTTTCATGCAGCTGCGACCTGACAGGACGAATACGCCCCCCCCAATCAAAACTCAAGCTGGGTGCGTGAATACAAACACTTTCAGCTCTTTAAGGGGAGTGACTCGGTGACAGCCCGGAGATAAAACCATAAACTGGACCGGAGAGTTACCCAACAGTGACAGAAAACGATTTATCTTGGCTGAAACGGACCACAATCAGTCCGTGCTACGTTTTAGTGCGTTTGCTTTTGGCAAAGGAACCTTCAAAAAGGTGTAGCTGAGCAGCAGCATCATCAGCGATGAAAAGAGTCTTACATAACAAACCCGGATGAACCTTGACGAGTACGCTCAGGCTCCGGGGGCGTGCACGGACGCAAAAAGATAATTTTTGGGCCACATGCCACTCATGCACGCACCGCAGTGCAGAAATTAAAAGATTAATAAATAATCCCCATCTGTACGTTCATTTTAAAGTGTCAGGCGGTGTCAGGATGTACAGCCTGTGATTTATGATCTGCAGCTTAAAACGCCCGAGGAGCTGCAGGCCTGTAAACCTCGGTGCCGTCCGGCGGGTTTGCACACCTGTCCCCACCTTTCATAAAAGTTGGAGCGAGGGGCTTTTGGTTTTTTTTGTTGCTGTTTTATTTCGGTTCTTACAGTTTACTTAAAAACCAAGAGCATCCAGGTGACCGAGGAAGCTCCACATTTCTGCACGTTTGGAGAGAATCACCTCTCAGAGACGATGCTGTTGTGAGCCGAGCGTTCAGACGCTGCAGGCGCGTGGAGTTGAGTCCACATTTGGCCTTTTACTATGTCAGTTCACAGGTGGCAACAAGCCTGAACAAAGCTCACAGATCCGAAAGGTCAGTCAGCAGGGCTCAGTACACAGGAAGACAGATTAACTCCGGCTGTCGGGTCAAACAGGGAATCCAGCAGAAGCAGAGAGATCCAAAACTATTTATACTGTTTATATCGTCTTGTCTGTCCTCGCTGGCCCATCTGTTCAGTTTTATCCCGTCCTGTTCGTACCCCTTGTTCTCTGTTAGTTGGACACTTTGTTTTGGTTTAGTTTTACATTTCAGAGAATCAAGGATGCATCTCCTGAGTTTTGGGTTCTAACCAAAACTACTATTTCTAACTACTTCCTGGTTGCTTCTTTTGTGCACGAGGAAGATGTTCCAAGTAGATGACAGCACGTGTCTTGTTGTTTTGTCTTGACTGGCGCCCAGCGTGTGTCGAGGGTCATGTCTTGTATCACACAGACGACGTTTAGTCACACCGTCGTTTCCAGAATCATGGTTTTACGTATGAAAGGGCGTGAATTACTTCCGGCCTTGCTCAGTCCAATATGTAGAACCCAATGGGATAAAACTGGGGGGAACATCTGTCAGTATTCAACAGCTCATGATTTATCCCTGTTAAGGGGATAAATCATCTGCCGTGCAAGATACACTAACCCCAACCCCCCGATAATGACATCTTTGAGCTCACCCTCAGTAGTATTTGTGATATTTTGCACCTTACTTACTCCTAAGCGGGGTTCACATGGGCTTCAGATGAAGTTGTAAAAACCATCATTGATTGTTTGGTTATCACATCTCAGGTTCAGTCAAGCTGAAACGGTTGTCAAATGTCACGTGGCAGAGGTGCTGATTGTTGATGTTTAAACCAAAGTGAAAGTGGATCAAACTCGAAAAATGCTGGATCATCAAATGTCACCCATAGACGTACCCTCGGGTCATTGTACCCAGGTCCGGGTCATCGGGGGTCAACAGCCAAAGCAAAGATGCGCAGATCTCCCAACCCCCCTCAGCCAGTAGAGCAGAGACTTTATGATCTCTCCAGGGTGTCCTGAGTCTACCTCCACCCGGCTGGACTTGCCCAAAACTGCTCCCTAGGGAGGCGTTCAGGCGAGGTCCGAACTTGAACCACCTCAACTGGCTCCTCTCGGTCTGGAGGAGCGAATGTCAAAATGACTCAGTAGTTAAACTGTCAGTCATTTCGGTCAGACACACGGGCTGAAAGTCTGTTGTTTTGATGTTTGTCAGATTGGTGAATTTTGTTCAGAAGTCTCAAATGATGTATGTGTTCTTGGTACCTGAAGCAGAAAGGCAGGCGTCAGTAATCTAGTTTATAGGGTCAGGGTTCATGTTTGGGGTCTATTAGTCCCTCTCACAGTTACTGTGACGAGCCCCGCCCTTCCATGGCCCGCCCAGTAGAGTTAATCAGGTGACCCTACTTGTCCAAATGGTTTAAGGACTTCTGCTAATGTTGACTAATGAGCAAAGCCTTCGTCAGAGCTGATTCCCTTGGTTGTCAGTGGGAGGAGTCACTGCCTCCTACAACCCATCAAAAGTTGGATGAGTCTTTCTAAAGGTTTGAATCCTCTGCTCTTCTGTGAAACCGTGCACAGTGAACTCCCAGAAATCCCTGAGATGTGATCAAATCCACACAGAAGTCTCTTTATGAGTGATGACAACCGGGGTGCATCTTAGTCACTTCTATCCTGACGTCTGTTGCAGTTCTGTTCGCTAGTTTCACCGCTGTTGATGGGTGCGAGAGCGCCGTACGTGATTAACAGTCGCCACAAGAGAAGACTTGATGCAATGACTCATGCAGGACCGTTCACAACGGTGACGAAACAGTCTTTACCGTAAAACAGACAACAATGATTCACCAGTGTTCCTACTCCACTTACGCCACTGTGTGACGTCTATTGTTGGTATTAGTCTGGTTGTCTGGCAGCGTCACACGTTCAGTTTCTCTGTTTCTTTGGTTGTAGGTTGATGGTGTCCAGAGGCGGCGTCCTCTGAATCCGCTGGTACTATCAGCACTGCTGAAAATTGCATTGAGATTTCTGTTCAGCAGAAGCAACGCCGCTCTTTTTAATGCAGGGTGGAGTTTGGATCAATGACACCATAAACGCCCTTCACCACTAAGCTTCACATCTCTAGTTTCTCTCAGAACTTTAAGTCCATCTATATTTTTGTTGACAGACTCCTGATTTTTCTGCGTTGGGTAATGTTTGAGTTCTCCTGAGACTGTTTTTATGGCTTCCGCTGTCTTCTTTGCGGGGTTGTGCTGCTCGACTGTTCTCTCCAAAAGCCCCTACAGGTGTTTTTATCTGTTTCAGGTCAGACAAGATATTTGGTCAGGCCGTTGTTTTGATCCTTTCTTTTCTTTCCCCCTTTAGGAACTCTTGTGAGATTTTTACAGAACTTTAGATCTTTATTATGTCGGAGTCGTCCCTTTCATCCACCAATGATGTCCCTGATGATGTCAGAGTCGTCTTTTCAGCACATATCCACACACACAGGTGGATTAGACATTCATCAGTAAGCAGTTGGACAAACCGTCCATAAACAGAGACAGTTTAGTTTTGTGACCGCTCTTCTTAGAAGTGGACGTCCAACCAACGTGACTCCAAAGACACAACGCGAAGTCCTCGGTGAGGTCAAATGAACCTTACTGTCCCCCAGAGAAATCTGTCTCTGGGTTAGCAGGGCTGATGCATCAAATAAAACATGCAGACATAAACACTGATGTTAGGAGGAAAAACTAAACAATCTGTGTAGAGAAATGCAGCATGGCAGTGACTGTTCGTGCACCCTTCAGTACGATAACAATGACAGGAGCCTTAAACCATGGATCTGGTCACCTGGTCCCTCAAAACAATTGACTTAATTTTCTCTACAAGAAGACAGAGCAAAGGAGATCTGTCATGCCCCGATGGGACATTAGAGACCAAAACTCGGCTGTTTGGAAGTCGCCATTGAGATGAAACCAGGGAGACTCTAAAGACAGACAGACTAAAATTACCAGAGTTGGTCTGACCCAAAACAACTGCTGTTATCTGTATTGGCTCCCCTGTTCCAGCCTCGGAGGGCTGGTTATCTCAATTTCTCCTGAATGTTCTGCCAACTCAACCTGTCCAGGTGGACCCCTGCCTTTAGCCTAAAGGGAGCTGGGATAGACTCCAGCAGACCCCAGTGACCCTGCAGAGGGTTAAGCAGGTATAGATGATGGATGGATGGATGTTATGCCAACTGATGTCCTCCACAGGACACAGTGTGAGAAATACTTTTTTCCCTTGTGTCATCCCTTTCCTTACCGTATCTAATGAAAGGCAGCGCTGCTACCTGGCTGTAGACTCAGTGCGCCGTTGGCGTTGTATTTTTTCTTGACGATGTACTGGAATGTAATTTTGTTGGGCTGGGACAATGGTTATCTTATCTAATCTTATCTTACCTTATCTTAGACTGCCTGCAGTGATGGGACTGCACTGAAACGAGGGATACTAAAGGCAGACTATTTAAAAATGGCTAAAAATAGGGGTCCATCACGATTCTTTTTGCCCATTCAAAAACAGAAATGTCAAAAAAAAATTGATTGTAAGGAAAGAGCTCGTTCCCGGTCATCACCTTCATTGTCTTTGTGACAAGTGTATCGTTGTGTATGTTGTGTATCGTGCTGAACATTCAGGAATCCCAGCCAGGCACCATGAAAGAAGTCAGCAGTCAACTATGAAATTCTCCAGAAATCTGCAACACTATCAAAAGTTAAATCAAAAGTTGAATTTTTCCAGCGAGATTACTCTTCATTATGTAAGGTGTAACACCGCTTTGTTTTTGCCTTTATAGTTCCAGGTTAACGAGGTAAAAATCCTGAAACACTATCTTCCTTCAGGAGTAGTTGCTGCCTGTCCTTCTCGATTAGATAAATCATTACTTTAATGGGTAACATGGCCCCACCGAGTGTTTCTCTGGCTGTGGAGTACACCGGGCAAAAACTAGTCCCTGAAACCTGTCAAAACATGTTGACCAGGCAGAAATCCTCTCTCTACTACCATCCCTTCACGAGCTGAACTTTACTTCATGGTGAAGAGGAAACGACTGTCAGGAGAGAAGAAATGTTAAGTGATCCGTAAAACCACGATTAGACGTCATTTATTACCTGCTTAGCTGACTTTAGGAACACAAGACAGGAGTCAGAATCGACTTTATTGCTCAGGTTTGCAGACTCAAACGAGACTGTTGTGGACTTGTTTACCTCCACCTGTGTGTGTAGGTGTGTTTGGGGTGTCGGCTGGCGTGGTGACCGGTGATCTAGTCCTCTGACCATCTCACCTCAGTGTTGCTACCTGCATCTGTTTATATAGTCATTTCATTCAGTCATTTGTGTGCTCTCCTCTCTCTGCCCTCCATCCTCTCTCTGTCCTGTCTCGCCCCTCTTTTCTTTCTTTACCCAGCTGGTCTTCATCAGGAAGGTCCAGGGCCGTGCAGAGACCTTTGGAGGGGCAGGTGCTGAAAGTTAAAAAAGGGGCACATGGAACAACACTTTAAAACAGCTTATGACGACATAACTTATAGCATAACTAGCTGAATTATAGCAACCTATATTCATAAAGAATGTAACATGAAATTGCATCATACTATATCATTGTCCCCATCCCATTTCATCAGGTGGGGACAATGCAAAGCAGAAGTAGCCTGTGTTTTACCTGATGGGGTATACAGTTGCTGTTGACGGGTTCTTGGGCTGCTGCTGCTTTAAGTGTTGGAGGGCTGTGTTGATCTGAGACTGTAGACATTAAAACAAACATGGGAGAGATGGTAGCTGATTAACACTAGAATTACCACGGAGGGGTCAATTGACCTTTTTACCTAAAAGAACCACAAGAGGGTCATTTGACCCCTAGTCCCCCCTGTGGACATTCCTTTTGTTATGGAAATGTGGCTGTTAGTGGCACACTGCAGGAGTCACTTCAGCCTGTGTGGGGGAGAGGACCCCCAGGCAACCACTTTGTACTGAGGTGATTTTGCATTTTTATGCAGTGAATGAACAGGATCAACAGGAATGAAGGGATCAAAACTCTGACATTTATTGTTAAAAAAATACAAAACAAAACATATTTACAATGAATGAAAAAGCAACTGTTTTCCCAGTTTTCGTGTGGAGGGTTGTTGCAGAAGTAATTGTTATTTTTTTGTGCCAAAAATAGTAAAAAAATATATTTACAAAGAAAAAAGCATATTTACAAAGAATGCAAATGACTGAAATACATTTGAGCAGTCACTCACAATTCTGGCACTGCCATTTCTCCTTTCGGCATTTCCCACATGTATATCGGTAGCAGTCAACACAGCGCACAGTTGCACGATTGTCCTTGCATTTGATTTTAGCCTGACACTTGGCTCTTTTTCCTAGTTGTGGTTCGGAGGGTTGTTGCTGAAATAATTGCTCCATTTGGGCCTTTTTCATACCCACGTGGGAGTGAGCCAACTCTCTCTTGCAAGTTCGAACAGGAAATCCACCCGTCTCTCCTGTCTCCCGGTGCATAATTGATAGAGCACGTGGGCATTCAGTGCTGCAATATCTATCATGTTATAGAACACTGCTACTGGCCAGCGCCTTGTTCCTGCACGGACAGTGTATTCCCGCAGCATCTGGTCCATGATATCGACACCGCACTTTGTTGTGTTGTAGAGTGTGATGGTGTTTGGCTTCTTTTTGGTGGTTTCCTGTGTCTGAATCGTGCTGTGCATGCTGCTGAGAACATATACAGTCTTCTTCCGCTTGGGCGCGTACACCGTCAGTGTGGCACCAGTGGTTGAAAATACTTGGGTGGTAAATTCATTGCGGTGCATCTGTCGAGTTGACGGTGGAATTTCTTGGCGAATCTTGTTGACTGTGCCGAGGAAGGTTGAATTCCGGCTAAGTAGTCGTTTTGCAAGTGACAGTGATGTAAAGAAATTGTCCGTGGTAACATTTCTGCCCCTGTCCAAGAATGGCTCCATCAGCCTCATGACTACACTCTCAGACACTCTCTCCCCACGAGGCCGAGTGTGATCCTTACCAAGATATGGGAGGATGTTGCAGACGTATTTGGTTTTCAAGTCACACGCCACCCAAAACTTGATCCCAAACTTGTCTGGTTTAGATGCAATGTACTGTAGGAAAGAGCAGCGAGTCTTGCACGGGAAAAGTTGTTCGTCGATGGTGATGTGTTGACCAGGGATGTAGGATGTGATGCAGTTGGTGACAAACAATCCCCATATGTTTGAAATTGCAGCAAACTTATCAGTCTGTGCTCGCTCGCTGCGGGTGTCTCTGTCATCAAAGCGCAGGTGTTGCATGATGTTTTGGAAACGCCTTCGGGACATGGTTTCGATGATCTGTGGGCTTCCCAGGTTTTTCGACCAGCAGTCACACAGTGATGGTACCCTGATGATTCCCCGCATGATGGTGATGGAAATATATGCCATTAGTTCAGGTGTGCCCATGAACCAATCCACATGCTCCGTTTGCTTTGCATGTTGAATTGTACAGTCTCGAATGATGCCAAGCATGTCCAGAGTGATGAAACACAGGAAGCTCTGAAGACGACTTGTGATTGACCTCCTGGCCTTAGCTGTTGGCTCTCCATCTGCGCTGTATGGTGATGGAGGGGTGAAATGTGGACCCGTTCCCACCTGTTCTTCATGCCATAAAGCTGGGACTGTGGACCGGGAAGGCCCAGTCCAAAAATGTCCCAGTGGGGAGAGGTGGTCCAACTGCATACGCGCGCCGCAACATTGACGACCCTATGAATGCATTCATGTACTTGATGGACCAGGTGATACAGCATACCTGTGACTCTACGGTGGCGGAGCCGCGCCGGTGGAGAGGAGGGCTGGGAATGGAGTCATGTGTGCGTGAGGGGGAGCACGCAGCGTTAATCCGTTTTTCCAAAATTATTAAAATATCTGGTAAACAGAGAGTTGGTGAATATTTGCCAATTTGAAACAAACACAAAAATCTATCTATCTATCTATCTATCTATCTATCTATCTATCTATCTATCTATCTATCTATCTATCTATCTATCTATCTAATCACTGAGGTCAGAGAAATGTAAACAACAACAGTTGCTATTTACCTGTTGTGATTTTGGAGGCTGACAGCCCTTGGGAAGAAGCTGTCTGTCCCTGTTTGTCTTGGCTGTTACCACTGTAAGGTGTGATCCCCTCACCCCACACACTGTCCCTAACAACCTCATTACCATAACAAAATGAGTGATTAGTGTATTCAGCAAAAGCCGTATGGGTCAAATGACCCCTCTCTGGTACTTCTGGGTAGGCAGAAAAATGGTGGGTCTTCTAGTGTTATACAAGTGAACATGTGATAATAACAAGATGCAAAGATTTTTGACAGTGCATGCAACTGGCTCACTGTGACTGACCTGCTGTAGTGCTGATGGTTTGCAGGAGACAGGACTGATGGCTGCTGCACACCAAGAGCTGCTGCAAGTAGAGAAAATAAGGCAACAGTTTCAAGAAAGTGTGGGAAATAAACTGAAAAGAGAACATTAGGTGGGGAGATTGGGGTGGTCATGGCAGGGGTAAGAGTGACATTTTCTCGACATTTTCCTATTTCTTCCTAGTGAGATATTGTTCAGTTTATATAATAATTTTGCTGTTGTAAACATTAACTTTGCTGCTGTAAAATCCATATTTTGTAATACTTAAAATATACATCTATTCTAATCCTGTTCTGAATGCATTTTCTTTACAAAATATAGAAATACAGTGCGTGTTTAAAACAATATTGTAATTATAATAGTCCAACATTATGTAAATATGCATATTTGCACAGTTTTAGTGAAATATAAGCCCTCCAGAAAGGTGGGGAAAGCCCTTTAATCATATGTTCTCTAAAACGGTGGACAGAACTACACTTCGCCCATGACAAAAGAAAGACAGAAAAACAGAAGCCTATCATACTCCCCTCGCCCCCCTCGGTTAGCTAGCGGCTAATGGCCCACTACTTGTCAAGTCAGTAACAGCAGAGTATCTGACTCTGGTAACAGGTAACGTTGCACACAGCATGCTCATTTCACTTCGTCAGTTGCCTTACAATACACCAAACAACGTGCACATGCTGCAAACCCTACTTACCGGCAATTGAAGATAAATACTCCTGTAAGCTTGTCAGTTTTTCTCCTGCAGACAGAGTTTGCACTTTGCAGCATCCAGGTGTCATCAGTCGCGACGGGGTCAGAGCAGGGAGGGCAAGTGAGGGCACGTGGGGGCGTGTCGGGGCACGTCAAGGATGAACAACGTTAAAGGTCATCATTTTATTTAGCTAAATTCTTATTAATTCTTAAATGTTATTGTTAAAGGGCACAGGCAGGCCTACACACACGCACCCAAAAAAAAAAAAAAAAAAAAAAAATGCCTTGACAAAAGGGCACTTGCCCATCAAGGGGGCAAAGGGGCAGGTGCTCGAGCACCCTAAGCCCCCCCCTCTGCACGTGACTGGGAAGGTCCCCCATATGATCCAGATCCTGATCAAGATTTCTTCCTCCTAAAGTAGAGTTTTTTTCTTGCCACTGTTTGGCTTGAAAGTTTTTTTTTCTCCCGCCGTGGGAGTTTTTTACTTGCCATTATCCTTGTTTAGGATTTATTATTATACAGTGATCCCTCGCCAATTCGCGCTTTAAGTTCCACTGTATTAGTTATTCGTGGATTTTTTATAAATATATAATAAAAAAAATCAAGAAAAAATTGCGGAAACATCACAGGATGTTGTGCGCGTTCTCTCCGAGCGAAAGAAATGTTGTGAGCCAACCTGACCCCTTTAAGAAGGTGGCCTTATGGGTAATGATGTGGCCTTATGGGTAATGGAGTGTGTGTGTCGTGGGACGGCAGAATGAAAACGGGGTTAGATTAAAAGTGTAGTGAGCATCAACAGCAGCCCAGCGTGTATAGATTTACATTCTCTGTTAACCGACAGGAGCCCAACAATACAACCTGTGTGATGTTACAAGTTCCTGCAGTGCCAGAATAAAGTGCTCGTTCCATGCAGAGAAAACCGGACTTCTTCTTTTGTTGTTGTTAGCGCGTTAGCCGCTAATTACGAGTCAAAAATAGCACAATACCAGCGGTTTCTTTACTACAGTTCAGAGACCAGAGGCTGTGAAGGTAACAGAAAGACCACAGTTGAGCCTTTGTCTTGTTTTGCTGCAGTGCCTCGCTACTTTTTTGCAGTTTTTAAACACATTATTGAGGCTCGGGGGGCTCCGGCTCCAGTTGTCGGATTTTGATTTTCGTGGGGGGCGCGGGTCCCTATTAACCGCAAAAAATAAAGGATCGCTGTAATTTCATTTAATGATATTTGCTCGGGGGTCATGATCTGGGTCTCTGTAAAGCGCCTAGGGACTGGTGACATTGTAACAGACACTAATTAAATTCAATTGAATTGAATGTTTAACATGCTCAGTGAGGCCTGTGAGCTCAGAGATGTACAGTAGCTAGTTTCTCTGATCACTGCAGTCTATCTGGCCTCGGGGTAGATTTGTTTGGAACGTCCACTCCTGTCTTGGATGATTTCCACGTCGCAGTCGAGGCTGACTTCAGAATTGTTTGGAAATGGTTACATAACTCTTCCCAGATCACTGTGCAGCAACAGTTGCTCCTCTGAGACTGTCGCTTATGTCGTTCCCCTTATGGCATTGTGTCTGCACCAGAACAGAAGAACTGATTTTACACAGGTCCTGACGAACCACCCCACCGAGGGTGGAAGCGGGTGGAGGGCTGAAACCACTTCACCGTGGAGGGTTACGTGAGGCCCCAGCTCCCTGGTCCCGCTCTCAGACTCAGCCCTGCACCCGCTGTGCCAGTCTGGCCTCCGGCTGTTGAAGCACCGGGTGTGGCTGCGTTGAAATTATAGGCGGGTCGAGCCGGTGAATCACAGCGTTTCAGAACAACTAACATGCTGCGTCCACAGTCTTTCAACTTCAGCTCATCAACAGGAACCTGATATCCTCCGTGGAGTCGTACTAGTCGCCCTGACATGTGCTCACGCTCCTTCATCTGTCTCGACCAGCCGTGAGGTGTTTGAATGAAATGCAGGAGGGGTCTACCTGCAGTCAGGTGATAGTCGGCTCATTCAAGCTTTGCTGCGTTGCCATTAAACCTCATCCTACATCTGCTTCACTCATCTGAGGGTGTGGCAGTTTTTCTTTTTCTGCTAGAATTCCCCTCCAGGTGGATGGACTCAGTCCACTAACACTCCCATGTTGTTGCTGCTGTAGAACAAGGTGATATTGTGTTTGTGTGTGTGGGAGTGAGTGTGAGCGTGTGTGTGAGTGTGAGAAAAGGGATCTGAGGAGTAGTAAATCTGTGTGCAGATTAGTTGGCGCCACACCTTAGAAATAAACCAAAAGAAAAGCGATGACAGGCTCGGAAAGACGGCTTTTGAACGTTTATTTCAGAAATGAAAGCTGCAGAAGAATGGCATTCCAGAAATGTAAGAAAATGGAAATGTCGAGATGAAAAAAAAGGTCTAAGTTTTATATAAGAGGTGTAAGGATGGGAATTGATAAGACTTTTCCAATTCCGATTCCATTATCGATATTGTCTTTATCGATTCTCTTATCGATTCTAATTTGGGGAAAAAGGAGAACAAACAGTTTTATTAGCATCATTTATTTTTACTTAGAAATCACGACCTTACAAACTCAACAGCGGAGTCAAAAAAGGCCCAAAGATAACGTGTTAACTGTTGTAATATGTAACTGTGCAAATACACAATAATGTGTAACATTTTAATAACAGATTTTTCCTAATAGAAATTAAAAACAAAATCTCCCTTTTAAAAGGATATATGAGCTCACTAAGCACTCAAAAATAATAATAAAGAAAGATAAATACTATCAAATACAACGGAACAGTGCATAGTACAAATCTGCAAATACTATGAAGAATTAATTATTTTACAGAAAAATAAGCAGGTCTGCTTTTTCCCTTCCTGAAATGGCAGACAGGATCTTTCTGGAGGTAGGTAGTGAGCAGGAGCGAGTGCTGCCAAACTCTCTCTCTCTCGTCACGGTCATCTTCTAAATGTAATGCAGAAGGCATTCGTTTAACCCTGTAAAACCCAAATATAGAAAAACACACAAAAAAAAATTTCAACCATTAAGATGTTGTTGTAGGAGGCCTTTGAGGCTGAAAATGAGGTGTTTTTCAAAAAAATATGTTTTTGTAAGTTTTTACGGAAATGTTGTAATATTGCAACATTGGGCTCAATGGGGAGCAGAATCTCCTGTATCTGTACTCATTGTCTGAACAACATTAAGGATTCATTTGCAGGGTTTTACTTTTGTCACAGAACAGTATAACATGAAAAATAATCTCAGTCATGTTGTTATGAACAGTCATTTATTGCAATAGCAAGAACTTTGACATTTATTTACAATGATAGTCCCAGAAACAGTTCTTGTCCTCTGAAAAACAGAGGCGGACACCACATTTGCTGCATTGGGTACTGGTATACCCTTTACTGCAATGTCTGCAGTGTCCTCTCTTCACTTTTATTGAGAAATGTCCAAAGTGTTGTGTCCACCTGGAAAGAGAAGAATCAATATTAATATTAATAATCAATTCATATATATTCCAAAAATGCATGATGATACAAGTCAAAGATATCACAAACATGGCAAATAGCAGAAATAGATTCTTACCAGAATGAGAGAGGATGGTAGTTGGGCCTGGAACTTTCTCATGTTCAGGATCTCCTTCTTTGGCATCTTGAGAGCTTGGCAATGTCGCTTGTAGAGGAGCCAGGCGTTGACCACAGCAAGGGTGATGGTGTGCCAGAAGATGTACAGTCATGGAAAAAATTATTAGACCACCATTTTTTCTTCACTTTCTTGTTCATTTTAATACCTGGTACCACTAAACGTCATCATGTGACTAAAACAGACAGAAAAGAAAACACTGAATGCATAAAAGCAGTGTTTTTGGCAGTACAACGCCATAGCTATTGATGTAAAAACTTAAGTGATTTAGGTTATAATCAAGAAAACCATGGAAAATGGTAAGATATCAGCTCTTAAATAAAACTCTTATGAGCAATCTTTGTGGTTATCGTTATGTTTGTCCAAACAAATGTACCTTTAGTTGTACCAGGCATTAAAATGAACAAGAAACTGAAGAAAACAAGGGTGGTCTAATCATTTTTTCCATGACTGTACATGTACCAGCGCCGGGATTTCAGGGCGAAATTGTATTTTGCTGTAATTACACATTGCACTGAAGTAATCTATTCACACATTTAACTGGCCACACAATAGTGTATAGCTGACCAATTGTAAACTCTGATTATCATACTAATAGATATGCAGGTAGCCTCCAACTTACGACAACACCTGACATTCCTGAACATCAACACCTGCTCCAGAACAATGGAAAAAATGCCCTCCCCCAAGCATCCTCCACAACTGATTTAACTAAGAATTGATAGGAACATTTTCTTATCAAAAGCCAAGACAAAGGGCAGACATGCACAAACAGAAATTCTTTGTTAGAAAGTCCTGCTTTCTGTGATAAGGAGAAAATACTGAGTGGTCAAGGTGGTTAGAAATCATTATAAGTAAATGAAAATGATTAGATATGGCAATATATCTTTGCACACTAGTTTCTAATATAATAATATGTAATCAAATATAAGGCTAAACTGTAAATCATGTGTAGTTTAAAGTTATATTGTGAAAATTTAAATTGTTCCTCTCAAGACATCCCTCTCAAAACAGGGTTGTTTTGACTACCACATTCACCCAACGTTGTAATATTGCAACAATTACAAAACAAGCTCTAAATAAAATGTAAGGCACATTTTCCACAATGACTACATATTGACATGTTCTAGACACTGTAATAAACACATAAAAAAATATTTAAAGCACTTTACTTACTTCAGTCAGATAAATCCAATCCAGTAAATCGAGGGGATGATGCTCTCTCAAAAATCTGGAGGGTGTGTGACTTCTGGACCTGAGGACAAGCCTTATATACAAATGTATGACCCAATAGCATTCTGAGGCTGAACAATAGGACCAAATGAGTATGTTAATGTGGTTGAACCAAAAAATAAAAATGAAAAAAAGGTTTTTTGGGGGATAACAAAAATTGTTGTAATTCTGCAACAGTGGGTCTTACAGGGTTAATAGCAAAGGGTTAATATTATAGTGTGTTTTACAAAGAAGCACATCGGCAGTGGGATAGCTACTTACCAGAGTTACCAGAGGTGATCTTAGCTTGGCTACTGCTGCTGGGTTGAGATCCATCAGTCCAAAGCGTCAAAAACACGACACTCGTTATCGCATGTTGTGTGCGCAAATGTTTCTGCATGTTAGCCGTGTTTCCTCCCGACGCTGTTATCTCCACTTTACAATGACTGCTAGTTGCCTTGTTGCCATCTTTCTTTGTGAAGTGAACCCTCCTTACCACTAAATCATATCATTACTTTTACTAAACAGAGGTTAAAAGAATCATCTAATAAACAAAGTAAACTTAACTTGGAGTAAATGTAGGTGTGTTTTGTAACTTTCCCCACGTTCAGGTGATTGTGTGGACGGACACAACTTAACCCACAGCCTGGATTCTCCAGCATTTGTTTCGGATTGGTAAAGGGAATAAAAATGTCCCTCCAAACATTCTGGACACCTCGAGTAACTGTTGCAGGTACCTAGTAGCAATATTTCACCATGGAGTTATTATAGTATAATATTAACACCGATGATATACATTAATGGAGGAGCAGCGAGAATGTCCGACCTAGCACTAGTAACTAGGAAGGGGGCGGTGCTTACCGAAAGGTCAATTGAAACACACAGAACCAGTTCTCTACAGGAACCCGTTCTCGATTCCCAACCCTAAAGAGGTGAGGTAACGCACGTAATCTGGTGAATAATCACCTCGGGAGAACAACACATCCAAGATGAAGTCCTAGATGTGTCCTAGACTGCAGAAGGATCATGTGACACACGTGGTTTCAGAAATTCTGCTGCCTCGTCTCCATCGGGTCGAGTTCTGGACCTGGACCGGATCGGTGCGTCACCTCAATCCTGTGCTGCTGTGATTTAGGTCGTGGTCCTGTGACATCACTTCCTGTCTGTCTTGAGAATGCTCCGAGGAGTTCACGAACTCGTCAGCTACAAGACTTGACCGCACGATGACCCCAGATCCCAGATCACCATCACCCCGCCACCGTGATTGACAGCCGGTTAAAGGTCACGGCACTGAGGCCAAACAGCTCCACTCTGGTCTTCAATTGTATGGATTATTTTTTTATTTTATTTAGTTCCTGAGGTGTAACTTTTACTTTCCTCCTCTGCACTGACGCACCAATCAACCATTTTTGAGTCGTGATCTGATTCCAGGATTTACACACATCCTGATAACCACTGATTGTTGTTCTCAAACTTTTGACGGAAGTAAAACATCTTCCAAAGGTCTTGATAATGTGTTAGTTGGTTGATGTGCTGCGTTGAGTTTCTCCAGACGTGCAGGTGTGCATTGAAGCCAAATATCTCCAATTTGGTCTCGTTTTGAGGTTTGCTCAGATGCAAACCCAAGCGATGCCGTAAATGTCCTCTTTAGAGACGAGAGAGTTGATGTTCAGAAGAACCAGCACCTGTTCAGTCTTTTTCAAAATCTACCGACATTAAACTCTAACTTTGAACATGCTGACTGAGCTCTTCATACGTGAAGAAAGATTATTTCAGTCTTTCAGCGGGTTTTCAGTCTTTAGTCAAAGCCTGGTCAAAGCTGCTGAACTGAAATTTAAATTTAAAACAATCATGCAGGAGACCAAGAACCGGCGGTAGCAGCAGTCCCACGACAGCTTCTCCAGGAGCTGCTCAGTCCAGATGTCTGCTGTTGTTCTTCATTGGCACTAAGACACAACTGAAAGCTGCCAAGACTTCTGTGTTTCTGACGCCGAGCAACGTGTCATGAGTTGTTTTCCACCTGACGCTGAAATGATCTAATTTATATGGCATTTAAATTTCAGACTTTGTCATTGATACATCAAAACCCAGAGCTGAAACTGGGTGTACTTTGTTTTTCATGTGACTCTGGTCTGTGAACGCTGCAGGAATGCAGTTTGAATGCAAAAGTGGTGCAAATTCATTTGATGTGAATGCAAAAACCCGTGTGCAGTTTCTGCATCGTGGAAAGGGTGAAAATGTCGATTCAAAGCCAGTGAGGCAGCATTTGCATGCAAAAAAGCGAAAAAACCAAATCAATTTAGTCTCATCGGCATCTTTTGGGTCTTTCTATTTTCTAATCTGTTGCATCAGTGTGTTTGATCTGATCACAGGTGGCCAACAGTAATGGGAGGTTTTAGAACCACAGACCCTATGAGAAGAACTGGACAAACCCATCTGTGATGTCACTCACAGACTTTCTGGATGAGCGTCTCTGAAGCGTCTTTTACAAGCCGATATCTACGCCATCAAATCTGTCTTCTTCGCTGATGTCGAAGCCATGTATGAAACGAGTAACGACGGAGTTAAAGCGGGGACGGGTGGAAGTCGACTGAGCATTGCGTCGCAGCTACCGTTCGGCTGCTTCGGCCGAGCCACGACGGAGGAGCTGCAGAGCTCCCTAGCAGACGTCTCCAGTAGCACCTCCAGTATCAAATGTCTTCTTTTTCTTTCTATTGGGTTGAAAAATGTATTTTTTCTGCTGTAAAGGCAGACATTTTAACATGGGAGTCAACGGAGATCAATTCGCTTCTGAAGCTGGCCCCCTAGTGGTCAGTTGAGGAACTGCAAGTCGTCTCACTTCTGAATCCAGCTCAGCTCTGAGAAGTCTGAACATGAACGCCCTCGAGGATGGATTCATTTACTTATAATCTGTGCACCCTGATTTATTTTTGGTTTCGCTCGTCCCTTGAGCAACGATACTTCGGCTTTCGCTTGTGGCGTTTTGAAAATATCAGCTCGGTTGATGTTTGCTAGCAGCAGTGGCACGCACGCTCATTTGCATACAGAGCAGGACAGTCAGATCTGATCACTCAAGATACATCTGAGGACATATTATGGTAGCAGTTGTCTTGTAAAGTCATCTTTGGCTTGTCTGTGGCCCAAAACAAACAACCTACATGACTTGACAGGTAAAGCGCGACACACGGTTGAATGTTCATCAATGTTGAGAGAGACAGACCCGATCATCTTTATATTTTAAACCTTGCAGAACGCGGAGGTTTTCTGTTGTTCCAGCGCTGTAACAACTGGAACAGGAAAAAATGACATGATGGCTTCAGTTCATTGTCACATGATTAGTCTCAGCAGGTCCTCCTGCCAAGTTTCAGTGAAGTGAACTCCCTTCTCAAGGCTGTTTCTCACACAGAAAATGAGCTCGTGCACATTCCTGTACAAGTGCTGACTGGAGAGATGCATTTAAGGGTGCCGCTGCCTTTTTAGGGAAAAAAAACAAAAGCTTTCTTTTAAAGAACCATCTTTTCTGAAAAGGTTAAAAATGTAATTAAGTCAGAGGTATGTGTTTCACCGCTGCGACTGAGAGATTATGCTGCCTGGTTGATAACTATTTATGGGAATTATGCAACAGTTTAAACATTTTATTTTTAATCTCTACCCCTCAAATGTATTCTTTTTTTTTTCTCTCACTTTGATCCCCATCACTTGATTTAATACTCTGTGCCAAAAGCAATTTGTTATATTACTCAGAAATGAGAAAAAGAGCAGTGAAGAACATTTTCACAGTTCTGGGAACCTGTCAAGGCATCAGGTGCAAACACGGAACGAAGATGCAAAAAAGTCCGAAAATGTCACTAAATACAAATTTGAAATATTTGCAAAACAGAATCAAAAGTAATAAAGAGATCGGCAGCTTGGCCTCGTCCCTGGCTGCAGGACACCAGGCTGTTATGGAGGATGGCGTTCACCAGCTTTCTTGGTGAGGGAGCTGATGGTGTCCAGGAAGTGGAAGGACTCAACAACACTGGGTCCTTTCTGTGGTCCACGATCATCTATGATGTCTTCAGAGTGTTGAGCGTTCATTATATTACTTTCTTTATATCATATAAACCCATAAACCCATAATTCAGACCTGCATGAGCCCTCCAGTCCAGCCAATCCCTGGCACCGCTTAAGGTAAAAACACCCCCAGGCAACATCCAGAACGCGACCAGGGGAGGGTCTATCTAGGGAGCGTTTGCACAGACCACCGTGACTGGCTGAGGTTGTCAGGGTCGGAGGACGAAGCTAGGCTCAGCTTAGCCGTGCTAGCAGCGGCAGTCATCTCATGTAGCCACCGAAACAACGTTGAAAGGCAGCGGGTCCGCTGCAAAGCCGGCTTCTCGGAGGAGTCCTGAAATGATCTGTTCAAGCAGAAGCTCTCTGTGAAAACCTGTAGGTCATGTGACCAGATACTTCGTCCAGTTAGATTTATATATGGAGTCTTTGGGTTAGCTTCATTTAGATTTTGTCAAAGTCCCGGGGCTGCTATTATCAGGGAGGGAGCGTTGATTAGAGGGAATCATTTTAACTGGTCATATACCCGCCATGCACTCGTCAAGGATGTTAAATCTCCCTATGAAGACGAAACAGTTTTTTTAAACTGGGCTTTAAGCATGTTTGTTGCTGTGACGCTGGACATTTTAACATGGATGTCAGTGGAAACAGACTCATTTGTAGAGGCTACCCCTGGTGGTCATTCTGTGAACTGCAGTTTTCCATACTGCAGCATTATCTTCAACTTTGAAGACCAGATGTTGTCCCCTGGATGAGGAGCGGTGTCATAATCGGGTCTCACTTTTAGAGACGGCCCCTGGTTGCTTGAACTCGACTTGCGCAGCTTGTTCAGTTGGTTTGTAGCTGGAAGGTTATCAACCCTCAAACCTCTATGAGGTGCCTTCTGCCAGCTGAACCCCTCTAACACCACTCCAGGACTTCTGTGTAACTTCAACGTGTTTTGTCAAGGTCGTTCATCGCTGTGAGGCTCCAGAGAAGCAGGTCTTCTGCATGTAACCGAAATAGCTGACAGCATCCCTTCAGGACAACGGTGAACATGCAGTGACGATCTCAAGGTATGAGGTTCACGAGGTTCGAACTGGGCTCTCGGGCTGCTGTTGCTGTCATATTTCACCTCTGCTGTCATGAGCCTGTCATCTGCAGCTCTTCAGTTTTCGTCTGGGGTTTCTTTAAAACTTGAAATCATTGTGGAAGTAAAACAAGTTGCGATTCTTCGAATGACCACTAGAGGTCGGCTCCAAAAGCAGGTCAATCTCTGTAAACTTTAATTAGCTTTGCAGAAGAAATAAACATATAAAAGCCTGGTTCATAAAATATATATATATATATGTTATTCATGAGGTGAGATTATATAAAGCCACAAATACAGGTATAATTAGGGGCGTGGTCTTTTGATTGACAGTCTACAGTGTCAAACAGCGAACTATGACTTTAACTACTTGGCATCTTTTGTGAAACTGACTTCTGAGCTGTGAATATATCTAGCAGAGCATTTTCAGTTTTTTTTTTTAAAGATAATTTAACTTGTTGTGCTGCTAACTGTAGTAAGAGACCCCTGCAACCGGTTTTGCGTTGACCTAGAAGGGTCCGTGGGCGAGGCAGAGCTGCTTCAACCTGCTGTCTGAAGACACTACCTTCACCCCAGTTGAAGGCTGGAGGTCGACTGGGAGATTCCAGCTGGACTGCCTCTAGCTCATCAGCTTTCTGCCTGTCTTGCAGCACCTTGGTCTTCCGGTTGAGCGAGCTTCATTTCTGACCATTTCTGGACCCTACTATCTTCACTAGCTGGACAGCTAGTCGATCATGCTCCGCCACATGTGGCCAATCAGCGGCTTGGTCACGAAGGCCGCCAGTCTAGATCAAACCCGGTCCGTCCATTTGCCCTTTTTTGAATAAACCTTTTAAAAGAACTCTCGAGAAAACCTGCAGGTGACATCACAGAAGGTTCGCCCAGTTCTTCGGATGCGCCTTTCTGCGGTCGTTGCACGGCTGTGTCTACTGGATCTCAAAATCAAATCCACAGGAGCATGTAATGGGGCCGAAAGCATAAGAATACTGAAACTAAAGCATAATCAGCCTAATAGCTGAATATGAGCCTGTGAATGAAGGTTGTAACCTAACCCCAACCCCAACCCTAACCCTAACCCCAAACCCTAACCCTCTTCCATGGATTCAGCCTGTCAGGCCTCTTCATGCCTAAACTGCGTTTGCATTGTGTCAACAGTAAACATTTTGCAGGGATTAATCCATTTTCTTATAAGCTTTTTCCCCCATAAGACGCATGACTGTGCTCTGCTCTGCATGTGAACGCAGAATTTGGAAGTGAGAGTGAAGTGCTGACATTTCCATTCAGGGTGTGGCTCAGTTATGCCCTACAGCTTAGTCAGATGCTACTACAGCACACACACACACACACTGGGAAGCCAACACCTTTTTTACAAGACTTGTCAAGATTGCTTTCAACAGGCACTGACAGTTCCAGTTCTGTCAGAACAAGAAAAATCTGAGCTTTCACTGCTGTCGTTGCTTTGGGTGCAAACTGATCGTTAAATCAAAAGAGACGCCACTGTCACAGGACATTTTTAAAGTGGGAACGTGCAAACCTGTGCCACGCACACCGGGCGATTGACACTGTGTTCTTTTCCAAAGAAGTGACATTGACTGAGCGTCGCAGCAGAACAGGAACGAGCGGAGGTGGTATGTGCGGTGCCCTCGAGGGACCACGAGCTGCAGGCCTGAACACATACATGACAAAGTGGTGGATTAAAACAACTAACTTTGACATTTGAGGTAGATTTCTTGATCTCTTTTAGCCAGCTGTCCTTCTGTCACATTATTCTCCCCTTTTCCAAAGCTTTCACCTCAGACTTGACAAAGTCAGACTTGTCTTTTTTCTGTGCTGTCCTCGTGATGATGTGCAGCAGGTCAGTGCCTTGCTCACCTGCAGGGAACCTTCTGCAGAACCAGTTTCCTCCTCTCGTGTTCTCTCTTAATGCTGCTAATCTGTTGCTTTTAGACTTAAATCAACAAAGTCAACACCCCAGTTTAGTTTTCTCCCCTCTGTCAAGTCGTCCACTTGTTCTTACCTCAAGTCCACAAGCAGACTCAGATTCACTTTCATCCACAACTCAATCAAAGTCCCATGAGGATCTTACAGCTAGGCCCAGAAGTATTTTAGGATTCCTTTTCATCCCTTCAGAAGCTCAAAAGCATTTGGACAATTGACGGAAAGGAAGTTAAGTGTCCAGGCGTGGTCCATTCCCTTGTTACTTCAGGACAAATGAAGCACTAAAAGTTCTGGAGTTGGTATCAGGTATTTAGTTAGCTGTTCGATGGGAGCTACTAACACGAAGTCCAAGAAGATCTCAATGCAAGTTCGTGCATTGCAAGTTCGTCAATGCGTCAAACACGGGTGGAGGCAGTGTGATAGTACGGGCGTGCACGGCTCCCGGTGGAGCAGACTGGAGCACATTCAGACAAACGCTGCAAAACCGATGGGTGATGACCCCAAACATGCTGAGAACCAGCCTGAGACTTTTTTTTTTTGACAGCAAAGACAGTGAATGCTCTCCAACGGCCGAGTCAGTCGCTTGATTTCAGCTCAACGGAGCCGTTAACGAAGACAAAGCTGGAGGCGGCTGGAGCAACGCCTGGACGAGGAAGATTCGGTTCAGTCCTGACCGCGGGCAGTCATTGACTGAAAGTTGGGGTACTTTGCATAAAATGTCAATAATTTCCAAATGAGAAATATCACATTGTTAAATACTTCTGGACCTGACTGACGTTAAGTCTGAGAGGATACTCTTACATGCCTCTGGCCCTCTCATTATTCAACCACTGTGCAGCGAGAGTCGTTGTACCTGACTGACAGACATCCACCATTCGGGCTTGGTGGCATTTTGTCACGCACATCATTTTAGTTTTAATTCAGGTTTTAATTCGTCTCAGAGGCTTTTTCTCCAACACTATTTGCTGCACATCTGCATAATCACATCTGTAATTTATTTAATCCATGATCACAAAAGCACACTGTCAGGATGCAGAGAATATTCATGTTGCTCAAAACCTCCGTATGAGTGTGAATGTGAGGAAAGAAAAAAAAAGTGTGTACAAATGCATCTGTAACTTGTACTTTTAATTGCATACATGCATGATCAGGTTACGTTTAAGGTCCCAAAGACTTGCAGGAGGATAAAAAGTAGAAACTGCAGCTCGATGAGCAGATATCCTCCACCCAACCTTCACCTTTTAAAAACCTCCAAGATAATCAAGTTGAAAAGGTCTTTGACAAGTCTTCCCTCCCCTCTTGCCCTCGGCTCTGATGCCAAACCTCTGCGAGCATCTGGGTGTGTCGAGCCTGGATTACCTTTCAAGGGCGGAACTGTTACCTGTCTGACAGGCTGTGTTGCTTCGAGCCAAGGTACCTGCCTGCTGGTGCAACCACTAGGATCCAGGTAATTGGAGGAGGTGCAGGGGAGGATGAGCCTACTGGAACCTCCTCCCAGGTTGGAGGCAGATAAAAACCCAACGCAGACAGGGATAAGGCACTCAGAGGGACTCGGCTCTCCTCTTAGTGTGCTCCTCTGCTCTGCCTCTGCTCCCCCTTTTCTTTTTCAATCCCTCCTCTGAAGAAACTGCACCAGCCATGTCGACCAGAACCGTCAGCATGAAAACTGTCAGGACCAGCTACGGAAGCGGTGGCGGCGGTTTCAGCAGCGGTGGCCGTGTGTCTGGAGGCGGTGGAGGATTTTCCTCAAGATCTGCTGTTACAGTCAGGCCTTCCTACGCCATCTCCACCTCCAGCGCCGCAGGGGGCTCCATGCTGAGGTCAAGCATGGGTGGCGGCTTCAGCTCGGGCTCTGCTTACGGTGGCGGTTTTGGTGCCGGTGGCGGTGCCGGTTTTGGTGGCGGCGCCGGTTTCGGTGCCGGTGCCGGTTTCGGCGGGGGCGCTGGTTTTGGCGGTGGCTTCGGCGGCGGCTTCGGCGGTGGTGCAGGAGGAATGGTGGTCCCTCCTATCACAAATGTCCAAGTCAACCAGAGCCTGCTGGCCCCCCTGAACCTGGAGATCGACCCCACCATCCAGACTGTCCGCACCCAGGAGAAAGAGCAGATCAAGACCCTCAACAACCGCTTCGCCAGCTTCATCGACAAGGTGAGTGGCCCGTCTCTTCTGTCTTAGAAAGAACATTGCAAACCTGTCTGACTGAAACATGCTGACATAAACTAATTGGACTAAGGGCCACCAGGGATCATTAAATATTCAAGCATGAACTCTGTGCATGCTCAAGGCCTCAACGGCTCAATCCAACCCTGCAAATTCATCACAGTAAAACCAAACCACTAATCTGAGCCTGAACCAGTCACTCAAACAGCAGTAAAGGAAAGACATTCCTCAGAGATCCCAGATCTTAAAGCGGTGCTTCCTTCGCTCCACCTGACCGTGGCCGCCCAGCTGGCTGCTGTTTCTGTGCAGGACGCTGGAGCGGTCGTATCCAGTGACCGGTAGCTTTCAGCGTGAGGGGGATCAGGTTATTGCAGGTTCCCATGGCAGCGTGAACTGTCTACCTTTCATTCAAAAGGTGCACAGTGTTTTCTATACACATTAAAGGGACCTGGAAATGATGGATTATGTGTATATTTCAGCTATAACACAGATACTGCATCATTAAGGGTTTTAAAGCTTTAAGCCTGATTAAAGCTTTAGGCATGTTGCATTAAACACAGGAGTTTCAGGCAGGCGTGTTCGCTCAGTGAAAGTATGCATCCTCGAGGCGACGGACCACTAATGTCAGGTGTGTAAGGGAAGGGCGAAGATGAGGTGTGGCACGGTGCAACTCCCTCAGTGTTGGAAACACACGCTCAGACACGTGCAAAAACGGACTCTGTGCCCTCTCTGGGCTCCAATCCCAAATCTCACAGAACAATCAAGCTCTTTATCTTAGAAACAAGAGAGCATTTTTAAATTTTTTTTTAAATTATGACAGTTTTTCATGCAAGTGTGGTTCAGTTTTCACATATTTCCAGCAGGTAAAAAGTCGGGAACGCCCCTGCCCAGAGGGCTTTTTGCAAGTGCAGGAACTGGTTGTATTTTGTACACAAATGCTTTTCGTGCGAGAAAGTTGCACAGGCGGGTGTGGCTTAGTGGTTCCACTAATGAAAGCAAAACGAGGACGGCAAATGTCTCTGGTTCTCAGGAGCGAGCGTGCCCATCCCTGGAGAAAGAGTTTTCACCCATGTGTCTATACGATGGGTTGGTTTGAGCACATTTCTCATCTTCCACAGTTAGATCTAAATCATCTGAACACCTCACATCCCCGGTGAAATCAGATCTAAATGCAGCAAATGTTCCCCTTTCTTTTTTTTAGGTCCGCTTCCTGGAGCAGCAGAACAAGATGCTGGAGACCAAGTGGAGCCTGTTGCAGGAACAGACAACCACCCGCTCCAACATCGACGGCATGTTCGAGGCCTACATCGCCAACCTGCGCAGACAGCTGGATGGGCTCGGCAATGAGAAGATCAAGCTGGAGGGAGAGCTGAAGAACATGCAGGGTCTGGTCGAGGACTTCAAGAACAAGTGAGTTCAGTTCACGGGAAGCGAAATCGTGACACACCACCGTCATTTTTCCCAGCCGCTCATCTTTGCTCTGTTTGTTCCAGGTATGAAGATGAAATCAACAAGCGTGCCTCTGTGGAGAATGAGTTTGTTCTCCTCAAGAAGGTGAGTCTGCTGTTGCACAGCTTCTTAACCGTGAATTATTGATTTCCTTGAGGCCCCTTACCAACGCAGTCCGCTTCTCCTTTTTCAGGATGTGGATGGCGCCTACATGAACAAGGTTGAGCTGGAGGCCAAGGTAGATGCCCTTCAGGATGAGATCAACTTCCTCAGAGCCGTCTACGATGCGGTAAGAACAAGCCACTCAGGTCCATGGAAACATTTTTAGTCTAAAATCAATCACATACTTAAGTGCAACATTTATGTTGCGTGCAGGAACTGCGCGAGCTCCAGGGACAGATCAAGGATACCTCAGTCATCGTAGAGATGGACAACAGCCGCAACCTGGACATGGACGCCATCGTGGCTGAAGTCAGGGCTCAGTACGAGGAGATCGCCAACAACAGCCGGGCCGAGGCCGAGAAGTGGTACCAGCAGAAGGTAAGCAGAGGGGGTCTCTACAAACTCAGGACTGGCCTGGCAAGGTCTGTGGAACCCGTCTCTTAACGGTTATTCCTGATCTTATTCCCTCAGTTCCAGGAGATGCAGACCTCTGCAACACAGGCCGGAGACGACCTTCGCAATACCAAGACAGAGATCGCTGAGATCAACCGCATGATTACCCGCCTCCAGAACGAGATCGAGGCAGTCAAAGGACAGGTGAGAACATTTAACCCATAGCTGATCGTGTTGCCTTCCTCCCTACACGTTGAAAAGTTAACGCTTCACATCGAGAGGGGATTTAGAACGAGGAATTTCTCTTTCCAACCATCCAGCGCGCCAACCTGGAGGCCCAGATCGCTGAGGCCGAGGAGCGCGGTGAGCTGGCAGTGAAGGACGCCAAGGCGCGCATCAGGGACCTGGAAGAGGCCCTCCAGAGAGCCAAGCAGGACATGGCCCGCCAGGTCCGCGAGTACCAGGAGCTCATGAACGTCAAGCTGGCCCTCGACATTGAGATCGCCACCTACAAGAAGCTTCTGGAAGGAGAGGAATCCAGGTAAAGTTTTGGCTTCTGTAACTTCATTACAGTTTCCACGAAGCTGTTGGTGGCAGGAAATGAAGCTTCTCCCTCATGTGCTACTGTGCAGGATCGCCTCCGGTGGTGGAAGCGCAACCATCCACGTGCAGTCCTCAAGCAGCAGCTTCGGTACGTACGGATCCATCGCTTTGAAATTCAAACCCATGAAAGGAAACTGTCCATAATCCGTATCCCTCTAAAACTGTGTTGCTCTCATCAGGCGGCAGCGCTGGAGGCATGGGTGGCGGCATGGGCGGCGGCAGCGGCTTTGGCTTCGGCGGTGGAATGGGAAGCGGCATCGCAGTGGGCGGAGGATATGGTGGCGGATTTGGCGGCGGCATGACCTCCATGAGCATGGGCGGAGGCGGCAGCAGCATCAGCTCAAAAAGCAGCAGCACCCTCCTCTCATCTGTCCGCCGCTATTAAAAACACCCAGTTCTCCTCCTCTCAGTTCTTCTTCCCTCGCTCCACTCCTCCTGCCCCTGATGAAAAAGCTTCCTTTCCCGCAGACACAGAGCAGCCTCGAGAGCATTTCGCACCTGACCTTTAACAGACGCCGTTGGTTTGTAGAGAGTCAGAGATAACATCTAAATACAAGTTAAGGCAGAAAGTGTATTTGACCAAAAAACAAAGAGCCGCAAAGATGTGAGTCAGTCCTGTCTTCCTTGAATCAGTCAGCCTTGCTGTTTTTTCTTTTTGTTGCTGGATGTGCTGTTGTGCAGACAAGAGGAAGCTTGTAGTGTCATGACAGAGAGTCCTTACAAAGCAACAAACACTGCATACAATAACATAACAGGAAGTTGTTTTTTCTTCTTTTTTTGCACAAGAATGGCAGGTTGATGTTTGGTGTCACAGCCACTGTTCTGAAATCATGCTTTATATTTTCTGTTGTCCCATCTTTGTCATCTTGTGCACACAGACGTCATCTAAATGCAGCCACCTTTAACACGCAGTTGACTTTTAATGTCTCCTTTTTTTTCCTTTGATCACTGTAATTGCATTTTCACTCTGAATTACAACATTAGCAACAGCATAGCATAAGGCTGACTGGTACTACCAGATTTATTGTGAGTTGTACCATCAAAACATCTGGAATAAATCTGTGTTCATATTCAACACTTGTGTTCTTCTTTACTTGTGTGGATTTATTGTGAAATTCAACTTCTGTGAACTTCAAATAGCACAAAGTAATTTTTAAGTCGGTATCACTTTAATTTTATTCCAAATTAAACACATAAACACAGTTTTCAAAGACAGTAAAAGTAGTGAAGAAAGCAGCAAATTTTCAACTAGGCTAGCTTTAGCATCTGCAGCTAAGCAAAGGATAATGGTTTATTTCATGTCCATAACTTGGTAAGAAAAAACATCTAAAATGCGCATGATGACTGCATACATGATTGCAAATATAAATATAAAGTGATATAATAAAACTAAATCTGTCAAAAGAAGTTTACAAAGACCATATCATTACAAGCTGACATTGTAGGTAAATAAATTCTAATAAAATGTTATGTTTTTAAACATACCTAGATAGATTATTCTGTTAATATTCAGATTTTTAAACTATGCTTCACCCTCAGAAATGTAGTTAAACAGGATATAAGCAGTGTTAGCTGGCTAGAAGAGCAACAGATATTATATTTTAATATATACTGTTACCAAACTCATGCCATTGTATAAAGTATAGAAAGAAGTATATGAGGAACAGCAGTGAAAGTAATAGGACTGTGTTTTTAGCATTGTATTAGCAACTACCTATACTATAGCAACATAGCATTCGTGCTAACACCTTGAGGATACTAAGCATATTCTACTGATTTCCAAAAATATGTGTTTCAGAAGTAAACAAATAACACATAAAAAATAATTTCACCAACAGGACTCTAAATTAAGACTGAACTTGTTCGTCGTAGTTTCAAAATCATCAAATATACAAACAACAAAAGAGAAAAATTACTGACTAACTTTTGGCCTTCCCATGACATTAAGAAGACCCAAAATCTACAACTTTTCTGTGGAAATGTGCCCTAAAGAATGATTCAAATCTTTTAGGACGGGGAAAGTGTTATAGTAACAGCACTGAGTGAAAACCTGCGGACCTGACTAAAATGTGCATTTTAACTAAAGTATGGTTTTTGGAATGAAGAAAATACAATCAGAGCAAATATTCTATTCAACAATGCACAAAAAATGATTTTTGTTAGATATTAATTATTAAATTCTGCAGTAAAGTGTAACATTTTAGAGGGGGGGCAGATGCTATTTTGCTATTTTTTCAGGTAGTTTTTAGGTGATTTTAAGAATATCTTTTTCTTGTGTTCATTGACCTTTTTCAAGTTTAGATTCTTTTTTCCAAGTTATCAAATCACTTCTCCATGTTTGTGCATTCTGAAACATGTCCATAGTCATAGTTTAAGTCTGAGTAAATATATCTTGTTTCCTGCCAGGGATAAAATTTCCTTCAGTCCTAATTTTTAACTTTCACCAGATCTCTTTAGATCCTCATATAGAGCCTCATATAGACCTTAAAAGCAATTTAAGCTTCTAGTACACTATAGCAAATAACTACATCTGTATATATTGATGTATACCAGATGGATCCAGATGTTAGAGTCCATACAGATGGATATTTTAAAGGATTGTATGGAAAATCACTTGGAGGTTCAGCAAATTCTGGTAAGTGCCATCAACACTGCAGACATACCACACATATGACTGAAAAGTGGTGACAAGTCTGCCAAATATTTCATAAGTGAAGACGAATGCAACATGCCCGTGCAGAGACACAAAATGAGAGCTCACGGGAGTGTGTTGCCGAGGTAATGGCAGTAACACATAAGGTGTACTTTAAAAGCCAATTAGGAAACCAGTAAAGCGGTAAGTCTACGCATATTCTTGATCTAATCACAGCTGTTTTACCCTGCATGAGCGGCATCTCTTAATTCTCCTTACATCCCTGCAGTCATCGGTTGGCAGCACAACACGTCAATAAATTCCCATAACCTTGTTACAAACCACAGTGGTATTGCTGGTGTGTGTCTCCACAGCGATGCGCAATAAGTTCCTAGTGACACTGACTGAAGATTTATGATCCATTTCACAAGCAGTACTAACAGCCACGGAGGAGGTGTACGGTATGTCAGTTGCTGTGAGAAGTTTTCATGATGGATGTGGTCAGGAAACTCACTGGTCTTGTGGGTTTACCTGGTCCAATACCAAGATGATTTGTCGGATGTCATTCCTCTGTCATGTCGCAGTTTGACAGCAATGTTATCAGAAAACTGCAGAGCTGAAGTATGGAGGTTACAGTGAGCGAGTAAATAAATCAATGAGTAAAACAACTGCTGGATGAGCAGCAGAGATAGAAACATGTAATTGAAACCCCGGTTCCATTCATAACGTTTTTTGACAGAATTTCTAGGTGCAGCCAACAAGCTGAGGGGTTCAAGTATGGAGGTCTCTGGATTCCATCTCTTCTTTATGCAGATGACGTGGTCCTGTTGGCGCCATTATTTGGGGATCTTCAACTCTCACTGCAGCGGTTTGCAGCTGAATGTGTAGCCGCAGGGATGAGAATCGGTACCTCAAAATCTGAGGCCATGGTTCTTAGTCGGGAAAGGGGCGAATGTCTTCTCCAGGTTGGAGTGACTACGGGCTCGATCTCCCGCCAGATCTCCTACCGCTATTAAGGGATAGCAGGTAGCGGGAGGGGTGTTCCCCCGCAAAGAACGCAATCTTCCACCTCGCTAAATCCGCTAGCCCACCTGCGCTACCCGCTACATTATGCATAGGAGTGGTTAGGGCACTCCACCTGTTAAACCAATCAGTGCGTCAGTAGCCATTGCCTTTAACAGCAGGTTACGCAACCCGCTAACCTCTATGGAGCGTCTTTTCATCCAGATCAGATGTATGCTGGGACAGAAGGCAAGAGACCAGTGAGTCCCAGTGGAGCTCCGCTCATTTAATGTCTGACTGCACTCGTTTCTGATGTCGTTTAAGTAGCGACACTTGAAATAAGGATGTTTGGACAGATTTGGTCCAAATGAATGTGAAGTGATACTAACAGGGCCAACTCGAGTCCTGCAAAAAGACAGCTTCTTTTTTCTACCAGGTGGGAGCATCCGTCGTACTTTGGGGCTTTGCCTTTTTTCTAGGGCTGGGACGACGCGTCGACGTCATCGATTATGTCGACGCAAAAAATACGTCGACGCAAAAACTGCACGTCGATGTGTCGTCACTCAGAATCAAAAAATGGCGGCGGCCGCGGCATCGAGTAGCAGCGAGTCGGGGGACAAGAAGCTATCTCGTAACAGGATGTCAAAAGTATGGGAGTACTTTACACCTAAAGTTAACGATTCGGTGGTCTGTGCAAAATAGAGATGGCATATCATAAAAACACTACCGCGATGCACCAGCACCTTAAGAGGAGGCACGCGGGAGCTGCTTGTGTGGAGGAGACACCGTAAGTTTTCAACTTTTTTTTCTTTCCTTGTTTGCAATGATTAACCCCGTCATTCATCCAAACCGCACCACGTAACTTGTGCTCCAGCCTCGCACACACAGAACATATGCCCACTTAAACACACACACACGCCCCTCACACACTCGCCTCTTGCCGACACACTTTTTTTTAACTGACACGGACACACACTCCTCAAATACACGCTAAAGTTAGTTTTTTTTTTTTATTTCTTTGTCTTTGTCTTTTTTTTTTTTTAAATACAACATTCATTGTTGTTTTCTAACTTTCAACTTTTAGGTTAATGTATTATTATTATTATTATTATTATTATTATTATTATTATTATACTTTATTGGTATGGGCAGATCATTTAGAAGTATATATTTTTATTAACCTGTGCACTGTGGTTGTGATTTATGTTTTCAGGGACAGGGATAAGCAGAAAAGTTTGGAGGACTACTATCAGATAAAAAAAAAAAACACCCCCCTGCACCCCCCAGGAGGCTGCTGCACTTACTGAGAGCATCCTAACTACTAAAAGTTAAACTACTGTTCACTTAACTGTAATAGGCCTAATACTTGAATTTATTTGTTATTTATTTCACAGATTTAAATGATTAGGCTAAGTTGCTGCTGTCACACATTGTGTTGTTTTGTAAATTGCAGCTGTCACCGCTGCTGTTATTTTTTATTTATTTTATGTTGATAAGATTTTGGTTCAGATTGTGTTTTTTGCAGTTTTATTTATTGAAGGAAAGTTTTATTTTATTATTTTTTTTATCATAGGATTCCATTGCACTACAACTGTGTGCACTTTATTGTTGTATTGTTCAATACAATTCATTTTTGAACCTTGAAAGAAAAAATTTGTGTTTTATTCATGGAGATAAATTTGCATTAATTGCTATATTGGTCAAATTATGGGGAGATAATCGATAATCGAATCGAAATCGAATCGAATCGGATTTAAAAATAATCGTTAGATTAATCGATGCATCGAAAAACTATTTTCTAGATTAATCGATTACAAAAATAATCGTTTAAGCCAGCCCTACTTTTTTCCATGAATACCCCTTTTTTTCCGCTTTTTAGCGTTGGTATGGTTGTTTAGCAACACATCCACCAGGGGGCAGTGGCGACAACAAACATCGCAAGTATTGAGGAGGTTACAACATCTGTGCTAGTCGATCGAAAGTGAAAAAACAAAACTGATGACAAACAACATTTTCAAAATCTCTGGATATCAGCGAGAACATCTGACAGTCTCCTTCACTGTGTAGTTGCAAAATCATATCGATGTATATAACCTTGGGCAAGGTTTTCTACAATTTTTTCTTTTTCATTTTCTTATATTTGGTTGACGATCGACTCACTAAGCTCACTACTGCCTCCATGATTTTCAGTTGTATCGCGCCGTTTCGTCTGTAATGTTAAGCATCGAAGCTACGTTTCCAAAACACGCAGCAAATCAACACAGGCGATAGACAAGAGGCTCTGAGTATAAATGGGCCTTTACACGTCATGTTATGCAGTACTCGAGCAGGATCTGAGTTAATAAGGAAACCAGCCGAGCTCAAATATCTGTGACGCAACTATGGTGGGCGTCTCCAAGCTTCTAAACCCCGCTTCATTTTGGCCTTTTGTAATTTGCCGCCTCCCAGTATGAAGAAAAAGAGGATTTTAATTCCTTCTTCAGGACACCTCTGGGTGACATCACAAAGGGTTTGTCCTGTAAATGATACCATCTACGGTTCACCCTGGAAAAGGCTCCAGGATGAATCCAAACTTGGATTCATAAACGGACCTCTTTGTCTCTATGTTCAGTCTCTAAAACGTCTCCTCAAGACTCTAAATGAACCGATTAAGACTCTTCCAAAGCTCATAGAATGTTAAAAACACAAACAACCCACATTGCATCTTGGTAAACTGGTTAATTCTACTTCTGGAATTTGATGGATCAATTTTTTTTTATTACGAATATAAGTCCCATATGAACATCACCAGTTGGCATGATCATCTTTGGAAAAAAAAAAAAAGAAGAAATAGCTCCATTTTTTTGGATGTATTTTTCAACAGCTGTTGTGTACCGACCAAAACATCTGTGGCCAACAGGGCTCTTGTTATTCTCATGAACTCATCATCACACTTTTATCCTTTTTACCCTGAAATACTTCTATGAGGAACACATCCAGCCAACACATCAGGCAGTCTCCTCTGTCCTCAGAAAAACCTGCAGTGGTGCAACACTGCCCTCTGCTGGCTAAAAGCAGCAACTATTCTCCTTCACAGCGCTGTGGTCAAATCATCTAACTGTAGATTTCATTCATGCTGGTTTCTGCCCAAAGTTTGAATTACGATACCAACATTCAAAGTCAGCTCAACTGGACTGTCAGGAGTTAAAACATCTATTCTCATGAAACTTCTTGCGGACTCTCCATCTTAGTTTGTCCTCCGAACCCAGTCATGCTGTAGTTTAACTGTTTTCGCTTATGTCCAGACCGCGGGCAGCCATTGACTGAAAGTTGAGGTACTTTGCATAAAGTACTACCTGTTCATTTGCACATCTTCATGTCACATCGCTCTGCCCTTAATGCAAAAAACAGCTTGTGTATATATATTTATATTGCAATATTTTTAGTTTACATTGTTTGTTATATTTTTTCCCTTAATTGCATACACCATCATCGCCACAACAAATCTCGTATGTGTAAAATCATACCTGGCAATAAAGTTGATTCTGATTCTCACTCTAAAATGTCTATAATTACCTCTGCCAAGGAGGTTGTGTTTTTGCCGGCGTTTATCTGTTTGTTTGTTTGTCTGTCTGTGTTCAAAATAACTCAAAAAGTTATTGATGGATTTTGATGAAATTTTTAGGAGTTGTCAGAAATGTGAAAAGGAAGAACTGATTTCATTTTGGGTGTGATCCAGAAGAAATCCTGGATTCTGGTATACTTTTAAATTTTCAATAACATTGTGGTAAATGGGGCCAAAAATTTTGTTTCTCAATATCTCCGTTACTTATTGCACAAAACTCATGAAATGTGACTAGGGGATTGACAATGGGAACCTCTATCAAATTTCAAAGGCTGATCGGATCTGATCAGGATCATAAAAAGATTTTTGGATTTTCATTGCAATCTCTATGAAAACATTGAGGTTGTTTAATTTTAATATATTGACTTTGGAAACAAATATTGCATGAAATCTTTATAGCGTTATTATTTATTTTTATGTGCATCACAAAATAAAGGTCAGTGCTATATGTACAACTAATATTTATGGCGTAAATCACTATATGGGGGAATTGTTGCGCTTGGCAGAGGTCTGCGCTCTCCTGAGTGCTTTTCTAGTTTCCAAATGAGAAATATCACATTGTTAAATACTTCTGGACGTTAAGTCTGAGAGGATACTCTTTCATGCCTCTGACCCTCTCATTATTCACCCACCACTGTGCAGCGAAAGAGTTGTTGTACCTGACAGACATTCACCACTCGTGCTTGGTGGCATTTTTTCACGCACATAATTTTCGTTTAGTTTTCCACAGGTTTTAATTCGCCTCAGAGGCTTTTTCTCCAACAGTATTTGTTGCTCGTCCACATAATCACTTCTGTGTATCCATCCATCCATTAGTTCCCGCTTGGTCCGGAGTCGGGTCGCGGGGGCAGCAGCTTCAGCAGAGAGGCCCAGACCTCCCTCCCGCCAGCCGCCTCCACCAGCTCCTCTGGGAGAATCACGAGGCGTTCCCAGGCCAGCTGAGAGATATAATCTCTCCAGCAGGTCCTGGGTCTGCCCCGTGGACATGCCCGAAACACCTCTCCAGAGAGGCGTCCGGGGGGCATCCTAACCAGATGAACCACCTCAACCGGCTCCTCGTCATGTGGAGGAGCAGCAGCTCTACTCTGAGTATCTCCCGAATGACTAAACTTCTCACCTTATCTCAAAGAGAGAGTCCAGCCACCCTGTGGAGAAAACTCATTTCCGCCGCTTGTATCCGCAATCTCTTTCGGTCACTACCCACAGTTCATGACCATAGGTGAGGGTTGGAACAAAGATTGACCGGTAAACAGAGAGCCTTGCCTTTTGGCTCAGCTCTCGCTTCACCACAACGGACTGGTATACATTCACCACTACAGCAGATGCTGCACCAATCCGTCTGTCGATCTCCCGTTCCTTTCTCCCCAATCACTTGTGAACAAGACCCGTCCACTTGAGGCAGAACCTCACTCGCAACCTGGAGAAGACCTTCTACCCTTTTCCGACTGAGAACCATGGTCTCAGATTTGGAGGTGCTGATTCTCATCCCTCGATATGATTTTGCAACTACACGGTGAAGGAGACTGTCAGATGTTCTCGCTGATATCCAGAGATTTTAAAAATGTTGTTTGTCATCAGTTTTGTTTTTCACTTTCATCGACTCTGGTGTAGCATAGATGTTGTAACCTCCTCAACACCTGCGAACCGTGAATTATTGCCAGAATCTCCGTGGAGCCGATGGAAAGTCTTTTTCCATGGCCTCACCGAACTCCTCCCATACACAAGTTTTCACCTCAGAGACCACCAAAGGCACCGACGACCTTACAGCCACAGCTCTGGTCAGCCGCTTCAGCAATGGAGGCAATGGAGGAACATGGCCCATTCAGACTCAATGTCCCCCGCTTCCAGGATGTGACTGAAGCTCTGTCGGAGGTGTGAGTTGAAGATCTTTCTGACAGGTTCCTCTGCCAGACGTTCCCAGCAAACCCTCACTACACGTTTGGGCCTACCAGGTCTGACTATTTGATCCAACCCACCACCAGGTAGTGATCAATTGACAGCTCAGCTCTTCTCTTTACCCAAGTGTCCAAAACATATGGCCGAAGATCAGATGATACGACTATAAAGTCGACCATTGATCTGCGGCCAAGAGTGACCTGATGCCACGTGCATTTATGGACACTCTTATGCTTGAACATGGTGTTTGTTATGGACAAACTGTGACGAGCACAGAAGTGCACCAATAAAACACCACTCAGGTTCAGATCAGAGAGGCCGTTCCTCCAAATCACGCCCCTCCAGGTACGACTGTCATTGCCAACGTGAGCATTGAAGTCCCCCAGCAGGATAAAGGAGACCCCATTAGGGGCACTTTCCAGCACCCCCGCCAAGGACCCCAAGAAGGCTGGGTACTCTGAACTGCCATTTGGCGCATAAGCGCAAATTACAGTCAGAGCCCATTCCCCGACCCGAAGGCGCAGGGAAGCTACCTTCTTATCCACTGGAAAAAAAACCCAAATGTACAGGCTCCAAGCTGGGGGGCTATAAGCAAGCCCACACCAGCCCGTCGCCTCTCACCCTGGGCAACTCCAGAGTAGAATAAAGTCCAGCCTCTCTCGAGAAGATTGGTTCCAGAGCCCAACTGTGCATTGAGGTGAGCCTGACTATATCTAGTCCGTACCTCTCAACCTCACGCACAAGCTCAGGCTCCTTCCCCGCCAGAGAGGTGACGTTCCTGATCCCAGTAGCCAGTTTAGTCAGCCGGGGGTCGGCACGCAAAGGCCCACGCTTTCGGCTGCTGCCCAAAACACACTGCACCAGACTCCTATGACCTTCCCTGCGGGTGGTGAGCCCACAGGGGAGGCAAACCCATAGGTGAAGGCCCGGCCCCTCTCAACCCAGGCGTGGGACATCAAGCTCTTGTTTTGAAAATTTTCATAAGAGTCAACTGAATTGTGCTTAGTCTGGCCCGCCCCCAGGACCAGTTTGCCTTGGGGAACCCTACCAGGGGCAAATGCCCCCAACAACATAGCTCCTGGGATCATTCGGGCACACAAACCCCTCCACCACGTTAAGGTGGTGATTCAGGGAGGGGAATCACATCTGTAATTTATTTAATCAATGACCACAAAAGCACACTGTCAGGATGTAGACAATATTCATGTTGCTCAAAACCTCCGTATGAGTTTGAATGTGAGGAAAGAAAAAAAAACTGTGTGGACAAATGCATCTGTAACTTGTACTTTTAATTGCACGCATGCATGGTCGGGGTCTGTTTGGGAATTCAAAGTTAAGTTTAAGGTCCCAAAGTCTTGCAGGAGGATAAAAAGTAGAAACTGCAGCTCGATGAGCAGATATCTTCCACCCAACCTTCACCTTTTAAAAACCTCCAAGATAATCAAGTTGAAAAGGTCTTTGACAAGTCTTCCCTCCCTTCTTGCCCTCGGCTCTAATGCCAAACCTCTGCAAACATCTGGGTGTGTCGAGCCTAGATTACGTTTCAAAGGCGGAGCTCTTACCTGTCTGACAGGCTGTGTTGCTTCGAGCCAACGGTACCTGCCTGCTGGTGCACCCACTAGGATCCAGATAATTGGAGGAGGTGCAGGGGAGGACGAGCCTACTGGAACCTCCTCCCAGGTTGGAGGCAGATAAAAACCCAACGCAGACAGGAATAAGGCACTCAGAGGGACTCGGCTCTCCTCTTAGTGTGCTCCTCTGCTCTGCCTCTGCTTCCCCTTTTCTCTTTCAATCCCTCCTCTGAAGAAGAAACTGCACCAGCCATGTCGACCAGAACCGTCAGCATGAAAACTGTCAGGACCAGCTACGGAAGCGGTGGCGGCGGTTTCAGCAGCGGTGGCCGTGTGTCTGGAGGCGGTGGAGGATTTTCCTCAAGATCCGCTGTTACAGTCAGGCCTTCCTATGCCATGTCCACCTCCAGCGCCGCAGGGGGCTCCATGCTGAAGTCAAGCATGGGTGGCGGCTTCAGCTCAGGCTCAGCTTATGGTGGCGGTTTTGGTGCCGGTGGCGGTGCCGGTTTTGGTGGCGGCGCCGGTTTCGGTGGCGGTGCCGGTTTCGGTGGTGGTGCCGGTTTCGGCGGGGGCGCTGGTTTTGGCGGCGGCTTCAGCAGCTGTGGAGGAGGCTTGGTGATCCCTACCATCGCAAATGTCCAAGTCAACCAGAGCCTGCTGGCCCCCCTGAACCTGGAGATCGACCCCACCATCCAGACTGTCCGCACCCAGGAGAAAGAGCAGATCAAGACCCTCAACAACCGCTTCGCTAGCTTCATCGACAAGGTGAGTGGCCCGTCTCTTCTGTCTTAGAAAGAACTTTGCAAACCTGTCTGACTGAAACATGCTGACATAAACTAATTGGACTCTCTGTAAAAGGGCCACCAGGCTCATTATATATTCAAGCATGAACTCTGTGCATGCTCAAGGCCTCAACGGCTCAATCCAAACCTGCAAATTCATCCCAGTAAAACCAAACCACTAATCTGAGCCTGAACCAGTCACTCAAACAGCAGTAAAGGAAAGACATTCCTCAGAGATCCCAGATCTTAAAGCGGTGCTTCCTTCGCTCCACCTGACCGTGGCCGCCCAGCTGGCTGCTGTTTCTGTGCAGGACGCTGGAGCGGTCGTATTCAGTGACCGGTGGCTTTCAGCCTGAGGGGGATCAGGTTATTGCAGGTTCCCATGGCAGCGTTAACTGTCTACCTTTCATTCATTCATGCACAGTGTTTTCTATACACATTAAAGGGACCTGGAAATTATGGATTATGTGTATATTTCAGCTATTACACAGATAGTACAGCACTGAGGGTTTAAAGCTTTAAGCCTGATTAAAGCTTTAAGTGTGTTGTATTAAACACAGGAGTTTCAGGCAGGCGTGTTCGCCCAGTGAAAGTATGCATCCTCGAGGCGACGGACCACTAATGTCAGGTGTGTAAGGGAAGGGCGAAGATGAGGTGTGGCCCGGTGCAACTCCCTCAGTGTTGGAAACACACGCTGAGACAAGTGCAAAAACAGACTCTGTCCTCTCTGGGCTCCAATCCCAAATCTCACAGGACAATCAAGCTCTTTATCTTAGAAACAAGAGAGCATTTTTAAAATTTTTTTTTAAAATTGTGACAGTTTTTCATGCAAGTGTGGTTCAGTTTTCACAGATTTCAAGTATAAGGGTCGGGAACGCCCCTGCCCAGAGGGCTTTTGCAAGTGCAGAAGCTGGTTATATTTTGTACACAAATGCTTTTCGTGTGAGAAAGTTGCACAGGCGGGTGTGACTCAGTGGTTCCACTAATGAAAGCAAAACGAGGACGGCAAACGTCTCTGGTTCTCAGGAGCGAGCGTGCCCAACCCTGGAGAAAGAGTTTCCACCAATGTGTCTATACAATGGGTTGGTTGGAGTGCATTTCTCATGTTCCACAGTTAGATCTAAATCATCTGAACACCTCATATTACCGGTGAAATCAGATCTAAATGCAGCTAATATTTCCCTTTCTTTTTTTTTTAGGTCCGCTTCCTGGAGCAACAGAACAAGATGCTGGAGACCAAGTGGAGCCTGATGCAGGAACAGACCACCACCCGCTCCAACATCGACGGCATGTTCGAGGCCTACATCGCCAACCTGCGCAGACAGCTGGACGGACTCGGCAATGAGAAGATCAAGCTGGAGGGAGAGCTGAAGAACATGCAGGGTCTGGTCGAGGACTTCAAGAATAAGTGAGTTCAGTTCACGGGAAGCGAAACCGTGACACACCACCATCATTTTTCCCAGCCGCTCATCTTTGCTCTGTTTGTTCCAGGTATGAAGATGAAATCAACAAGCGCGCCTCTGTGGAGAATGAGTTTGTTCTCCTCAAGAAGGTGAGAGTCTGCCGTTGCACAGCTTCTTACCTGTGAATTATTGATTTCCTTGAGGCCCCTTACCAACGCAGTCCGCTTCTCCTTTTTCAGGATGTGGATGGCGCCTACATGAACAAGGTTGAGCTGGAGGCCAAGGTAGATGCCCTTCAGGATGAGATCAACTTCCTCAGAGCCGTCTACGATGCGGTAAGAAAAAGCCACTCAGGTCCATGGAAACATTTTTATTCTAAAATCAATCAACTGCATACTTAAGTGCAACATTTATGTTGCATGCAGGAACTGCGCGAGCTCCAGGGACAGATCAAGGATACCTCAGTCATCGTAGAGATGGACAACAGCCGCAACCTGGACATGGACGCCATCGTGGCTGAAGTCAGGGCTCAGTACGAGGAGATCGCCAACAGCCGGGCCGAGGCCGAGAAGTGGTACCAGCAGAAGGTAAGCAGAGGGGTCTCTGCAAACTCAGGACTGGCCTGGCGAGGTCTGTGGAACCCGTCTCTTAACGGTTGTTCCTGATCTTATTCCCTCAGTTCCAGGAGATGCAGACCTCTGCAACACAGGCCGGAGACGACCTTCGCAATACCAAGACAGAGATCGCTGAGATCACCCGCATGATTACCCGCCTCCAGAACGAGATCGAGGCAGTCAAAGGACAGGTGAGAACATTTAACCCATAGCTGATCGTGTTGCCTTCCTCCCTACACGTTGAAAAGTTAACGCTTCACATCGAGAGGGGATTTAGAACGAGGAATTTCTCTTTCCAACCATCCAGCGCGCCAACCTGGAGGCCCAGATCGCTGAGGCCGAGGAGCGCGGTGAGCTGGCAGTGAAGGACGCCAAGGCCCGCATCAGGGACCTGGAAGAGGCCCTCCAGAGAGCCAAGCAGGACATGGCCCGCCAGGTCCGCGAGTACCAGGAGCTCATGAACGTCAAGCTGGCCCTCGACATTGAGATCGCCACCTACAAGAAGCTTCTGGAAGGAGAGGAATCCAGGTAAAGTTTTGGCTTCTGTAACTTCATTACAGTTTCCACGAAGCTGTTGGTGGCAGGAAATAAAGCTTCTCCCTCATGTGCTACTGTGCAGGATCGCCTCCGGTGGTGGAAGCGCAACCATCCACGTGCAGTCCTCAAGCAGCAGCTTCGGTACGTACAGATCCATCGCTTTGAAATTCAAACCCATGAAAGGAAACTGTCCATAATCCGTATCCCTCTAAAACTGTGTTGCTCTCATCAGGCGGCAGCGCTGGAGGCATGGGCGGCGGCATGGGCGGCGGCGGCGGCAGCGGCTTTGGCTTTGGCGGTGGAATGGGAAGCGGCATCGCAGTGGGCGGAGGATATGGTGGCGGATTTGGCGGCGGCATGACCTCCATGAGCATGGGCGGAGGCGGCAGCAGCATCAGCTCAAAAAGCAGCAGCACCCTCCTCTCATCTGTCCGCCGCTATTAAAAACACCCAGTTCTCCTCCTCTCAGTTCTTCTTCCCTTGCTCCACTCCTCCTGCCCCTGATGAAAAAGCTTCCTTTCCCGCAGACACAGAGCAGCCTCGAGAGCATTTCGCACCTGACCTTTAACAGACGCCGTTGGTTTGTAGAGAGTCAGAGATAACATCCAAATACAAGTTAAGGCAGAAAGTGTATTTGACCAAAAAATGAAGAGCCGCAAAGATGTGAGTCAGTCCTGTCTTCCTTGAATCAGTCAGCCTTGCTGTTTTTTCTTTTTGTTGCTGGATGTGCTGTTGTGCAGACAAGAGGAAGCTTGTAGTGTCATGACAGAGAGTCCTTACAAAGCAACAAACACTGCATACAATAACATAACAGGAAGTTGTTTTTTTTTTTCTTCTTTTTTTGCACAAGAATGGCAGGTTGATGTTTTGGTGTCACAGCCACTGTTCTGAAATCATGCTTTATATTTTCTGTTGTCTCATCTTTGTCATCTTGTGCACACAGACGTCATCTAAATGCAGCCACCTTTAACACGCAGTTGACTTTTAATGTCTCCTTTTTTTTCCTTTGATCACTGTAATTGCATTTTCACTCTGAATTACAACATTAGCAACAGCATAGCATAAGGCTGACTGGTACTACCAGATTTATTGTGAGTTGTACCATCAAAACATCTGGAATAAATCTGTGTTCATATTCAACACTTGTGTTCTTCTTTACTTGTGTGGATTTATTGTGAAATTCAACTTCTGTGAACTTCAAATAGCACAAAGTCATTTTTAAGTCGGTATCACTTTAATTTTATTCCAAATTAAACACATAAACACAGTTTTCAAAGACAGTAAAAGTAGTGAAGAAAGCAGCAAATTTTCAACTAGGCTAGCTTTAGCATCTGCAGCTAAGCAAAGGATAATGGTTTATTTCATGTCCATAACTTGGTAAGAAAAAACATCTAAAATGCGCATGATGACTGCATACATGATTGCAAATATAAATATAAAGTGATATAATAAAACTAAACCTGTCAAAAGAAGTTTACAAAGACCATATCATTACAAGCTGACATTGTAGGTAAATAAATTCTAATAAAATGTTATGTTTTTAAACCTAGATAGATTATTCTGTTAATATTCAGATTTTTAAACTATGTGTCACCCTCAGAAATGTAGTTAAACAGGATATAAGCAGTGTTAGCTGGCTAGAAGAGCAACAGATATTATATTTTAATATATACTGTTACCAAACTCATGCCATTGTATAAAGTATAGAAAGAAGTATATGAGGAACAGCAGTGAAAGTAATAGGACTGTGTTTTTAGCATTGTATTAGCAACTACCTATACTATAGCAACATAGCATTCATGCTAACACCTTGAGGATACTAAGCATATTCTACTGATTTCCAAAAATATGTGTTTCAGAAGTAAAAAAATAACACATAAAAAATAATTTCACCAACAGGACTCTAAATTAAGACTGAACTTGTTCGTCGTAGTTTCAAAATCATCAAATATACAAACAACAAAAAGAGAAAAATTACTGACTAACTTTTGGCCTTCCCATGACATTAAGAAGACCCAAAATCTACAACTTTTCTGTGGAAATGTGTGCCCTAAAGAATGATTTAAATCTTTTAGGACGGGGAAAGTGTTATAGTAACAGCACTGAGTGAAAACCTGCGGACCTGACTAAAATGTGCATTTTAACTAAAGTATGGTTTTTTTGGAATGAAGAAAATACAATCAGAGCAAATATTATATTCAACAATGCACAAAAAATGATTTTTGTTAGATATTAATTATTCATTTCTACAGTAAAGTGTAACATTTTAGAGGGGGGGCAGATGCTATTTTGCTATTTTTTCAGGTAGTTTTTAGGTGATTTTAAGAATATCTTTTTCTTGTGTTCATTGACCTTTTTCAAGTTTAGATTCTTTTTTCCAAGTTATCAAATCACTTCTCCATGTTTGTGCATTCTGAAACATGTCCATAGTCATAGTTTACGTCTGGGTAAATATATCTTGTTTCCTGCCTGGGATAAAATTTCCTTCAGTCCTAATTTTTAACTTTTACCAGATCTCTTTAGATCCTCATATAGAGCCTCATACAGACCTTAAAAGCAATTTAAGCTTCTAGTACACTATAGCAAATAACTACATCTGTATATATTGATGTATACCAGATGGATCCAGATGTTAGAGTCCATACAGATGGATATTTTAAAGGATTGTATGGAAAATCACTTGGAGGTTCAGCAAATTCTGGTAAGTGCCATCAACACTGCAGACATACCACACATATGACTGAAAAGTGGTGACAAGTCTGCCAAATATTTCATAAGTGAAGACGAATGCAACATGCCCGTGCAGAGACACAAAATGAGAGCTCACGGGAGTGTGTTGCCGAGGTAATGGCAGTAACACATAAGGTGTACTTTAAAAGCCAATTAGGAAACCAGTAAAGCGGTAAGTCTACGCATATTCTTGATCTAATCACAGCTGTTTTACCCTGCATGAGCGACGTCTCTTAATTCTCCTTACATCCCTGCAGTCATCGGTTGGCGGCACAACACGTCAATAAATTCCCATAACCTTGTTACAAACCACAGTGGTATTGTTGGTGTGTGTCCCCACAGCGATGCGCAATAAGTTCCTAGTGACACTGACTGAAGATTTATGATCCATTTCACATGCAGTACTAACAGCCATGGAGGAGGTGTACGGTATGTCAGTTGCTGTGAGAAGTTTTCATGATGGATGTGGTCAGGAAACTCACTGGTCTTGTGGGTTTACCTGGTCCAATACCAAGATGATTTATCGGATGTCATTCCTCTGTCAGTCGCAGTTTGACAGCAATGTTATCAGAAAACTGCAGAGCTGAAGTACGGAGGTTACAGTGAGCGAGTAAATAAATCAATGAGTAAAACAACTGCTGGATGAGCAGCAGAGATAGAAATATGTAATTGAAACCCCGGTTCCATTCATAACGTTTTTTGACAGAATTTCTAGGTGCAGCCAACGAGCTGAGCGGTTCAAGTATGGAGGTCTCTGGATTCCATCTCATCTTTATGCAGATGACGTGGTCCTGTTGGCGCCATTATTTGGGGATCTTCAACTCTCACTGCAGCGGTTTGCAGCTGAATGTGTAGCCGCAGGGATGAGAATCGGTACCTCAAAATCTGAGGCCATGGTTCTTAGTCGGGAAAGGGGCGAATGTCTTCTCCAGGTTGGAGTGACTACGGGCTCGATCTCCCGCCAGATCTCCTAAAGCCGCTATTAAGGGATAGCAGGTAGCAGGAGGGGTGTTCCCCCGCAAAGAACGCAATCTTCCACCTTGCTAAATCCGCTATCCCACCTGCGCTACCCGCTACATTATGCATAGGAGTGGTTAGGGCACTCCACCTGTTAAACCAATCAGTGCGTCAGTAGCCATTGCCTTTAAGAGCAGGTTACGCAACCCGCTAACCTCTATGGAGCGTCTTTTCATCCAGATCAGATGTATGCTGGGACAGAAGGCAAGAGACCAGTGAGTCCCAGTGGAGCTCCGCTCATTTAATGTCTGACTGCACTCGTTTCTGATGTCGTTTAAGTAGCGACACTTGAAATAAGGATGTTTGGACAGATTTGTACCAAATGAATGTGAAGTGATACTAACAGGGCCAACTCGAGTCCTGCAAAAAGACAGCTTCTTTTATCTACCAGGTGGCAGCACCCGTCGTACTTTGGGGCTTTGCCTTTTTTCCATGAATACCCCTTTTTAGCATTGGTATGGTTGTTTAGCAACACATCCACCAGGGGGCAGTGACGACAACAAACATCGCAGGTATTGAGGAGGTTACAACATCTGTGTTATCTGTGTAACATCTTGTTATTCTCATGAAGTAATCATCACACTTTTATCCTTTTTACCCTGAAATACTTCTATGAGGAACACATCCAGCCAACACATCAGGCAGTCTCCTCTGTCCTCAGAAAAACCTGCAGTGGTGCAACACTGCCCTCTGCTGGCTAAAATCAGCAACTATTCTCCTTCACAGCGCTGTGGTCAAATCATCAAACTGTAGATTTCATTCATGCTGGTTTCTGCCCAACGTTTGAGTTACGATACCAACATTCAAAGTCTTTAAAGCTCATCAAAGGAAGAACCAGGAACATGGAGTCATATCTGGATAAAATATTCACATGCAGGCTTTCTGTGGCAACTTTCTTCTTTAATAAACAACAATGAAAAGTTTAACTGAGACTGGAACAATGAACAGATATAAAGTTCATGATGAAAGAAACCACAATATGGATGTTTTACACAACAAACTGACATGTGCAGCTCAACTATGACTGAATGAATGATTCAAGCACTTCTTCCTGAATTTATAATGAACTTCTTTTTGCATTGATTTAAAAAGGATGTTTGGAAAATCTTGTGGAACTGAATGATATTACTTTTAGCGTTTCTGGTCAAATCTGAGCGCAGCTCAACTGGATTGTCAGGAGTTAAAATGTCACTTCTCATGAAACTTCTTGCGGACTCTCCATCTTAAGTTTGTCTTCCGAACCCAGTCAGGCTGTAGTTTAACTGTTTTCTCTTATGTCCAGACCGCGGGCAGCCATTGACTGAAAGTTGAGATACTTTGCATAAAGTACTACCTGTTCATTTGCACATCTTCATGTCACCATCACACCATCATCGCCACAACAAATTCCTCGTATGTCTAAAATCGTACCTGGCAATAAAGTTGATTCTGATTCTGATTCTAAAATGTCTAAAATTACCACCGCCAAGGAGGTTGTGTTTTTGCCGGCATTTATCCTTTTGTCTGTTTGTTTGTTTGTCTGTCTGTGTTCAAAATAACTCTTTAATTTTAATAACTCAAATTTTTAGGAGTTGTCGGAAATGTGAAAAGGAAGAACTGATTTCTTTTTGGGTGTGATCCGGAAGAAATCCTGGATTCTGGTATACTTTCAAATTTTCAATAACATTGTGGTAAATGGGGCCAAAAATTTTGTTTCTCAATATCTCCGTTAATTATTGCCCAAAACTCATGAAATGTGACTCAGGGATTGACAATGGGAACCTCTATCAAATTTCAAAGGCTGATCCGGATCTGATCAGGATCTTATCAAGAAGGCGGATTTTATCACAATCTCTATGAAAACATTGAGGTTGTTTAATTTTAATATATTGACTTTGGAAACAAATATTGCATGAAATCTTTATAGCATTATTATTTATTTTTATGTGCATCACAAAATAAAGGTCAGTGCTATATGTACGACTAATATTTATGCCGTAAATCGCTATATGGGGGAATTGTTGCGCTTGGCGGAGGTCTGCGCTCTCCCGAGTGCTTTTCTAGTTTCCAAATAAGAAGTATCACATTGTTAAATACTTCTGGACCTGACTGAAGTCAAGTCTGAGAGGATACTCTTTCATGCCTCTGACCCTCTTATTATTCAACCACCACTGTGCAGCGAAGGAGTTGTTGTACCTGACAGACATTCACTACTCATGCTTGGTGGCATTTTTTTGTTTAGTTTTACACAGGTTTTAATTCATCTCAAAGGCTTTTTCTCCAACACTATTTGTTGCTCGTCCACATAATCACATCTGTGTATCCATCCATGCATTAGCTCCCGCTTGGTCCGGAGTCGGGCCGCGGGGGCAGCAGCTTCAGCAGAGAGGCCCAGACCTCCCTCCCGCCAGCCGCTTCCACCAGCTCCTCTGGGAGAACCCAGGCCAGCTGAGAGATATAATCTCTCCAGCATGTCCTGGGTCTGCCCCGTTGTCTCCCCGTTGGACATGCCCGAAACACCTCTCCAGGGAGGCGTCCGGGGGGCATCCTAACCAGATGGCCGAACCACCTCAACCGGCTCCTCTTCAGGTGGAGGAGCAGCAGCTCTACTCTGAGTCTCTCCCGAATCACTGAACCTCTCACCTTATCTCAAAGGGAGAGTCCAGCCACCCAGCAGAGAAAACTCATTTCCGCCACTTGTATCCGCAATCTCGTTCTTTCGGTCACTACCCACAGTTCATGACCATAGGTGAGGGTTGGAACAAATATTGACTGGTAAACAGAGAGCCTTGCCTTTTGGCTCAGCTCTCTCTTTACCACAACGGACTGGTATACATTCACCACCACAGCAGGATGCTGCACCAATCCGTCTGCCGATCTCCCGTTCCTTTCTCCAATCACTCGTGAACCAGACCCTGAGATACTTAAACTCCTCCACTTGAGGCAGAACCTCACTCGCAACCTGGAGAAGACCTACCATTTTTTCCGACTGAGAACCATGGACTCAGATTTGGAGGTGCTGATTCTCATCCCTGCTGCTTCACACTAGGTTGCGAACCGCCCCAGTGAGAGCTGAAGATCCCCACTCGATGGCACCAACATGACCACGTCATCTGCAAACAGCAGAGAAAAGATCCCAACACCACATAACTGGAACCTCTCTGCTCCTTGGCTGCGCCAAGAAATTCCCCGATTTAGTCAGCCGGGGGTCGGCACGCCAGGGCCCACGCTTTTGGCTGCTGCCCAAAAAACACGGCACCCGACTCCTATGACCCTCCGTGCGGGTGGTGAGCCCACGGGGGAGGCGAACCCATGTAGCCCGTTCGGGCTGAGCCTGGCCAGGCCCATGGGTGAAGGCCAGGCCCCTCCTAACCAAGGCGAGGGACATCAAGCTCTTGTTTTGAAAATTTTCATAAGAGTCAATTGAATTGAGCTTAGTCTGGCCCGCCCCCAGGACCAGTTTGCCTTGGGGAACCCTACCAGGGGCAAATGCCCCCAACAACATAGCTCCTGGGATCATTCAGGCACACAAACCCCTCCACCACGTTAAGGTGGTGATTCAGGGAGGGGAATCACATCTGTAATTTATTTAATCAATGACCACAAAAGCACGCTGTCAGGACGTAGACAATATTCATGTTGCTCAAAACCTCCGTATGAGTTTGAATGTGAGGAAAGAAAAAAAAACTGTGTGGACAAATGCATCTGTAACTTGTATTTTAATTGCACGCATGCATGGTCGGGGTCTGCTTGGGAATTCAAAGTTACGTTTAGGGTCCCAAAGTCTTGCAGGAGGATAAAAAGTAGAAACTGCAGCTCGATGAGCAGATATTCTCCACCCAACCTTCACCTTTTAAAAACCTCCAAGATAATCAAGTTGAAAAGGTCTTTGACAAGTCTTCCCTCCCTTCTTGCCCTCGGCTCTGATGCCAAACCTCTGCAAACATCTGGGTGTGTCGAGCCTGAATTACCTTTCGAGGGCAGAACTGTTACCTGTCTGACAGGCTGTGTTGCTTCGAGCCAAGGTACCTGCCTGCTGGTGCAACCACTAGGATCCAGGTAATTGGAGGAGGTGCAGGGGAGGATGAGCCTCCTGGAACCTCCTCCCAGGTTGGAGGCAGATAAAAACCCAACGCAGACAGGAATAAGGCACTCAGAGGGACTCGGCTCTCCTCTTAGTGTGCTCCTCTGCTCTGCCTCTGCTCCCCCTTTTCTCTTTCAATCCCTCCTCTGAAGAAGAAACTGCACCAGCCATGTCGACCAGAACCGTCAGCATGAAAACTGTCAGGACCAGCTACGGAAGTGGTGGCGGCGGTTTCAGCAGCGGTGGCCGTGTGTCTGGAGGCGGTGGAGGATTTTCCTCAAGATCCGCCATTACAGTCAGGCCTTCCTATGCCATGTCCACCTCCAGCGCCGCAGGGGGCTCCATGCTGAGGTCAAGCATGGGTGGCGGCTTCAGCTCAGGCTCAGCTTATGGTGGCGGTTTTGGTGCCGGTGGCGGTGCTGGTTTCGGTGGCGGTGCCGGTTTCGGCGGGGGTGCTGGTTTTGGCGGCGGCTTCGGCGGCGGTGCAGGAGGCTTGGTGGTCCCTACCATCGCAAATGTCCAAGTCAACCAGAGCCTGCTGGCCCCCCTGAACCTGGAGATCGACCCCACCATCCAGACTGTCCGCACCCAGGAGAAAGAACAGATCAAGACCCTCAACAACCGCTTCGCCAGCTTCATTGACAAGGTGAGTGGCCCGTCTCTTCTGTCTTAGAAAGAACATTGCAAACGTGTCTGACTGAAACATGATGACATAAACTAATTGGATTCTCTGTAAAAGGGCCACCAGAGCTCATTACATATTTAAGCATGAACTCTGTGCATACTCAAGGCCTCAACGGCTCAATCCAACCCTGCAAATTCATCCCAGTAAAACCAAACCACTAATCTGAGCCTGAACCAGTCACTCAAACAGCAGTAAAGGAAAGACATTCCTCAGAGATCCCAGATCTTAAAGCGGTGCTTCCTTCGCTCCACCTGACCGTGACCGCCCACCTGGCTGCTGTTTCTGTGCAGGACACTGGAGCGGTCGTATCCAGTGACCGGTGGCTTTCAGCCTGAGGGGGATCAGGTTATTGTAGGTTTCCATGGCAGCGTTAACTGTCTACCTTTCATTCATTCATGCACAGTATTTTCTATACACATTAAAGGCACCTGGAAATGATGGATTATGTGTATATTTCAGCTATTACACAGATAGTACAGCACTGAGGGTTTTAAAGCTTTAAGCCTGATTAAAGCTTTAGGCATGTTGCATTAAACACAGGAGTTTCAGGCAGGCGTGTTCGCCCAGTGAAAGTATGCATCCTTGAGGCGACGGACCACTAATGTCAGGTGTGTAAGGGAAGGGCGAAGATGAGGTGTGGCACGGTGCAACTCCCTCACTGTTGGAAACACACGCTGAGACAAGTGCAAAAATGGACTCTGCCCTTTCTGGGCTCCAATCCCAAATCTCACAAGACAATCAAGCTCTTTATCTTAGAAACAAGAGAGCATTTTTAAATTTTTTTAAAAATTGTGACAGTTTTCATGCAAGTGTGGTTCATTTTTCACAGATTTCCAGCAAGTATAGTCGGGAACGCCCCTGCCCAGAGGGCTTTTGCAAGTGCAGAAGCTGGTTATATTTTGTACACAAATGCTTTTCGTGTGAGAAAGTTGCACAGGTGGGTGTGACTCAGTGGTTCCACTAATGAAAGCAAAACGAGGACGGCAAACGTCTTTGGTTCTCAAGAACGAGCATGCCCATCCCTGAAGAAAGAGTTTCCACCCATGTGTCTATATGATGGGTTGGTTTGAGCACATTTCTCATCTTCCACAGTTAGATCTAAATCATCTGAACACCTCACATCCCCGGTGAAATCAGATCTAAATGCAGCAAATGTTCCCCTTTCTTTTTTTTAGGTCCGCTTCCTGGAGCAGCAGAACAAGATGCTGGAGACCAAGTGGAGCCTGATGCAGGAACAGACCACCACCCGCTCCAACATCGACGGCATGTTCGAGGCCTACATCGCCAACCTACGCAGACAGCTAGACGGACTCGGCAATGAGAAGATCAAGCTGGAAGGAGAGCTGAAGAACATGCAGGGTCTGGTCGAGGACTTCAAGAACAAGTGAGTTCAGTTCACGGGAAGCGAAACCGTGACACACCACCGTCATTTTTCCCAGCCGCTCATCTTTGCTCTGTTTGTTCCAGGTATGAAGATGAAATCAACAAGCGTGCCTCTGTGGAGAATGAGTTTGTTCTCCTCAAGAAGGTGAGTCTGCTGTTGCACAGCTTCTCACCCATGAATTACTGATTTCCTTGAGGCCCCTCACCAACGCAGTCCGCTTTTCCTCTTTCAGGATGTAGATGGCGCCTACATGAACAAGGTTGAGCTGGAGGCCAAGGTAGATGCCCTTCAGGATGAGATCAACTTCCTCAGAGCCGTCTACGATGTGGTAAGAACAAGCAACTCATGTCCATGGAAACACTTTTTGTCTAAAATCAATTAACTGCATACTTAAGTGCAACATTTATGTTGCGTGCAGGAACTGCGCGAGCTCCAGGGACAGATCAAGGATACCTCAGTCATCGTAGAGATGGACAACAGCCGCAACCTGGACATGGACGCCATCGTGGCTGAAGTCAGGGCTCAGTACGAGGAGATCGCCAACAACAGCCGGGCCGAGGCCGAGAAGTGGTACCAGCAGAAGGTAAGCAGAGGGGGTCTCTGCAAACTCAGGACTGGCCTGGCGAGGTCTGTGGAACCCGTCTCTTAACGGTTATTCCTGATCTTATTCCCTCAGTTCCAGGAGATGCAGACCTCTGCAACACAGGCCGGAGACGACCTTCGCAATACCAAGACAGAGATCGCTGAGATCACCCGCATGATTACCCGCCTCCAGAACGAGATCGAGGCAGTCAAAGGACAGGTGAGAACATTTAACCCGTAGCTGATCGTGTTGCCTTCCTCCCTTCCTAAACGTTGAAAAGTAAACACTTCATGTCGAGACAGCACTTAGAACAAGAAATTTCTCTTTCCAACCATCCAGCGCGCCAACCTGGAGGCCCAGATCGCTGAGGCCGAGGAGCGCGGTGAGCTGGCAGTGAAGGACGCCAAGGCCCGCATCAGGGACCTGGAAGAGGCCCTCCAGAGAGCCAAGCAGGACATGGCCCGCCAGGTCCGGGAGTACCAGGAGCTCATGAACGTCAAGCTGGCCCTCGACATTGAGATCGCCACCTACAAGAAGCTTCTGGAAGGAGAGGAATCCAGGTAAAGTTTTGGCTTCTGTAACTTCTGTTAAAGGGTATTACAGTTTCCACAAGGCTGTTGGTGGCAGGAAATAAAGCTTCTCCCTTATGTGCTACTGTGCAGGATCGCCTCCGGTGGTGGAAGCGCAACCATCCACGTGCAGTCCTCAAGCAGCAGCTTCGGTACGTACAGATCCATCACTTTGAAATTCAAACCCATGAAAGGAAACTGTACATAATCCGTATCCCTCTAAATCTGTGTTGCTCTCATCTCCAGGTGGCAGCGCTGGAGGCATGGGCGGCGGCAGCGGCTTTGGCTTCGGCGGTGGAATGGGAAGCGGCATCGCAGTGGGCGGAGGATATGGTGGCGGATTTGGTGGCGGCATGACCTCCATGAGCATGGGCGGAGGCGGCAGCAGCATCAGCTCAAAAAGCAGCAGCACCCTCCTCTCATCTGTCCGCCGCTATTAAAAACACCCAGTTCTCCTCCTCTCAGTTCTTCTTCCCTCGCTCCACTCCTCCTGTCCCTGATGAAAAAGCCTTCTTTCCCGCAGACAGAGAAGCAGCCCCGAGAGCGTTTCGCACCTGACCTTTTACAGACGCCGTTGGTTTGTAGAGAGAGTAAGAGATAACATCTAAATACAAGTTAAGGCAGAAAGTGTATTTGACCAAAAAATGAAGAGCCGCAAAGATGTGAGTCAGTCCTGTCTTCCTTGAATCAGTCAGCCTTGCTGTTTTTTTTTTGTTGTTGCTGGATGTGCTGTTGTGCAGACAAGAGGAAGCTTGTAGAGTCATGACAGAGAGTCCTTACAAAGCAACAAACACTGCATACAATAACATAACAAGAAGTTGTTTTTTCTTCTTTTTTTGCACAAGAATGGCAGGTTGATGTTTGGTGTCACAACCACTGTTCTGAAATTCATGCTTTATATTTTCTGTTGTCTCATCTTTGTCATCTTGTGCACACGGACGTCATCTAAACGCAGCCACCTTTTAACATGCAGTTGACTTTTAATGTCTCCTTTTTTTTCACTGTAATTGCATTTTCACTCTGAATTACAACATTAGCAACAGCATAGCATAAGGCTGACTGGTACTATCAGATTTATTGTGAGTTGTACTATCAAAACATTTGGAATAAATCTGTGTTCATATTCAACACTTGTGTGTGGATTTATTGTGAAATTCAACTTCTGTGAACGTCAAATAGCACAAAGTAATTTTTAAGTCGGTATCACTTTATTTTTATTCCAAATTAAACACATAAACACAGTTTTCAAAGACAGTAAAAGTAGTAAAGAAAGTAGGAAATTTTCATCTAGGCTAGCTTTAGCATTTGCAGCTAAGCAAAGGATAATGGTTTATTCCATGTCCATAAATTGGTAAGAAAAAAAACATCTAAAATGTGCATGATGACTGCATACATGATGGCAAATATAAATATAAAGTGATACAATAAAACTAAATCTGTCAAAAGAAGAGTTTACAAAGACCATATCATTACAAGCTGACACTGTAGGTGAGTAAATCCTAATAAAATCTTATGTTTTCAAACATAACTAGATAGATTAATATTCAGATTTTCAAACTATGCTTCACCATCAGAAATGTAGTTAAACAGGATATAAGCAGTGTTAGCTGGCTAGAAGTGCAACAGATATTATATTATAATATATACTGTTACCAAACTCATGGCATTGTATAAAGTATAGAAAGAAATATATGAGGGACAGCAGTGAAAGTAACAGGACTGAGTTTTTACCATTGTATTAGGAAATACCTAAAATATAGCAATATAGCATTCGTGCTAACACCTTGAAGATACTGAGCATATTCTACTGATTTCCAAAAATATGTATTTCTAAAGTTAACAAAAGCATGAAAAATAATTTCACCAACAGGACTGTAAATTGAGACTGACTTTGTTAGTCGTAGTTTCAAAATAATCAAATATACAAACATCAAAAGGGGAGAACTTACTTACTTACTTTTGGCCTTCCCATGACTTTCAGTAGATCCAAAAATGTGCAACTTTTCTGTGAAAATGTGACATAAAGAATGTTTCAAATCTTTAAGGGTGGGGGAAGTGTTATGGTAACAGCACTGAGTGAAAACTTGGGGACCTGACTAAAATGTGCATTTTTCCTGAACTATGATTTTTTTATGAAGAAAATACATTCAAAGCACATATTATAGACAACAATGCCCAAAAAATGATTTTTGATGGATATTAATTATAAAATTCTGCAGGCAGTAAAGTGTAACATTTCAGGGTTTCCTGCAGGAAAAAACTTTGGCCGGGGGGGGGGGGGGGGGTTCAAGCCGAGAACGGTAGCTGAGAACCAAAAAAAAGGATAAATTACTAAATTAATTAGATTGTTCAATTATTATTTTTACCCTCAAAATATGAAAGAAGTTGCTTAACAACAAACCCACAAACATGATAATGGAAAACACTATAAAGTGTAGGCTACCTCAGTTTCTTAACTAAAAGGCTATGTCTCATTTACTCTACTACTGATCAATTGCATACCAGTAAATTACATAGTAGGCGTTACCTTTTTGACTGGGCGGACTGGTCATCAATCACCTCAGAGTGACAGCTGTCAAGTGAAGCTACGTGAGCTTGGAGTCCAGATGACAGGCAGTGCGCCCATTGGTCTTTATTTTTTTATTTAGTTAGTTTAAATACCTAATGTTCTTTTTTTCTTTTATAGACAAAATTAAACATAATGTTGATTAGTGTGTGCGTGTGTCACTTTAATGAATTGGCAAACCAAAAAAAAAAAAAAAAAAAACGCAGTGAGAGGTCGCACTGTCTGGTCAAAACAAAAGCACCGGGTCTATTACGAATAAAGTTTACCAGAATCTCTACTGACTATAAATAATTACGGACCGACATAAAAGCGAGCGGAGGAAAACTTGTATTGAAGTGAAACGAGACGTGAGCTGTCAAACGTGAGTGATCGACAGAGAGGTTATCACTGTGTGTGTGTGTGTGAAAGAGAGAGAGAGAGGTGGCCCAGAATGCACTGCAGGCAAACAGCGCAGCACTAGAGAATCAACATTAATTCATTATAACACAAACCTATGTGCGCTGATCAGTTCTCAAGCGCTGCTGTGTCGCTTGCATGCATTGCATTTTTTTTTTTTGCCTGACATTTTTTTTTTCCCGACATTGTAGCCCGGGCGCTCGAGATTTCAGGCCGGGCGGGGCGCCTGGCCAAATAAGGTCTGCAGGAAACCATGCATTTGAGAGGGGGGGGGCAGGTATCTAATGCTATTTTTCAGGTAGTTTTTAGGTGATTTTAGGAATATTTTACAGAATACATTTTGAATTTGTAATTGTACAAATGTGCAGCACCTTTTGCTGTGAATGTATTTTACTGTAATCTTTTATGCGTATTTATTAGGGCTGGGCAAGTTAACGTGTTATTATTGCATCAACTCATTAATTTATTTTATCGCGCGTTAAGGCATGTTACTCGCATGCTTTTGTTTTGAAAAGTCTGTTACGGATTGCTGCGGAACAGGAAGAGAATTGGCAGGTAAACATGCGGAAAAGCTAAAACGGTTAAAATCCGTGTACTTCACAGTTCGGGTAGCAACTCGGGTAGCAATATTAACAATTCTGTCAGGAAAAAAAATATTCTGGACTGTAACAAAACTTTTAAACCCCTTTGTTCAAGATGATCGCGTCATTTCTCCATTTTCCATCAGGTCTGCTCCATGTGTTCACCGTCCTGCTGTTCTCTTACTGGTTACTTTAGTGCGGCTCCATCTAGTGGCAGAGTGTTAACTTTGTAAACTAAAACCTAAACGAAAACTTTTCATCAACGACCCTTTATTCTGTGACTAATTTCTGACGACAACGTAAATTACTAATGTACTGGCAACAAAAACTAAAACGAAATCTCTGTTCATTATAAACTGACAAGCAAACATGTGATGAAAAAACTGACACTGGTTCGTCGGACAATCCGGAATACAACCATCCTCAGTGTCTTGTTTTCCTTTTAACCAATGAGTTATTTTAACTTAAATTCAACTGTCAGTCTATGGTTCTGATGGGATAACCTCCCTCTGCCCTCTACCCGGTCTGAGCGTTTAGCTCATAGATGTGTCGCTGAGCCTAACGAAAGGAATAATAAGCGGTTTATTTTCACCTGCGAATTCTCAAGTGGAAAGAAAAAGGAGAGAAGATTTTTGGACAAACTTCCATTACCTTCCAGCTGAAAGAAAGACTGAGTGTATTGTTCTAACGAGGATGGAGAGCCTTGTGGATCCAAGATAGGTGAAAAAAACACGATCAATTTAAAAAGACACCTGAAGACGCGCCATCCTGCAGTGTCCGACAAGGTAAATGTGTGCGTGCAGTGAGTTTTAGGGTTGAATTGGATGTAGACCTAAGTAACGATAACGTTAAGCCAAGGTTCAAACAAACTTGATACGCGGGTGTGCTTGGACTGCTGGAGAACACGCTAACAGTTACCTTGCAAGCCAACGCTTACCTTTAGCTAACTTTAAGCATTACATCACGACAGGCCGTGATTTGTGCTCATATCACAGGTAAAGAGAGTTGCTCGGCCTGATGCGAAGCACCTATCCATTTTATAATAATGTTTTTAGCCCTTACATCTTGGTCAGAAAAAAACATTGGGGCAGTATAAAGGAACAGCTATCTGATTGTGTACTAAAAGTAGCCTAGCAATGTATCTCCAGAAGTAGAAAAAGTGAATCATTTGACATTTCCAAGAAAAATTAATTGTACTTTTTACCACACTGCTATGAAATTTGATGAAGTAGAAGTATGAAGCATGCAGTACATAGAGAAGAGTACAGGGTAAGGAGTAAAGAGTCAACAACTTTTGATACTAGACTCGAGTACATTTTACCACCTGGTACTCTCAATACTTAAGCACATTAATGTGAGGTACTTTTAATACCTAAGTCATTTTTGGGGGGAGATTTTTACTTGAGTAACTTTCCAGTAAGGTTTCTGTAGTTTTACTCCAGTATGGTTTTCCAGTAATTTTTACAACACTGACTTTTTGACATAGTGCCAGATGTGTTATACTTGTTCTACAGTGGGGAGAACAAGTATTTGATACACTGCCGATTTTGCAGGTTTTCCCACTTGCAAAGCATGTAGAAGTCTGTAATTTTTATCATAGTTACTCTTCAACTGTGAGTGACAGAATCTAAAAAGAAAATCCAGAAAATCACATCGTATGATTTTTAAGTAATTAATTTGCATTTTATTGCATGACATAAGTATTTGATCACCTGTCAACCAGTAAGACTTCCGGCTCTCACAGACCTGTTAGTTCTTCTTTAAGAAGCCCTCCTGTTCTCCACTCATTACCTGTATTAACTGCACCTGTTTGAACTCGTTACCTGTATAAAAGACACCTGTCCACACACTCAATCAAACAAACTCTAACCTCTCCACAATGGCCAAGACCAGAGAGCTGTGTAAGGACATTAGGGATAAAATTGTAGACCTGCACAAGGCTGGGATGGGCTTCAGGACAATAGGCAAGCAGCTTGGTGAGAAGGCAACAACTGTTGGCACAATTATTAGAAAATGGAAGAAGTTCAAGATGACGGTCAGTCTCCCTCGGTCTGGGGCTCCATGCAAAATCTCACCTCGTGGGGCATCAATGATCATGAGGAAGGTGAGGGATCAGCCCAGAACTACACGGCAGGACCTGGTCAATGACCTGAAGAGAGCTGGGACCACAGTCTCAAAGAAAACCATTAGCAACACACTACGCCGTCATGGATTAAAATCCTGCAGCGCACGCAAGGTCCCCCTGCTCAAGCCAGTGCATGTCAAGGCCCGTCTGAAGTTTGCCAATGACCATCTGGATGATCCAGAGGAGGAATGGGAGAAGGTCATGTGGTCTGATGAGACTAAAATAGAGCTTTTTGGTCTAAACTCCATTCGCCGTGTTTGGAGGAAGAAGAAGGATGAGTACAACCCCAAGAACACCATCCCAACTGTGAAGCATGGAGGTGGAAACATCATTCTTTGGGGATGCTTTTCTGCAAAGGGGACAGGACGACTGTACCGTATTGAGGGGAGGGGCCATGTATTGCGAGATCTTGGCCAACAACCTCCTTCCCTCAGTAAGAGCATTGAAGATGGGTCGTGGCTGGGTCTTCCAGCATGACAACGACCCGAAACACACAGCCAGGGCAACTAAGGAGTGGCTCCGTAAGAAGCATTTCAAGGTCCTGGAGTGGCCAAGCCAGTCTCCAGACCTGAACCCAATAGAACATCTTTGGAGGGAGCTGAAAGTCCGTATTGCCCAGTGACAGCCACGGAACCTGAAGGATCTGAAGAAGATCTGTATGGAGGAGTGGGCCAAAATCCCTGCTGCAGTGTGTGCAAACCTGGTCAAGAACTACAGGAAATGTCTGATCTCTGTAATTGCAAACAAAGGTTTCTGTACCAAATATTAAGTTCTGTTTTTCTGATGTATCAAATACTTATGTCATGCAATAAAATGCAAATTAATTACTTAAAAATCATACAATGTGATTTTCTGGATTTTTTTTTTTTTTAGATTCTGTCACTCACAGTTGAAGAGTACCTATGATAAAAATTACAGACTTCTACATGCTTTGCAAGTGGGAAAACCTGCTAAATCGGCAGTGTATCAAATACTTGTTCTCCCCACTGTATATCTCTTTGGCCTGAGCTACTAAATTCTCAGCTTCCCCAGCACCAGTGTTAATGTGCAAAATGTTAAGGCACACCCCCAGTAAAGCCCTTCTGTTGATGGTTGTAATTTGGGCTGTAGCGATACACTAATCTCGCGATACGATACTCAACTCACGATACGATATATATCGATATTCGTCTTAAGATACATTTGCATCATTTTCTGAAAGATTTTAGTGGGACAAAGTGATTTTGGTGACATCTTGTGAGTGTTCCAATTACTTTGTTTGAATTAACTGAACTGAAAGGTAGGTGACCGCAGACAGTGTCGCAGAGAGGAGAGAAAGGAGGCCTTTGATTGGTCAATTCTACATCTGCGTCATCGAAGAAATGAGGAAGTACCCACATCTGTACGATTCTCGTTCTCCACACTACAAAGACAGCACATATTCTAGTAATTCATGGAGGGAGATAGCAATGAATGTGGGTCTGGATACGGCCGAGACGGTGAGGAAGTGGAAAAATGCAAAAGATGAGTTTAGTAAGTTTAGCTAGTTTGTGACTGTCCCTCTTGCGTTGTGGCGTGGAATAACAGCGTAGATGCGCTTCAAAATTGAGCATAAATCAAAAGTAACTGCGGCATACCGGCGACAAGATAACTGCGACACATTGCCACGAGAGTATACACAGCCCTTAAAGCCGGCGTTTTCTATCACTGAATACGGTCTCAAATCCTGACAAATAAAGTTTGGCTAACTCTCAATTAGCATTACCTTGTCCAGGTGGGGACGTTTCAGGTGGGCTCGCAGGTTGGTGGTATTTCCAGAGTACTTCACGTTTGTGTGACACAGCTTGCAAACCGCCATACTTTTGTCTAAATCTTCACTTTCCATTTTCTTCTTAAACCCAAACTGCTCTCACACATCTGCTTTTAAACACACAGGTGCTGGGTTTATACTCGCCGCCATTCTCCTGACTGGCTCAGCCGTAGCCAGAAGTAGAGCCCTATGGAATCCGTGATCACGGAATCACGGACGGAATCGCGGAATTGGAGATTAAAAACGGAATTCACTTTAAATGCGCAATATAACAGAACTGAACAGCAATTTGCGCAAAAGTTTGTTTTTTTTCTTCCGGACTAAAAGTGACTTTTCTTTTTTTAAGATTTTTTTTGGCACTAGTGACTTGTATTGATGGTGGAGAGAGACAGGAAGGGGGGCAGAGAACGGGGAAGACACGCGGCAAGGAGCCGACAAGCCGGGAGTCGAGCTCACGATTAGCCGCACGAGGACTGTAGCCTCTGTACATGGGCCGCCTGCCCAAACCACTGCGCTACCGGGGCGGCCCGAAAGGAACTTTTCTTTCAAGAAAATGTTCCAACGGGGGTCACGAAAAGCTGGGACACTGCGCGCTTCTCCGCCTCCTGCCCCCGCTTTCCTCATTAATAAAAAAAAAAAAAAAACACGTCGAAGCGGCCACCTGAGAAACCGGCGAAGAAGCAAAGGAACTACCGGCTGTCTCCCAGGTACAAGACAGAGCAGTTCTCCGAGATTATTATGTGTCTGGTGATTCAGTGTTCTGCTAGTTTAGCCAGGACACGATTGAATGGACATGAAAAGATACGTGCGAGGATCACTGGACGAGTGAAAAGCACAAACATAAAAAGGCGAGAATCACTCACTGATCTAAACACAAAGAGGCTGTAACAGCTGGAACACCTAAAGAAAAAATCACACTGACACACACAACCAGTGTTCAGTGCTTTGAATTTCATAGCATCTACATCAGCTGTAGTAAATATAGTTTATTCTGTTATCAGACACATAGTTTGTCATGACGTACCTGAAAAATGTCAGGTACGTCGTGACAAACTATGTCTGATAACAGAATAAATTAAACAGGCTAAAATGATCCACTTTAAATGGATTTTACCTATTTTAGTTTTTTTTTCTTGAATTTTTTTCTTTGTCATAAAATGAATGTTTTATTGGACACAATATGTTTAAAAGTATGATAACAGTAACGTTTACAGTTATAATTGCATAAATTGTCTATATTTCATTATTTTATATACTGTATTGGGGTTACATTTGCATAAAATGCTTAAAACGGAATTCTCAAAAATTAAAAACCGAAAAACACCGAAAATGAAAAAAATCAAAACGGAATTTGAGAAAAAATAAAACGGATTTCATAGGGCCCTACAGAAGAGAAAGAAGCTGGTTTCTGGATAACTTGTTAGAAATGCTCTACAGCGACACTAGCGGCTGGAGGACTTAATGGTTCTTTCTGCACTTTGCAGGAAGAGCACCCGTGCGGGACACGGGGGTTTTGAAGGGAGCTTAGAATATCGATACCCACAGCTGAAATATCGATACTCTCTGGCGAAATAAAATATCGATATACAGTCATGGAAAAAATTATTAGACCACCATTTTTTCTTCACTTTCTTGTTCATTTTAATACCTGGTACCACTAAACGTCATCATGTGACTAAAACAGACAGAAAAGAAAACATTGAATGCATAAAAGCAGTTTTTTTTGGCAGTACAACGCCATAGCTATTGATGTAAAACTTAAGTGATTTAGGTCATAATCAAGAAAACCATGGAAAATGGTAAGATATCAGCTCTTAAATAAAACTCTTATGAGCAATCTTTGTGGTTATCGTTATGTTTGTCCAAACAAATGTAACTTTAGTTGTACCAGGCATTAAAATGAACAAGAAACTGAAGAAAACAAGGGTGGTCTAATAATTTTTTTCCATGACTGTATATCGCAGAATCGATAAAATCGCCCAGCCCTAGTTGTAATCTTATTTGGTATGACTATGTTCCTTCTATTTTACTAAACTCGTGTGCCTTTTTCCTGTCTCAGTAGTATTTAATAGTTTTCTATATTGTTTTATATTGGTCCAGTTTTGAAGAAAGTTTTGGTGAATTGTGAAAATGGGCTTGAAATGATTTTCTTTTGATGAGGATTAGAGCTTTAGCCTTGCAGGTAAATCATTTGTGGTACAAATATTCAGAAAATAAATGTGAAGTAATATGGTACACTCTTAGTTTAAATGACTAAACTCAATGAAATGTATGCTACAATGCAGATTTTACTACTATGACAGGCATCCTTTTGCAAAATCTATTACGGTATAACAACTGTCAAATTTTGTCAAAAGACTAAATTGAGACTAAAACTAAAACTGATTTGTAATGACTAAATTTTAACTAAAACAAAGCAAAACAAAGAGACTAAAATGTGACTTTAACTAAATCAAGCCTTTTGTGAGTGACTAAGACTAAATTAACACTGGTGGCACAGATGTGTAATGACAACAGAAAGTCTAGTATGTGATTCCAGCGCCGCCATGCTACCTGAACCGCCGTGCACAAAGCCATTTCAGGGCAGTGGTGCTTGCAGAGAATATTTTCTCGGGGGACCAAGTGGGGCCAGTTAAAATGTTGGTGGGGGGGACATGAAGCCACCCTAAAAAACCTAAACAACATAGACAAGACACTACAGTATGTAAATAAGATAATATCTACAGGTAGCCCTGACATTACATAACTGTTTAGCAGTGTTTAAGGTGTTGTAATCAGGGCTTTCCTTTTAGAATAGTTTGTTACCATTAGAAACGTTTGGTTCCCTTATGAAAAGATGGCTGCCAAACCACCTGCATACCCCCCCCCCCCCCCCAAAAAAAAAAAAAAAAAAAAAAAAAATTTACCAAAAGAGGATGCAAATGGTGCAATCTGGTAATATCTGTGGCCTAAATCAGCCCCATATTTTAGGGTGTTTTTGAAGATTTTTTTTTTTTCTTTAAAAAAGGTCAAATGTTTCAGACTTGTTAGGCAAATTAGCGGGGGATCACTTAAGAGTAACTTTTATTTAGGTTAAAGCGTAATCTGGGACGTCCTCCACATTGCAACAAATTATGGTTTGCACTGATTAACAGGGATTTAACCCTGGCAAGAGGAGAACTTGAACAATGGTCTGTTTTACACGGGAAATCCTACAATTTCCACACACTTCTGCTAAAAGAACTCATGGGATGATCATTGTAACAGATACAGACTAAACTCAGGGTGACACTAATTTACATGTTAAAAGTAAAGAGTAAGATCAAACCGACAATGATTAAGATTTACTTAATCATCGATTTATTTTCGTTTACTTCCATTTTTATATATACATTTATATCAGAAAGTGATCCGGCACAGCTGATCCATTTGATAGCGTCTGTCTTTCTGCTACGACTAATGGTGCATTCAGCTGTACTCGTAAATTTGAAGTTTAAAGTCGGAAAAGCATCAACCAGGAGTTTTTGTTTCATTTCATTAACTGTTCGTTTTTTTGTTTTTTTTGTTGTTGTTTTTTTTATATTCCATGTTCCATGACGTCCCAGTTATTAAACTGGGAAGCGCTCAGTTCTGAGGTTGTGTTGTTCAGAGCTCCAAGTTCCGATTGCCAATGTAACTGTAACGCATCATTTCGACCCCGGGGTCCTAAGGGGTGCTGGTGTCTTTGCCTGTTGCAGTAACCATGGTAATCATAAACAACTGTCTAATGGCTGAGCTGGTGATCTTTCTGCCACATTAAACCAGAGAAGAAGAAGGAGAAAAAATCACAGTGTTTATTTCAAGAACTGAAAGATATCCTTTGCCTGTTTTCCGTGGTGTAAAAAATACTTGTTTTGTAATGTTGAGTAGCGAGTCATTTGGACTTACCTGAAGTAGGCTAAATGTAAAATAACAGCATTCTCGTCTGTAGGTGTTTATCTTTTAATGTTGTTATTTTTATAATGGTATTTTAGTAAGCAATAATTGTTAACTGAAATGATGAGATTTAAGATGTTAACATTGTTCTCCTGGCCTGCAGTCAATCAACAATGAAAAAACAAAAAACAATTACGGAATTTTTTTTAAAAACCCAAGCAATTTAAGTATTTTTCTGATCAGTTTTGTTTATTGGAAAAAATAATTTTTATTTTTATTATATGAATCTGTTGGTCAAGTTCTTATACTTTTGGTTTCATACATATTGTAATGTTTCTAATCATTTATATGAAGGCATGAGTGTGAATCATTTCAATTTCAATTTGTTATACATTTTTGGACATTCCCTTTTCGTTAGAAGTTACAGTTAAAGTTTCTGTAATGAGATTCTTTATCCTGCTGAGATCAGTAAATGTTTAAATAAAACATGCAGAAGACATTAAGTTTTGGAGCGTGATTAACATACCAGACAAGATAAGATATTCCTTTATTTGTCCCACAATGGGGAAATTTACATAACAAGTTAATGTAATGTATTTAATTTAAATAACAAGTTGATCATGTAAGGTGAGTGTTAGCTAGATTGGCTTTTGTCTACAAATGTTAATTCAGTTAGAAAACTCACAATTCTAATGACAGCTCAGCCCCCCAGTTTAAAAATCCTATCTGCGCCCCTGCTAACAGGTAAGGCTAAGGCAGTCCTTCTCAAATAGTGGGGTGCGATGCCGGGGGGGGGGGGGGGGGGGGGGGGGGGGGGGGGCGTGTGTGACCCAGGGGAATAAGCCTTTTTTTTTTTTTTTTTTTTTTTGCCGTACTGGAATAAAGTGTAGTTGCACATGTACTCCAGTAGGGGGCAGTGGCGCTCTCATTATCACAGTGTGCGCAGGGAGTTTTAGCACCGACATGCGCACACACAGCACAGAGCAGGAGATAAGACGTGAACAAACCCTCAAGAGACACCACGGAAAAATATTTAACAGGGGCGAAAAGAAACGGGAGATGGAGATAATAAGACAAACAAAAGTCTCCAGAAAGTTAAGACGAGGAAATATGACGATGCTGATGTAGCGCTTGGCTTCACTGTGACTACGGTGGGATTGATGCACTTTAAATCTTTACAGACCAAAAAACTATTTTAATAAAGTTATTGTTTGTTATCAGTTATGTATATTTATGTTATATATTTCTTTCTTTTTTGTTTCTCTTAATATTAATAAGGGTGCAGTGTTATGCAGAGTTGTACTTATAACAGTTTTATAGACAAATTATACTATTTATAGTCAGGGTGGGGGGGGTGGGGGGTGAAATGTTTTCTTCTTCCAAAGTGGGGGGGCGCAGCAGAAAATACTTGAGAAACACTGGGCTAAGGCAATAAAGCACAGATTAAATAACTCTACAAATACATCCTCATCAGGTTCAATAAAAATTGAGCTCTTCTAGACTTTTGGCTGATTGTGAGACATTTTTCTGCTTTCTTTTTGTCAACTGTTTGAGCTGAGGAATTTCAAGTTCTGCCTCTTCAGTATCACATATACAATTTGTCGCCAATCTAAATGTTAAAGTAACACTTAAAGGATTTAAAACATGGTCCCACAAACATCTTTTGAAAATCCTCTATTAAGTTCTGTAACATTCACTGCAGCATTCACATTTCATTCACTGGAATGAAAATGTTTGAGTGAAATGTGTCCTTGTCCACACAAGGCTGTCACCTGCACTACTCTGACAAAAAATCCTGACAAAATAAAACTAAACCTGACAGTGTGTGATTAGTTCAGTGTAACCGTCAGGGGTGTGTACGGTGAGGATGCTAAAGTTAGCAAGAGACTGTGATGGCTAAAGTTAACATGCGGTCTTGTGAGTTATAAAAAAAACTAATATTACCCAATTGACAGTGATCCCGTTTTTCCCTTTTGTACATTAAGTGAGTTTATGATTCAGTAAGCTACAAAATTAAAAGATGAGATCACTTACTGCGCTCATTTGAAGACGTTTCCCCTCCTCTCCTTGTCATCCAGCCAGCGGTTGATTATTCGAATCCTACCCGGATACAGCAGTGATGTTTTCTGATTGGCTGATATGTGACCGTATGCAATTTTCTGATTGGTTGCTGGGTAGTCGCTCATATCTGGCTGCTGCTGAGCTCTGCTCACAGAGTCTCTGCAGGCGCCATTGTTTTAAGGTCATGTAAACGGGACAATTAATATTAAAAACAAATTCAGTTCTGTGGCCCGGTTTTTCATTTTGTATTTTTGATCCAAGTCTAAAATTGAAATATATAAAAAAAAAAAAGAGGCATTTTTTTTGTTCTTGTTTTTGTGTTAGATTAAAACATGAAAAACAAAATAAAATGTCACTTTTTAATTTTTTAAAATTTTTGATTGATGATTGAAAATGGAAAGAACGAATGATACAGTGATTGATAAAGTTACAGAACTTTCCCATGGACACTTTCATTTTAAAGTTCTCTCAGACGGAGAATTCAAATTTGTAACCACTGGCGAGGTGAATTTCCCTTTAAAAGTTTCTGCTGTTACCTCAGAAATGACCTGTTTTAATGTTCTGATTGTGGCTCAGGATTTTGTTGGTAGACTTTTTTTTTTTTTTTTTTTCATCAAAAACAGGATGACTGCCAGGACAATTGCCCTGGCAGTGGCAATAAGCTTTATTTTACTTGACATTTTTAAAGATGAGATTTACACTAAATATGTGTTACTGACAAGTGCTGATGTTAAAAGTGTTTGAACAACAAATGTTATGACACTTTAGTTCATATGGCAGCAGAACATTTAAATAAAAGTGCACTTTACACTACTTTTGAATTCATTATTTGATTTTGCGTATACAATGTGATTAATCGTGATTAATCAGGGAAATCACGCGATTAATTGCGATTAAAATTTTATTTGTTGCCCAGTCCTAGTATTTATAGATATATATAATGTCCTGAGGACAGAAATGGCACCTATATGATTGAATGACTCGTGTTCAACCAAAGAATTCTTGTGTTCATTGTCAGATTTTCAGGCAACATGCTTCACCTTTGCAAGAGAATAGAAGTTAAGAAATGTAGATAAATATATCTATATTATATAATATATCCATACCCTTAGAGGTACAAGTTTAAAATTCTTGTTTTTACAAGTTCAGATTCTTTTTTCAAGTTTAGATTTTTTTTTCCAAGTTATCAAATCGCTTCTCTAAGTTTGTGCATTTTGAAACATGTCCACAGTCATAGTTTGAGTCTGAGTAAATGTAACTTTCACCAGATCTCTTTAGATCCTCATATAGAACCTCATATAGACCTTAAAAGCCATTTAAGCTTCTAGTACACTATAACCAATAACTACATCTGTATATAGAGATGTATACCAGATAGATCCACTGGTCTTGTGGGTTCACGCTTTTATCCTTTTTACCCTGAAATACTTCTTTGATGAACACATCCAACTGGGTTTCCAGTCTGACACCATCAGCCAGTCTCCGCTGTCCTCAGAAAAACCTGCAGTGGTGCAACACTGCCCTCTGCTGGCTAAAAGCAGCAACTATTCTCCTTCACAGCGCTGTGGTCAAATCACCTAACTGGAGATTTCATTCATGCTGGTTTCTGCCCAACGTTTGAGTTACGATACCAACATTCAAAGTCTTTAAAGCCCATCAAAGGAAGAACCAGGAACATGGAGTCATATCTGGATAAAATATTCACATGCAGGCTTTCTGTGGCAACTTTCTTCTTTAATAAACAACAATGAAAAATGTAACTGAGACTGGAACAATGAACAGATATAAAGTTCATGACGAAAGAAACCACAATATGGATGTTTTACACAACAAACTGACACGTGCAGCTCGACTATGACTGAATGAACGATTCAGGTGCTTCTTCCTGAATTTATAATGAACTTCTTTTTGAATTGATTTAAAAAGGATGTTTGGAAAAATCTTGTTGGAACTGAACGACATAGCCTTTTCTAATCAAATCTGAGCGCAGCTCAACTGGACTGTCAGGAGTTAAAACGTCACTTCTTATGAAACTTCTCGCAGACTCTCCATCTCCGTTTGTCCTCCGAAACCCAGTCAGGCTGTAGTTTAACCGAAAACACGTAGGCGATCCATGAAAAGACGTTTTTATTTCTGTTTTTCTGCAGCAGCGTTCTCGACCTTTTACCACTCAGCGTCCTACATGGCCGTCTTGCTGGGATCATTGGGGTCGAAGGTCATGATCTCCATGTGTATAAGACCTGATCGAGAGAAAATAACTCAACCGTTTATGACAAAACCAGTTAGCATGTCCAGATACAGTCAAGTCCAAAAGTTATTACGGTAATGCTTCGTACCCCCAAGACTGAATACCATTACTTTTAGCAGTAATACTTTTATCCCGATAGTTCTGTTATTCATCACACCTCTCTGAAGGTGTGTAAGTAAGGCCATACTCACTCTTCCACTCGCCGATGGCGAGCTCCAGGCTCTCGAAGGAGTCGTCGTACGGCTCCGCGTCCGGTTCGCTCTCCGGGTCGTGGTACTCGTCCAGGAAGGGGTGGGCCAGTCCCTGCTTCGCCGTCAGCCTCTTCTCTGGATCCAGCAGCAGCATCTCCTCCAGAAAGCTCACAGCTAGAGGCATCAAGACAGAAACCGCTCCATGTGTTAATCACACCAGTGGTTTCTGACTCCAAACTTATTTTACTGTTAAATGTTCCAACTCATGAGATACTAAAGAGAACAAATGTCCTGTAAGTTGGCTACGTCTTACGTTCTGGGAAACATCTGGGAGAAAAGTGATGTAACACATCTTCATTGTACTTTTCACCTTTATATAGTTAAATAATTTTATAATGAACACATCCAACTGGGTTTCCAGTCTGACACCATCAGCCAGTCTCCGCTGTCCTCAGAAAAACCTGCAGTGGTGCAACACTGCCCTCTGCTGGCTAAAAGCAGCAACTATTCTCCTTCACAGCGCTGTGGTCAAATCATCAAAATGGAGATTTCATTCATGCTGGTTTCTGCACAACGTTTGAGTAACGATACCGACATTTAAAGTCTTTAAAGCCCATCAAAGGATGAACCAGGAACATGGAGTCATGTTCAGTAAAGATTTCCTGTCACATTTTCTTCTTTAATAAACATTAGTGAAACATTTTTATCTGTTCATTGTTACAGTTTAAGTTAAAAGTTCAGAGGAGAAACCATGTTGTGGATATTTTACAAATTTTAAAAAGTTGCAATTAATTCACATACAGTGATCCCTTATTTTTTGCGGTTAATGGGGACCGGCACCCCTATGCAAAAAATCAAAACCCGCGAACTGGAGCCGGAGCCCCCCGAGCCTCAATAATGTGTTTAAAATATGTTTAAAAACCGCAAAAAAGTAGCGAGACACTGCAGCGAAACAGGACAAAGGCTCAACTGTGGTCTTTCTGTTACAACATTTCTTCGCTGTGAGAGAACATGCACAACATCCTGTGATCCTTGGGTGATGCGTCTCGGCCAATCAGAGCACAGATTCTAGAGTTCTGGGCTGTCTGCGATTCCCGTGTTGCTTACAGGACGCTGTGAATCATCGTTTGACGTTTTGCTGGCAGTTGGCCTCTCGTCTGCTGTTGGGTGGATTTTCGCAGAATTTGCGTAATTTTTTCTTGATTTTTTTTATTATAATATACATTTCTGAAAAAAATCTGCGAATAACTAAAACCGCTGAACTTAAAGCGCGAATTGGCAAGGGATCACTGTAATTGCAATTTTCTGTCCAAAGTTCAAGAATTTTTATTCCAGTTTAATTGTGACTTTTGCAAATTTTTGTCATAAAATTTGAAATTTCGCAAAATTGTGACGTAATTGTGAACTTAAAGTGCAACTTCACCTCCTATAATCACAACACTGTGTCGTATCATTTAAAACTTTCTGTCGCAAAATATCAGCTTTCTGCAAAATTTCGACTAAAGGCGGCAAAACAAACAAAAAAAATTGTTGTAAAATCACAAAATTTACAAAATTGTTACTTTTTGACAAAATTTTCCTAATTTTAATCGGTTAAAATTCCACCTTTTGTAGAACTGCTTCAAATTGCTACAAATTTTTGTTATAAAATTGTGACTCGTAAAATCAGATCCAACAGTAAAAGAGTTGCTCATTGGTCAGGGAGGACGCTTGTCAAGCCGAAGAACAAAGGGGGCGGAACCTGAGCACCACCTGGGGTCTACCTGTGGCCCCTGCAGGTCGGGGGCCCCTTGGAACCTGAACCCACATTGAAGCCACTGTTCAGCCCACACTGAGATCTTTTAGATATTAATAATTAAGAATTTTTTTTCTTTAATTAACAGCAGATGGTGACGTAGCTTCTTACGAGACCAAATCAAGCGAGTTCAGCAAGCAGAAGCGCACCGTTCTGATCCATCGTCGGAAAAACCTCCTTGAAGTTTTTCTTCCTTTGTGGAGGGAGACCTTGGACATATGACTGTGCCTGGAAAACACAAATAATTAGGACATATTACTCTTAAAACGTGATACAACAGACTATTTTTTTAGCTATTTGGTACCTAAAGGAGTCATTTTTCACCAGCTGGCGTGATTTCCTGAGGACCTGATGAGAAACCAGAAGAAAACTCACATCTTTACTCTGCATCTTCTCCACCAGCGAGGCGTCTGGAGTTCCTGTCAGACGGAGGATCTTGGTCAGCTGATCGATACCTGAGCATCCTGGTGAAGGAAGACTGAGTGCAAACTCCAGATCAGAGCTGAGCTCTTAGCAAAAACATGCAGCGCTACCATTACATGTGATAGAAACAGGCGTGTGGATACTGTCGTGTCCCGGGAAGAGCACCCGGCCGGTGATCATCTCGGCCAGGATGCAGGCGGCCGACCAGACGTCCACTGAGGGGGAGAGCGTTAGATGTGACACCGTGTTACGTCCTCCACATGCTGGCGGCGGGTGATGCTGCTACCTGTCTGACTGTAGTGCATCCAGTTGAAGATGATCTCCGGCGCTCTGTACCAGCGCGTCACCACGTAGCCCGTCATCTCGCTCTCCGTGTGTCTCGCCAGACCGAAGTCCAGAATCTGGGGACAGTTTTCCACATTTCTGACCGGCGAGCTCATTAAACGGAGGCACGAAATGATGAGCTCAGAGTCACTGACCTTCAGCTCGCAGTTCTCGTTCACAGCCAGATTACCAGGCTTCAGATCCTCAAAGACAAAAAAAAAAAAAAACTTTAAACAGCTCAACATTTTGGAAAATGCTCTGCTTTGTAATTCCTCGTAAACACACGCGGCTCATACGGTGGTGAGAAAATGTTTACGAACCCCTTGGGATTAACTGGTTTTCTGCATTATTTGCCGTAAAAAGCGATCAAGTACAATTTGAACTCGATCACATTTTCATTAAAATGAACCTTCCATCTCGAGGGTCTGGTATCATTATAATATTTAAACTAGTGCTGTCATTCTATTAAATTTTTTAATCACGATTAATTGAAAAATTTTCATAGTTAACTCACAATTAATCACGATTAATCATGATTAATCGCAATTAATCCCACAAACAATTTTTTTTAATGTTCTGTTTATCCAGGGTCACGGGGATCTGCCTTTTTTTTTAAGCTTTTAGTTTGAAAACCGAAAGTCCACCAATGCTGCTGTACTTTTTCGGGGCTTAATTCATCAGCTTCTTAAGAGTATTTTCTCTGGGCTGCTGCTTGACTGCAGTAATTTACTGACGGTCCCTAAACTTCACAGCAGCAGCAGGTACTCAGAAGGACATTCAGCTCTGTTCCTGAGAGTTTTAGCCACACCCACTGAGCTTGGAGGGTTGATGACACTTGAGAAATGTCTGACATACTTATATCTACAAAATGATACCAACCTGGATGAAATCGGTGCCGTTTTCATGACGCTATTAAAGTTTAGAGAAAAAAAACAAGCGAATGTCAGATGTGAAACTAACTTTACCGTTCCTGCGATTGTAACTCACCGTCAACAGACCCATCTGGCAGCACCTTAAAGCCTCTTTTCTGTCTCCATGTCTGTCCCACACGCGTTGACTGTAAATACACTTATTAGCTGAGAGTCATATTTACAGAAACGTGTGTGCGTTAATCTTCGCGTTTAAAAAAAATAGTGGCGTTAAACAGAATTAGCATTAAAGCGTTATTAATGCGTTAACTTTGACAGCCTCTAATTTAAACATGTTTTAAATACTCCAGATGCCTCAACATCTGGCTGCAGACACTGATCGCTTTAAAACAGCGTAAAGAAAAAACTCCCCTTTAAGAGGGAAGAAACACATATTGTAGCTGATTGATGCAGAGAACCAGTGAATTCCAGGGGGTTCACATACTTTCACTTGCCCCTATGAGTGCCGTCTTATGACAGGAAATACCAACCCGGTGGATGATCCCTGCAGAGTGGATGTACTGTAGGAAAGAAGAGCAGAGAGCAGATCAGAGCTGCGGTAATGTTCGTTTGAGGTAAAGTACAAACCCGCAGCTGCACAGCGATCTAAACGCCAACACGCCAACGACTTCACCGGCCGTGACTCTCCAACTGTTAGGGCCGTGCTTTGTTCATTTCTAGAATGACATAAACAGACTAAAGCTCTGACGAGAGGGAAAAAAGGATGAAAAAAAAGGTCAATTTGCGTGACATTTTCCTGTTTTCTGGTTTTCCTCTGAGCTCTCTCAGTTACTGATCGACCAGGACCGACTGGAGAGCATAAATGAGGGTCGGGCAGGTAAACGTCCCTGACACATTCAGACTGGGAAGCTCGAGCACGGCCCTTCATGCGCTGGTGGAGCATATCGAGCTGCTTCCTTGTGTTTCCATTTTGGATAAATTGCGCATTTTTGCGCCCCGCAGTTGGTGTGTTCAGGTTACTGAGCGGCTTGTTCTGTCTGCCTCTTGGTCCATAAAAAAGAGAAATAGCAACTGATTAAAATAAAAAGTGAAGATGTGGGCTGTAAAACCTAAACAATGACCTTCGGGGAGATGAGTCACTGGATTCGTCAAATGTGAGCTTCTCTATATGAACATATTGTAAATTAATTGAGTCTAAAGTAGAGGTCTTCACGGGTCCACTTTCATGGACCTGAACCCGAATGGACCCGTGAAAATTCGACCAGAAACTGACCCAACCCGAGCTATTATCATAAGTTCGGGAGTCCAAACCCGAATGGACCCGCAATATTTGAACCCGGAACCGACCCGACCCGACTCTTTAGTTTCCAACCACGAACCGAACCGAGTTACCCGAATAGAACCGAGACAATCCAGCCCATAGCTGCTCATTTTAAAACTTGATTTTTTCTTACCTAAAGTTGTCTTCTTCTACCCGGTTCAGTTGCTACATAGGCTACATGATGTAAACAACAATAAATCCACGTCGTTATTTTCTTTGTGGATACAGATGCTATTGGTAGCAACTGCTAACGCTAATAGCCTACACCGGTCAGGACGTGTCGTGAATATGTTCTCTCATCCAGCGTTGTCATGTAGGTGATCCGTTGTGCTTCACAGCTGCCAGGGCAAACCGCTAATAACACGCTACGGCAACACGGTTGTTTCATGACAAACACGTAAATGAATAATTAATTAAACTGTCCAGAGTCCTGACATTAGCTGCCACCACCAACATCTTTACCTCTCTCTCGAGTAAACGCGGACTCAGCCTGTCAGAGAGCCACCGACCGGACCCGAGACTAACTGTACCGATTCCGACCCGAACCGGAATCACGTCTTTTGAATGGACCTCGAGACCCGATTCGGGTCGGGTTGGAACCTCGGGTTTTTCAGGTTTGTCGGGTTGTTCCGAAGACCTCTAGTCTAAAGCTCTTCCGAGGCCTGATGAGGGCTCAGACAAGAGCCTGAGCCTTGATAAATAGCAGATATCAAGCGATACACAGGGGTCACAGTCTCCAGCCTCTCTAGGAAAGGTGACGCCAACATGCTGATAGTGATTCCAGGTGGTGGAACACTGGACCAAACTCTTTACCCTGAAAAGGAAACCTGACGGACGGATGGACCTTTGGCCAAGGCGGCCGTCACTCAGCATGCCGCTCACGGGTCCAGTCCGGTTGCAGTCGCCTGCAGGGCGGGAAAGCCTGCTTGCAAAGGCTTGTGAGTCACTGTGGGTCCCCGAGGACGTCCGCTACCTCTTGCTTCAGCTCTGGTTTCGGACGTCATTGGTTAGCGGTCCGTTAGTCCACCTGGAAGGGTCCTGAAACGATCCAAGGTGCTTGACTGGTTGGCATTCGCCTTGCTCCACCTCCGAACCCTTCCAGGCAGCTCAAAACTGGCTGCGGCGTTCGCTTAGTACAGTTAAAAGCACAACAGTGTTATCTTTACAGTAAAGATGACTGTGCTCACGAAAGTCTTTATTCACAGTTTGGAAATGAAGACTGAGTTAAGAACTAAGAAGCTAGAGTGATAACGGCAGCCATTGCCAATCAATCAAAAGACAGGGTTGGGGTGAGTGACAGCTGGTACCGCACTGGAGATACTCCTTTCAGATGTCATTTCAGTGGCGATATCTGAAATTAGCACGTTAGGACAGATTTGACCCAGATCTTCCTAGACCAGGGGTGGCCAACCCTGGTCAATGAGAGCCACAACCTTGAAGGTCTTAGATGTTTCCCTGCTTCAGCGCACCTGAATCAAATGAATGGATCACCATCAGCTTCTCATCCAGGTCTGCACAAGTCTGTTAACGAGCCATTCATGTGAATAGGTGCGCTGAAGCAGGGAAACATCTAAGACATGCAGGTTTGTCGCTCTCTAGGACCAGGGTTGGCCACCCCTGACCTAGACGGTCTACAGGCAGATACAGGTCCTTTACTCATCTGTCATGGTGAAGAAAGAGTTATAATGAAAGACAAATCTCTTGCCCCTCACCTACTGTCATGAGCTTCAGGTAGTGACCAAAAAGGAGGCTGCAAATACAAGATGCCAAAATTTGCGTTCATCCAAGGGTGGCTGGACTAATCCATAGGGATTAGATGAGGAGCTCAATACATTTAAAGAAAACCAGGAGGGACGGTTTGAGGATTTGGTCAGGATACCAGCTGGATACTTTCTATTGGAGGTTTTTGGGAAGTGTCCCATTGGAAGGAGCCTCTGGGGCAGTGCCAGGACTTTCTGGAGAGATTACATCTCTTAGTTGACCTGGAAACTTCTTGATATGTTCCCTGAAGAGCTGATATAAGTAGCTAGGGAAAGAGGTTTCTGGGGCGGGGTCTCTGTCTAAGCTGTTGCCCTTCAAAACTTAGTCCAGATAGGTGGCAGACCTATAAAGCTTTGACTAAAGCATGCTGCAATCTAAAATTTACAATCACTCACCTTCAGGCCTCTTAGAAGCTGATAAAACAGGTACGTGATGATGCGATCAGTTAGTCTCTTCCTCTTCATGATGTGGCCCAGATCCTGGGCTACGAAGGGCATTACCATATAACTACAGAGAGACAAACATCAGGGGAACATGCTCGTGAACAAAAAAATATATCTGCATCAAGAGAAATAGAATCTAAGCACTAAAGAGATGGAATCAAAAGTAAAAGCAGCAGAGAGCTGGAGCTCAGGAGGTGGAACCCCACAAACCAACCAAAAACAAACAGGATTAAGGCGTCTTGATTGATCTGACACACTCAAAAACACGCTCGCGGGATCTCAACAAGCTGCAACAACCAGCAGGAAAATGTCATTTTTAACTCACAAGGTCTGGAAACTTCTCCAGGGTGGAGTCAGGCGTGAAGACGTCAACGAGACAGATCACCTTTAAGGAAAAGAAAACAGCAAACACATAAAGGAACATTCCTGAATGAAAACAACCCCGGGTCTGTTATTAAAGGGGAAGGAGTGGAGACTTTCCTTTTATTGACTCAAAAGGTTAGAATGGAATCTGTGTTTGCAGAAAAATGGCAATTAACGTGAGCACAAGGGGCAATCAACATATGTCAAAATAAATGACTATGGGGACTTCTATGGGTCACCTGGTGGTGCAGTGGTTGAGGCAGGCGGCCCATGTTCAGAGGCTACAGTCCTCAACGCAGCAGTTGGAGGTTCAACTCCCGGCCCGTGCGACCTTTTGCTGCATGTCTTTCCTGTTCTCACCTTGCCTCCTTTCCTAGCTGCCTTCACTGCCAATAAAGGCCACTACTGTCAAAAAATAAATGACTATATTAAGTTTCTGGAAAGGCTCAAAAACATCATTCCAACTAAATGACAGTTATAAGCAACCAAAGGTATTTTTAACATTGACTGTTGACTCCCAAAAAGTTAAAATTAATACTGGAATTACATTTTTGAGTCTTGTCAGAAGGTTTCAAATAGTCATTTATTTTGAAGTAGCAATGTAGGTCTCTTTGCTAAAATTATTTGCATTTTTCTGCAAATATTTCCATTTTAACTCAAAACTACATCCATTCACATCATTTTGGTCCTTAATGAGAGTCTAATGAGAGTTCCTTTCCATCTAATAATGAACTTAGTGTTGTTTTAACTCTATAATTTTTCCCTTGAAGGGACAGATAAACAGTTTGGGAATCATCTTACTTGCCATCAACCCCTAGAGTCTGATGAGTTGAGGGTATTTACGGCTCTCTGCTACATGAGTTTCAATAACCCAGTCCTCCAAAATCTGTTATTATTATTATTATTGTGTATTCTGGCTCGAAAAGACATGGCTCTTGATTGTTTTTCCTAAAATAATAATCGCCATCATCATCATCCGACAACTGCATGCTCACAAAGTCAGCCACAGTTAGCAATATCATAAGCCGCCGGTCGCTGGCTAGTCACACTGTCGGTGGAAGTTACTACACTGTGTCCGCTGCAACAATCCAACACGAAAAGACAAAAAGCAATGATGACTAAAAGATCTGGAATTAGAGATAAATCTCAGAGATCCATGACAGCTCATGTCTAAAGCACAGCATCTAAGGGTGTTCCTCAGGGATCAATCCTGGGACCACTTCTGCTCATTTTACACATTAACAACCTTCATCGACACGCATCTTATGCTAAAATTCATTTTGATGCCGATTATACTGTAATGTGCTGTGCTCAGTGGAGAATGTAGTTCATTGATTGTAAGTGTTTATAAGACTGTTGCGTCTCATTTTAGTCATTTCTCAGCTCCATCACGTAAATAAGAATATTGATCATTTTACCACTTAAAATTTCTTAACATATATAACATAACATGTACGGTTAAATATAGCAAGCCACCTTGTTCCTGGAAGCAAATGAGAGAAAGAGTTTTGGAAAAACTGCTTGTAAAAAAATGATTGACTGAACAAGTGGATACTTAACAGTCTTGTAGGGACAAGTCAGAGCACACCGGTGATCACCTGAAGATTACCACACTCCAACCCTCTAAAAGTGGTCGCCGGTCGTGTCTCAGTCACAGGAATCTCCACGGTGAGTGGTTAAAAACTAAAGAGACTGAGCAAGACAGCGTTTTCAAGAACAGACACAGACAACACGAAAGGGAAAAAAGCCTTTCCTCGATGTGTTTTCATGTGAACGAAAATACAGTTGAGACTCATTCACAGGTGTCCCAGACAAACCCTGAGCCATGAGGGCTCCAACAACACACAAATCTCCCAGCCTGCCAGGAAAAACCGGCACGACTGTGATCTTGTCTTGAAACATCAACAAGCTTTGCTTATCTTCAAAACTGGCTTTTGTCTGAAAGCGGGAGGCGAAATTAAAAGATTGGGAATCTGCTTGTTAAGTTGTCTTACTTTGAGAGTAGTGACTTTACCACGGCAAAGAGTGGCAAGAAAAAGTATGTGACCCCCCTGGAACTTACTGATTTTCAGTGTTCATTTGTCATAAAGTTTGATCTGATCTTCATGTAAGTCATAATGGCAGACAATCACAACGCGCTTAAGCTGATAACACACTGATAATCATAATTTTCTGTCTACTGAACAAACCTATTAAATATTCAAAGTGCTGTAGAAGAAAGTAAGTGAACCCACAGGAAAATTACTTTCACTAACACTAAGTGGACTTTAATTAAATAAATAAGTTTGGAGGCGCGTTGATTGATAAAAGGCACAAATATTTAAAGTTCTCTGTTCATAAATGTGATTTAAACCATGAGTTACACAACAGAGATCTCTGAAGACAAACGATGAGAGCAGTTGATCTGGATGAGACTGAAAAAGGGATACAAAGTCTCATCAAAGTGCTTAGACATCCATCAGTCCACAGCTGGACAATCTGTCTAGAAATCGAGACAATTTAGGACTGCGTCGACTCTTCATGGACGTCCATCCTAAGACGACTCCAACGACACAACGCAGGATCCTCAGTGAGGGGAAGAAGAACCAAAGATTCAACAGCTAGAGGCTTGAAGACGTCACTGGAACTCACAAATGTCTCTTGTCCATGTGTCTACCATACAGAGGTGGACCAGTCCACTTTTTTTGTGATTCCAGATCTACCTCATGACAACACCGATATTTACCGAATTCAATGAATAAATTAGTCAATTATTATGAAATACAGGCGTTTATTATTATGAAATATTTCCCATTATTATGAAAAAAATGTAATTATTATGAAATATATTTATTATTATTATTTAATCTTAGTTTAATGCATAATTGTTTATTTCAGAATGGCTTTTTAAATCTAAGAATTAGTTTTAACATAATGGCTTCGTTTTTCATAGGAATGAGCTTTTACATAATAATGACATTTTGCCAGTGGGCGGGGCCAGTGGTTGACCTGCACGCTCATTGGCTGATCCTTCTCCATTCTACGCTCTGACATCGACTAGTTTTGGCCGTGAGGTCCCGTTAGCAGCGGGCCGTGGCGTCATCAAGGTGCGCTCCTAGTCCGATTGTAGCTATGGCAGCTTGGACTGAGCTACGGGAAACCTTGACCAGGTTAGCAGACAATATCGAAAATGGAGTATATACATTGCACCTCTCGCCCACTATCGATATTCACTGTTCTGTTGCTTATGCCTGAATGAAAGAGCAGCCAATCACATAAATGGCTCCGCCCTCTCTGCTGTGATTGACACACAAATGATTCTTATGAAAAACAAAGCCAAATATTATGTAAAAGCTCATTCTTATGAAAAACAAAACCATTATCATAATAATGGGAAATATTTCATAGTAATAAATGCCCTATTTCATGATAATAGACTAATTTATTCATTGAATTATGACCCAAACAGGGCTCCATATTGCTGATGCTGCTGTTTGTTATTTTCAAATTTCAACATGTTGTCATGGTTTAGGTCAACCATGGTAGTCTGTTAGTGTTTTGTGTCAAGTTGGCATCACTCCCTGTCTCTCGTCTGCTCTGTTTCTTGTTTTACTTTGAACGTCTGTCTCGTCTTCGTCGTTTCCTGCTTTGCTTCTGTCCCGGTGTCATCCTGATTGTCTGCACCTGCCTCTTGTTTGTCCCTCTGTCTATTTAAGTCTCATCATCTCCCCTGTCTGTGCTGGTCCGTCGTCTTGCGTCCTGTGCAGTTTTCTGCTGGTTTTTCTGCTCGTTCACCCTTTCATTCCTGCTTGTCTCCCTGATTTTTTTTTGGATTATTTAAGTTTGAATTTTTGTCTTTTGTTAAATAAATTAAGTTTCTTTTTGAACTCCTGCACCTGGGTCCTCCATTCGTCCTCAAAAACCTGACAGATGTGCAGTAAAAGTACAAAAACCACACCAGAGAAAACGTTAAAAGTCTACATTGTGAACAGTGCTTCATCTGAACAGAATAAATCAAGGCTTTTGCAACAGTAAAAACCTCAAGGCTTGACTTGTCTGTATTTGAATCTGTATTTGACTGACACCGATATTGAAAGGGATTAGTCCCATCTCCAGTGTCCACGGCAGAAACAGCACGGAGGAGGCTCCTGCTCTCCAGAAACAACATCACTACATTCCTAAAGTTTGCCAAAGAGCATCTCAGTAATTGCCGACACTACTGGGAAACATCTTTGGTGGATCGTTGAAGCAAAAGTTGATGTTCAGAAAAACATGCTCAGCACTACGCATCACTGGTTCATTACAGAGATTTAGATGAAGATCAGATCACATTTTACGGCAAACTGATGCAGAATTAGGGGTGAGTGTTGGCAAGCACCTCGCAATATGATATGTATCATGATATTTGGGTCACGATACGATATTATCACGGTATCATGATATATTGCGATATTATACCCAGTTAATATCAAAGTTAAAATTAGAGATGAAAAATCAAGTTTGCTGTATATGTTCATCAGATGATATTGATCATTCAGAGGACAAATTGAGTCAAAACTATTTGCTTCAAAACAACCTATTTATTGTTTATTATTTGTCTTTTTGCACATTTAAGTAACCATTACAACATACTGACAGCAATAAAAAAAATTCGATATTAGGAGCTGAAAAATCGATATTATATTGGGTCGGCCAAAAATCGCGACATACAGTGGTACCTCTACTTACGAACGTCTCTACAAACGAAGTTTTCAGGTTACGAAACGCCTCAACGGGAAAATATTGCCTCTTGTTACGAACGAAATTTCAGGATACGAAAGGCAAAAATACAGTAGCGCTGCTACTCGCAGCTCCCAGAGTTTACCGAACATTAAACATACTTGTCAGTTCTGTATCTCGGTTTTGAAAGCGGTGCGTCCGAGCTGCTCTGCCATTGGCTATCGCTTAGCATCTTCCTGGCATCCCATTGGCTAGGAGGACCTCTTGTCTGTATGAGCGTAACCCAGCAACCAGATAAACAAACAATTTTTACCTCCACCAAGGAGGTTATGTTTTTGCCGGCGTTTATTGTCTGTCTGTGTTCAAGATAACTCAAAAAGTTATGGATGGATTTTGATGAAATTTTCAGGAGTTGTCAGAAATGTGAAAAGGAAGAACTGGATTTCATTTTGGGTGTGATCCGGAAGAAATCCTGGATTCTGGATCACTTTCAAATATTCGATAATTGTTGCGCTTGGTGGAGGTCTGCGATCTCCGAGTGCTTTTCTAATTCTAACATGTATTTCTTACAGGTTTTTATGTCATTTCATGTATTATTTATAATTTATTTTAAAAATTATGTTTGAATTTTGGGGGGGCTTGGAACGGATTAGGCAAAACCTGTCTCTACTTACAAAATTTTCAGGTTACGAAACTACTTCCAGAACCACTTAATTTCGTAAGTAGAGGTACAGCTGTATTGCCAAATTGATTTTTTTTCACACCCCTATGCAGAATACAGTTAATTCTGAGGGGTTCACATACTTTTCTTTCCACTTTTCTGTTATAGAGTTCGACTGAATCGATATGTTTGATATGGAGCTTTATGAAGTGTTTGACCTGGGTGAATATTAATAAACTGATGAATTTGAGGGGTCCAGGTGAGAACACTGTATGTCAGGGGTGTCAGACTCATTTTCACTGAGGGCCACATCAGCATCGTGGTTGCCCTCGAAGGGCCAGATTGACACCATGAATGTAACAAAATGCAATGAAAATCAAAATAAATTAAACGACACCTTATTATAATGATAAATAACAGTTTCTGTATTTATTATGTATGAAAGCTTCAAATATTAAGTCGTTATTATATTAAACTCAGGGTTTGTGGTAAGAGTATCCATTACCTTGGTTTCAGAAACGAAAGCGGTTCTTTGTTTTTCTTGCAGGCTAAATTTAGCATACTTAGCTCCATGTTTGCTGTCAAAATGCCTAGAGGATTAAACCCTTTCACGATTGACACCCGCCTCACAACACAAAAAATATACTGTTATTCCACCTTTAGATACAAACTTGTAATTGTTTTCCCATCATTCATGAAACTGCCTTCCTTGTGAATCAATTTTTCTTTTCTTGGACATGTTGGGGTTAGTTTGTAGAGGTTTTTCTTAAGTTCATCAGTTCTGAAAAATCGTCTTGCTCATCGCTACCGTTATCGTTGTGCGTAACAACAAAATGCATGATGGGAGATGTAGTTTATTGTCAATATGCACTTTAAAGCGGTGTAAGCTTATTATAAGTCTTAAAATATTGGTTTAAAATTTAAGCCAATAATGCCCAAGGTCCCGAGGGCCACATACAATGACGTGGCCGTATGTGAAGAAGTACGTTGCGTGAAACCACGTGTAACGTGACTGACTGCGCTACACGTTTTTTCGCACCTGCGCTGCACTGGACGGCTGAAGCGTCTGCAACACCTTCAGCCGCCTGCATCCACCTGGAAACATCTGTCCCGCCTCTGCTCGCTGTGAAGCAGACACCCTTTTTTGGGAAAACCTCTCCTTTTCGGGGAAATGCTCACGTTTTCGTGCTGTATGTGGCGCAGCAGCCTCAGTTCCCTGTAGGCCCGCTTGGCGTGGATGAGGGACTGGAACGGCCGGTACAGCTTCTTGATCGCAACCTTCTCCTTGGTCTTCTGGTCGATGGCGGAGCTAGAAGACCAAAACGCACCGATTTCAGAACATTTAGTCACAAATACGACTTCTGGTTCTCCCTGAGTACAAATAAAACAAGCCTCTGCTCTCGGTCTGTAAAGTCTGAAACGAACATCTCAAAGCGGTCAGGACGTTCTGTGATTGATATCGTCCACAACGTCCTCTCTGCCGCTGGCTTATCACGGGGCAAAGCTGCGTCTCAGACATCTTGCCTTCGTGGCTGAGTGGTTTTGTGATGGCGGTGGAGATTCTTGTCATTTCGGAGGATCTGTATTGACTTGCTGACTCGCCTCGGGGCGCACAAAAAGCCCTCTGTTAGCAGACAAGAGCGTAATCTGGGCCCTGTTGGACCGCCTGCAACACGGCCTGGAAGAGGAATGCAAACTAAAAGGGCTAAACGCATCTGCACAGCCTCCAGAAAACCACCGCCGAGGTCGAGCAGTCACTAAATAACCTCTGCAGGGCATGTGAAAACTTTAATTTACATTCGTAACCCAACAGAAACTCACAGTAGGACACATTTTGTAATGTTTATCGGTGTTTCTGAGTCTTTAAAATTCTGGAATATTTTGCAGATGTGATCAACAGTTGTCTAACACCTAAATATCTGTTACATGAATATTATTGACTCAAGACACTTTTATAGTTTCCCTCTTTATGTCACTTTATCAACAACTTCCTATTTTTTTGTTTAATGAGTTGTATTCCTGTTTTTCTACTATGATAGTTAATAGTTGCAGATCGTGAAGATTTGTCACTGGAAAACAAATGTTTTTTATATATTATGTTAATGTGCCTTAGACCAAAGCAGAGACCTTGTAATGTGAAGTTACTTGGGAATAAACCTTTTCTGATTAAAATAAGAATATCCGGATGGTTAAGGGCATTTCCAAGAGTAACTGTCCTGACTTCTATCAAACATAAAACGTTAGTTTATTACATTATTTTGAATTTAAACAGTCTAAATCGGTTGTATTTTGTCATTCTGTTGTGATCCTGTTTATATATATATATATATATATATATATATATATATATATATATATAATATATATAATTATTTTCATTGTGAGGCACTTTGTGTTGCATTTTTAATGTATGAAAAGTGCTATATAAATAAAGTTTGATTTGATTTGATAAGGCACGATGACAGACAGAACCGAACTGCCGGTCTTTCCTCGGTCAGTCAGGCCGAGGTGCCTCCTCCCTCTCCCGGGTAAACTCACCAGACTGTCCCGTAAGCTCCGGAGCCGATGGCCCGCAGCGTCGTGTACCTGTCCGGGACGTCCCACGTGGTTTTCTGGACCTCCAGCCTGTGAAATCCCGGTCTGACGGCGGACTCTTTCACCGGGGACTGCATGGCGCTGCTCTTTCCCCACACAGTTGGGCTTTTTGAGGTTATTTTTCTTTCTTTCTTCCTCCGTGATTCAACCTGACAGGTGAGACCTGGCGGTGCAGGTATGGGAGAGACCCCTCCCCCTCCCCCCCCGCCTCACCCGCACAAACGTCCTCCAACTATCAGCTGGGGGAAACGTGTCGACTCATGTCACAACTGGGCTCACGTGACTTTCCACCGTTACAAAATAATCACACAAAACTAGACAAACTCGACATGCTCAAGGTTATTACGCAGTCACAAACGTTTACAGCGCTGGTGGATGAAATAAGTGAACCCTGGGAGACTTTGTAGTTAATAGTTAATTGATTCTGATCTGGTAGGAAGCTTTCAATTCTATTCAATTCAGTTCAATTTTATTTGTATTGCATCTGTTACAATGTCAATTGTCTCCTGGCGTTTTACAGAGACCCAGATCAAATATCATTAACTAGAATTATAATTAGGGCTGGGCAACGATTAAGATTTTTAATCGCGATTAATCGTATGATTTCCCTGATTAATCATGATTAATCGCATTGTATACGCAAAATCAAATAATGAATTCAAAAGTAGTGTAAAGGTCACTTTTATTTAAATGTTCTGCTGCCACATGAACTAAAGTGTTATAACATTAGTTGTTCAAACACTTTTAACATCAGCACTTGTCAGTAACACATATTTAGTATTAATCTCATCTTAAAAAATGTCAAATAAAATAAAGCTTATTGCCACTGCCAGGGCATTAATGTCATCCTGTTTTTATAAAATATAAAAGTCTACAAACAAAATCCAACAAAATGACTGTGTCTCAGCACAATCAGAACATTAAAACAGGTAATTTCTGAGGTAACAGCAGAAACTTTTAACGGGGAGTTCAACTTGTCAGTTGTTACAAATAACCTTGTTTCTGTTGAATCCTCCGTCTGGGAGAACTTTAAAATGAAAATGTCCATGTTAAAGTTCAGTAACTTTACCAATACGTGTATCATTCATTCTTTCCATTTTCAACTGTCAATCAAAAATTTAAAAAATAAAAATAAAAAAGTGACATTTTATTACATTTTTCGTTTTTTAATCTAACACAAACAAATAAAATAAAAACAAAAAAAAAGCCTGTTTTTTTTTATATATATATATATATATTTCAATTCTAGACTTGGATCAAAAATACAAAATTAAAAAAACGGGCCACAGAACTGAATTAGTTTTATAATTGAGGACTGGACTTTCTGTTGTCATTACACATCTGTGCCACTAGATGGAGCCGCACTGCAGTAACCAGCTAGAGAACAGCAGGACAGTGAACACATGGAGCAGATCTGATGGAACATGGAGGAATGATGGGAAAGTTTTGTTGCAGTCCAGAATTATTTTTTTTTCAGACAGAATTGTTAATATTTCTACCTGAGTTGCTACCTGAACTGTAAAGTTCACTGATTTTTACCGTTCTCACTTGTAGTCCTGAAACTTGGACTTCTTGGTTCACCTGCTGCTTTTCTTGGTGGCTGGTTCGGCGTGAAGGTTCAGCTACCTGGATATGCTGTCGAACTGTGACTTTTTGTGCTTAAATTACAAGTTTTTGTTGTAAAATGGAGAATTTTGTAATATCACATCTTTTTTGTCATTAAAAAAGGAGAATTTTAGTAATAAAATCTCAAATTTTGCAAAAATTGCAACTTTTTTTTAAACATAAATTTTAGATAAAATTTGTCTTGAAATTGCAAATTTCAGAAAAATCATGACTTTTTTTCTAAAAAAGCAACGACTTTTGTTCTAAACTTTCTAAGAATTTTCACGTGCAATAATGACTTTTTGTCATAAAATCACAAATTTCCCAACATTTTTTTAAATCTTAAAATTAGTTTTTCTTGTCGTAAAATAGGAAATTTTGCAGGATGCCAACTTTTTGGAATAAAATTATGACTTTACTGTAAAGTTGTGAATTTTGAATTTTGCCACTTTTTGTCTAGAAATCAGAAAGTTTTGTTGTAAAACTGCTAATTTTACTAAATTACAACTTTTTGTTTGTAAAATCGTGACTGTTAGCTACATTTTTGTGTTGTAAAAATTATGAATTTTTGTTTTTAAATTGAACATTTGATTTCTTTCATATGTGACATAGCTACTCTTTATCCTTGTATCCTCACGTCTACTCGTCACCTCAGTTATTCTCACTTTTGATGTCATGTCGAATCACACGGCCGCTCGGATTGACACCTTTTCAAAATAGTTACATGCCCGTCTTTGCGTGCTCTCGCGGCCCAGATAAAGTGAAGTGGTGGGCTGGATTTGGCCTGCGGTCCTTGAGTTTCACACGTGACTTGAAGAGCGTTTTGACCAGTATCTCTTTAAGCTTCTGCTTCTTCAGGAGGTGACTATCAGTGACTGGCCGGGCTGATGGTACCAACGGGACCAGCACTGATCATCCGAGACCTGGTTGGACCGAGGACTAGACTGGTTCTGCTAGTCCTCGTTCCAGATGTTTCTTCAGTGGTGAAATCTAAAGTATCACTGGTTAACGTGAGCTCATTGATACAGAAAAAAATGCTTCATTTTGAAGGGGTTCACATACTATATCTTGTCACACCTGTGCCAGGTACACAGTACCTCGGTATTTTTGACAAAACTCGGTACTCTTCATGACTGCTGGACTTTGCTGCTGCCTCATTTACATAGGAAAAGGAAGGAAAATATCATTTTATCACCTTAAAGGAGCTATATTATGTCTTTTTTTTTTTTTCAATATTGGACATAATCTACTGAGGACTCCATGACATGTCTCCAACATGTTTTTGATCAAAATACCTCAGAGATAGAGCACAACAGCAACCTTTTCATCCATTTCTTCACAGCTCTCTTCAGAGCAGCTGTTTTTTTTTTTGTTTGTTTGTTTTTTTTTTTTTAGGGGGGTCAGGAACTCAACTCTAGGGATGGGAATTGATAAGATTTTTCCGATTCCGATTCCATTATCAATACTGTTTAATGATTCGATTCTTTATCGATTCTACTTTGGGGAAAAAGGAGAACTAACAGTTTTATTAGCATCAATATTTTTACTTAGAAGTCACGACCTTACAAACTCAACAGCGAGGTCAAAAGAGGCCCAAAGCCTGGATAACGTTTAACTGTTGTATTATGTAACTGTGCAAATACACAAGAATGTGGAACATTTTACTAACTGATTTTTCCTAATAGAAATGAAAAAATCTCCCTTTTAAAAGGATATATGAGCTCACTAAGCACTCAAAAATAAGAATAAAGAAAGATAAATACTATCAAATATGATGAAACAGTGCATAGTACAAATCTGCAAATACTATGAAGAATTAACAATTCTTTAGCAGTAAAATAATCATGTCTTCCAGCCTCTGAACCAGCCAGACTCTCTCTCTCGTCACGGTCATCTTCTAAATGTAATGCAGAAGGCATTCGATTAATAGCATAGCGCTAATGTTATAGCATGTTTTACAGAGAAGCACATAGGCAGCGGGATAGCTACTAACCAGAGTTACCAGAGGTGATCTTAGCTTGGCTACTGCTGCTGGGTTGAGATCCATCAGTCCGAAGTGTCAAAAACACGACACTCGTTATCACATGTTGTGTGTTCAAATGTTTCTGCATGTTAGCCGTGTTTCCTCCCGACGCTGTTATCTCCACTTTACAATGACTGCTAGTTGCCTTGTTGCAGTCTTTCTTTGGTGAAGTGAAGCCAAACTTTGGAGCGTTTGAACCTGGTGGGCGCCATTGTTGTTTACAACTGCAATGCGCGCTGAACCTACGTAACTTAATCACGTAAGTGCTTTCTGGAATTGACAGTGCGTAATTTACGTAAATTACGTGAGATTCCTGCTGGTTGGAATCGATAAGAGAATCAGATAAACTGGCAAACGATTCCATGGAATTGAAACACACGGAACCGGTTCCTGTAGAGAACCGGTTCCTGTAGAGAACCGGTTCTCGATTCCCGACCCTACTCAACTCTGCTCCGCCTCCCTCCTCTGAAGAGTTTTCTTCTTTTGAGCTTTGGTCGACCCACGTCTGGACCACAGTAAATGCAGAACAATGTGGAGGTTGGTGGAGATAAAGATGGAGCTGGATAATTATACTCTGATGTACCCGCTAAATCTGATTGGCTCACTGATTTTCTGACTTCTTAGATGGCTTGAGATCAAATGTCACAGGTGTCTTACGTCAGTTTTCTTTTATTTGGTAGTCACCTCAGACACCCAAATATATGTTTTAAAGCGACACAGATTAATTATCTTTCTGTAATCTGTCACTCTTAAAGCTCACACCTTCCTTGCTTTTAATCCTGTAGCTGAGCAAACGTCAGTGATGTAATAATGTCTCTTCAGTCACATGATGTTGTGATTGAAGATGTTCTCGATGTGTTGATATGAAAGGCTTTTTTCTCGGGTGGCGCTGATGGGAGGAGCTAGCCCTCCGAGTTTTGTTCAAAAATCAAATGACATGACGTCGTCCAGAAATCACTTACCCTACCTTTAAATATGATCATAAGAAGAATGACACAATTTAACAATTTTTAGAATTTAAAAAGCAACATGCAGAAACGTTTTGGTGTCATGATGGCAACACTTATGACACAAAAATGCACAACAGCATGGTGCAGGCCAACATGCCCCCATGTGGCCAGAGGTGATATTGCTACATAGAGTGGCTTTAAGGAAGCTACAGTTACTCTACCGCCATAACAAGAGTTTGTTTAGAAACTGAATATTTCCTCCAGTTTTGTGGTGCTGTCAGTGTATTTCAGATGATAAAGGAAACAAGAATGTCAACATCCTCCACAACACTTTTAGGACTGACCTTTGTCAGACAATATTTGCACATACGCTGACATTTGACGGTGGATTTACTTGCATATATATATATATATATATATATATATATATATGCAAGTAATATATATTTAACATATATGTTAAAAAGGTAGACAAACACAGAGAAATGCTACTCAACCTTACTTATTACAATTTCTAGCTTCATTTTGACTTTGACGGATATTTAGATGAAAATATTAGATAGAAATGTGACATGTATGACAACTTTAAAAGTGAGAGGGATTGGAAACTGGGTATTATTTTTTATAACTACATAAATCGTGATTATTATTATTATTATTGAAAAGCTTTTTTTATTTTTACTGTCATAAAGCATCTCAGCATTATGGGTAAAGTCCATGCACAACCATAAACTCTATTGAAGAAGCAGTTCTGTTCATTAACCAGCAGAGGGCAGTAACAGCTTTCTCATCTCTATAAACTGTTGGAGTGTTTAAAGTCTTTGAGTTAAAAGTTTAGTTCATGTTCACTTTAATTGAGAGATTCATCAGTTGTAGCACGTGCATTATTGCTTGTTGATTCAAGGCACCGATAGAAAGCATAGAGATTAGAGACACTGTAGATCGGCCTAAAGGGTCACATTTATTTAATTCATCCCTTGTGTGCTCCGTAAAACACTTTTTATTGTGACGATAAACCAAAAACAAAGTCTGACTTTGAATAACTTCCACGTTTCTCCGCTGAATTACTGAGTGCCACCGGCAATGCCCAGCATTAAGCCGCTTCGTCAAGATGGCGTAGACGGAGCACGACGACGGAGCGGTCCTTTCAAAATAAAGGATTCTTCTTTTTTTTTTTTTTTTTTTAAGAGACAAAAAAAGAGGGAGTTTTGTTATTTGTGTGCATGGGGGGGGGGGGGGGGGGGGGTTTTTTTGTTTTTTTTTTTTTTTTTTTTTTTTTTTTTTTTTTTTTTTTTTTTGATGGGGGGGGGGGGGGGGGGGGGGTAATGGGAGGTTGGCTTTGCGACTTTGGGGGTGTGACGGCCTTATTTTTTTTTTTTTTATGTGCATTATTTTTTTTAATCATTATTATTATTTTATTATTTTTTTATGTAAAGCACTTTGTGTTGCCTGAGAGCATGAAAAGCGTTCTATAAATAAAGTTTGATTTGATTTTATTTGATTTATAGTGGTTAAAAAACAATTTGGGTGTAGGAGGTATTTAAACATACATACATGCAGTAATTGATAAAATTAAATTCTTAAATAAAATATTTTCATCTCTCTTTAAGAAGCCTCAGATCTTCAACAAGATCCTTCCTGCCAGCTGCTTGAACCATTTATAATGACTCACTGAAGAAATGTACTTTTTTTCCCTCTATTCCTTTATTTTTGTTTAAAAAAGAGGAAAAAATAAACTTAAATTATGACAGTTACTGGAACAAATGATATCCCTTAGGGGATGAGTGATTCATATATATATTCACACACACACACACACATATAATATATATATATATATATATATATATATATATATATATATATATATATATATATAGTGTCATTAGTTGTTTTTATTATTTAAAAGATTTTATTCGGAAACAATAGGTGGGTGACTTTGGAGTGTTTTATTTTGAAGGCGGCCCGGGCCTGCTTCCGGTCTCCTCTGCCGCCTGTTTTTCCGTTGACACCGCCGCCGCCGTCTCGCTCCGCTCCGCTCTGAACCAACCGTAGTCGGATCCTCTCGGAGGCGGAGAGCTGGCCGTCCCGTCAGACACCGCGGACCGCAGGACGCAGACGCTCCCTGGACGCCGAGTCCTCAGAGTCCGTGGAAGTTTCTCGCTACTTTCAGAGCGGTCACGTTTCTTTTAACGGCGCCAGCTTTCTGTCTTTCTTTTTTTTTTTTTTTTTATTTTGTGGTGAAGGCTGGAGCTCATCAGTTCCCAGCGTGGATGTGAGTCGGTTTAACACCATGAACGGCTGATTGACCCGCTTTACACCTTCCAGGTAAGTTTGAGACCTACCGGCCGTGATAAATTGTAATAAATGTCAGTTATTGTTTGTTATCAGCTCAGTTCTGCTTTAGCGGCTTTTATTTTCAGCAGTGAACAAGGACTCAACCGGGTCCTTTAGATGTCACTTACAATTTGTCAGTTGCACATAACTTGCGTGCCATTGACTCGGAGGCTGCGCTCCTCAGAGGCTCCACGCTGGGACAACTGCGCGCACACACGTCAGCTGATGCAGGAATGTGCGTGAGCCGCGAGCCAAATGTCAGATGCCTTGTTCACCTGCTGGCGTCCAGGTGCAGCTGCTGACCACAGCTGTCCGTCCACAGGTGTGCGTCCCCTGCACCGGTTCATTTAGGACGCTGGTCCAGGTGGTGCTCAAGACCCCGCCCCTTTGACCTCTGGCCTGACGAGCGCCCCTGTCTTAGTCTGACGTCAAAAAGTTGATTTTGTAAGAGTTGTGATTTTACAACATTTTTTTAACAAGGCAATTCTACAAAAGTCGCAGTTTTATTGACTTAAAGTTGGAAATTTTTGCCAAAATATCTACATTTTGTGAGTTTTATATTATTTATTTTACAACAAAATGTCATGATTTAGTGAAATTTCAGATTTTTGCAAAAAATTAGCTTTTTTGTTGTGATATCACAAAAATTGCGTATTTTACAAAAAAAAGTTGCCATTTTTTTTAAACAAGGCAATTCTACAAAAGTCGCAGTTTTATTGACCTAAAGTTGGAAAATTTGCCAAAAAGTCTCAATTTTGTGATTTTCATTTATCCATTTTACAACAAAAAGTTGCAAATTTGCAAGAGTTGTGATTATACAACATTTTTTTAACAAGGCAATTCTACAAAAGTCAGTTTTAGTGACTTAAAGTTGGAAATTTTTGTCAAAAAGTCTCAATTTTGTGATTTTCATTTATTCATTTTACAACAAAAAGTTGCAATTTTGCAAGTTGTGATTTTACAACATTTTTTTTTTACAAGGAAATTCTACAAAAGTCGCAGTTTTATTGACTTAAAGTTGGAAATTTTTGCTAAAAAGTCTCAATTTTGTGAGTTTTATTTATATATTTTTCAATAAAAAGTCAAGATTTTTTGAAATTTCAGATTCTTGCAAAAAAATTAGCTTTTTTTTGTTGTGATATCACAAAATTTGTGTATTTTACAACAAAAGGTTGCCATTTTTTAAACAAGGCAATTCTATAAAAGTCGCAGTTTTATTGACTTAAAGTTGGAAAATTTGCCAAAAAATCTCAATTTTGTGATTTTCATTTATTCATTTTACAACAAAAAGTTGCAAATTTGCAAGAGTTGTGATTTTACAACATTTTTTTAACAAGGCAATTCTACAAAAGTAACAATTTTAGTGACTTAAAGTTAAAAATTTTTGCTAAAAAGTCTCAATTTTGTGATTTTCATGTATTCGTTTTACAACAAAAAGTAGCAATTTTGCAAGTTGTGATTTTACAACATTTGTTTAACAAGGCAATTCTACAAAAGTCACAATTTTAGTGATTAAAGTTGGAAATTCTTGCCAAAAAATCTCAATTTTGTGATTTTCATTTATTTATTTTACAACAAAAAAATCAAGATTTTGTGAAATTGCAGATTTTGGCTAAAGAATATGTGCTTTTTTTGTTGTGATATTGCAAAATGTGTGTTTTTTACAATCAAAATTTGCGATTAAAAAACATTTAATCTGTTTTAAACATCATCAGAATTGTATATTCAAAAAAAGTGGCCATTCCACGAGAATCACAATTTTACAAATCAAATTGATGATTTTTACCCAAAAAATTAAAGCTACAAAAAATTGCAATTCCACAAAATTAAAAAAAATTTTTTTAGAATTCTTGTCTGAAAGTCACAATTTTGTAAATTCTGTGATTCTTTTTTCTTTTTATTTACGATAAAAAAGTTGTAGCTTTATGGCAAAATGTCGTAATTTTTGTGAAATTTTAAGATTTTAATTACACAAATGTAGCTTTTACTGCAAAGTTGCGATATTGTGAAATTGAAAAATTTACAACAAGAACTAGATTTTAAGACGCAAAGTAATACTTTTATGCTCTAAAGCTGCAGTTTTGCCAGAGGGGCGATTTTACCCGAACAGTTGGGGATTTTTGCTGCAGACGATGAACCTTCTCCCTGGAGAACAGTTGATGTCCTTCTGTCCTGCAGCTTCATCATGTTTTTACTGAAAATGTCTAAAAAAGGGAAGATGGAGTTTAGTTCTGATCTGTTTTAGGCTGCTGGTCTTGTGCCAGCTGTCAGAGTTAATCTCACCCCAGCATGGAGGTTGATGAGGGAGTTTGAGTCTGGAGCAGAAGCTCAGATCTCTCCTACGAGCCTCCCGTGATTTGATTGGACCTGAGGAGGCTCTCACGGCTGTGGAGCTCGGCCCGGAGCCTCAGTTGTGTGGGTTTCGGTCCGCAGACGTGTCTGAATGGCCGGCCATCTGCTTGCTCAAGGGTCTACCCCGAAGGAGGTATCCCATTACCAACTATGGACGGAGGGGGAAGAGCGGACGCGAGCTCACGTGACATGATCGGAAAACGTTGGATTGTTCACAAACGTCAGTCCAATCTGTCGTCTTAGTTGCGTCAGGTAACAGTGGAGACCCCGAAGAAGGAACGTAAACCCCCTTTCTTTATAAATATTTACCAGTCGCTTGCTGTTCGTGGTCGTCATCATCCACGTTCATCCAGCTCATGTACAGCTCAGGTTCTTCTACATCCATGCTGATGGTGGTCCTGGTGTTTCCATGGTGAAGATCCTACAAGCACACCTGTGCTTGTGATGGAGGAACTCCGCCCATGACGTCTAGGGTGTGAAAAAAAATCGATTTGGCGATATATCGCGATTTTCGGCCACCCGATATAATATCGATTTTTCAGCCTCTATTATCGATTTTTTAGGAAAATTCATTCATTCACGTAAATGTGCAAAAACACTAATAATAAACAATAGGTTGTTTTGAAGCAAATAGGTTTGACTCAATTTGTCCTCTGAATGATCAATATCATCTGATGAACATATACAGCAACTTATCTCTGCTTTTAATTTTGATATTAACTGGGTAGAATATCGCAATATATTGCGATATTGTGATAATATCATACCTAGGGATGCACATGGTTAACCGTTTAACCGATAACAGTAACTCTAACCAATTAATACTAACGGTCAATTTTGTTCTTAAGCTACGTAATTCAATCAACTCATGGGGGCGTGTCGACAGGTGCAACAGGCCTCTGATTGGTCAATTCTACATCCGCGTAGAAAAGAGCGCGTCATCGAAGAAATGAGGAAGTACCCACATCTGTACGATTCTGGTTCTCCACACTACAAAGACAGCACATATTCTAGTAATTCATGGAGGGAGATAGCGATGAATGTGGGTCTGGATACGGCCGAGAGGGTGAGGAAGTAGAAAAACGCAAGAGATAAGTTTTGTAAGTTTAGCTAGTTCGTGATTGTCGCTCTTGCGTTGTGCCGTTGAATAACATAGCGGAGACCGCGCGAGTATAAATCAAAAGTGACGGCGGCATCTCTACAACAAGCTGACGGCGACACATTGACGCGAGAGTATACACGAGGAAGTGTCCGCATGCGTTCCACGACAACGCGCGCAACATCGCGGCAACCAACCCTCCCGCACTTATCGGTTAACGGTTATTAATCGTTAAAGGGCGTCGGTTAACTGTCATAAAAAAATCCAAAATGTGCATCCCTAACATATACAGCAACTTGATTTTTTATCTCTGCTTTTAATTTTGATATTAACTGGGTAGAATATCGCAATATATCGCAATTATCGCGATATTGTAATAATATCGTACCGTGACCCAAGTATCACGATGCATATCGTATTGCAAGGTCCTCGCCTATGCTCACCCCTAATGACGTCTGACTTCCTGGAGTCGCTGTCACGTCACCTGACCAGAGATCCATCAGCGTCTCGCCAGTTTGATTGGCGTGCAGCTTCTGGAATCAAACTGTGATTGTTCTGGTTGTTGTCGGCGGCGTACAGGAAGCGGTTTCGCCCTCACGAGGAGGAGCGGGTCGAAGGCCACTTCAGATGCAGCTGGTCACTGAAAGGCAGCGCTTCTTCGCAGCTGAAACGACCCCCTTTTTCCTCCAGCGCGTCCCATAAATCGTGACCGCCGGGCCTGTTTCTGGCGTGGGACGGGGTTTTATGGCTAATGGGTGTCAAGTGTCCTTCCAGAGCTGCAGGTTAGGTCGGTTTATCTCTCGGCAGCGTGAGAACTGGGAACCAGTGGGAGTAATAAAACGAGGGGGGAACTTGTGATGTTTGAGTTCAGATGCTTTTAGTTTTTTCTTCTTCAGGAGGGTTTCTCATCTGTGCATGAGGTGTCACATACCGTAGCAGGACGCGAGATGTATTCTTAGCAGAATTTTTTAGCGCTGCGGGCGTCAGCTGAGTGGTGAGTAATCGTGGACGCGGGGAAGACATGACTGTGCTGGAAACTCCTTCTCTGTTGTTTCTGTTTACCTAAAACAGGGGTGTCAAACTCAATATCACAGGGGGCCATAATTTAAAACCCGCTTCAGGTTGCGGGCCGAACAGGATAAACATTTATTGAACACACTAAAACGAAATGTTTTTGGAACATAAAATATGAATAAAAACATTCTGTAATAAACTTAAACCCTAAATAAGTCATATTTAATATTTTGCTCTCCATAAAGATATCTTGTTAAATGATACAAGTTAGAAATATGAGCAACTTAACATTAAAATAACATTAAAATTCATTTGCTCCTTATGTCAATGTATATAAAAAATAAACTTTTAAATATCACAAAAGATTTTGCGCTCCTTAAAAATATCTAATTATACAAAGTTAGAAATAGTGCTGGGCGGTATGACCAAAAATTTTTATCACAGTATTTTTCAAAATTATATCAGTTTCACAGTATATCACTGTATTTTTTTTTTTTGAAGGCACAACTGGGTGTTAACCACATTTTCTAATCATTTAGAGGAATTGCTGCAGTAAATTGGCTTAGAATGACCTATTTTACTGTCACGAGGATGAATATTGTAGAAAACATTCATATCTACACTAGTATTAATACAGGTTTGCATGGACTCACAAAATGATACTATTTACAAAGAGGTGGCACTTGTTATTTTCTAATTAAGTTGAAGGAATCAGAATGATAATAGTTTGCAGTTAAAATACAGAACCCTTTTATTTTTCAAATTTTGCAAACAACTTGAAAAAACATATTTTGTGAAAAATCAACATTAACTACACAATGTAAACAATGTTCTCGAGATATTTCAACAAATAAATAGTAAACTCCTGCGTCTTTACACGGATCCTTCCCACTAGTTCACTTTATTTACTGCACATGTTCGCTGCTCCATCTGTTGTCAGTCCAATAAGTTTGTCCCAGAGCAGTTTCATGTCTGTTACACTTTGACAAACATTTTCAAAAATGTCTTTTCCAGTCGTTGTCCCGTGCATCAATTTAATGTCCATTACTTCTTCTGTTACCTGCAAATTGGAGTCCACAGGGCATAAAATTAGAATTTTTACCCAGCAGCCCCTGGCTACCAGGTGTTTGAAGTTGGTAGCCGCTAGCAATTTTGGTCGCCAGTGTTTTTCGTGGCCCCATACGCCCCCGTAGACTGCTGACATCATCATGGACGCTCCCAGCATGTTCAGCAACTTCATCCAGCTCTTTTGTTTCCTGTGTGCCATTATTGGACAAACTGATCAATCCAGGTGTGTCTGACCGTTGCTGTGAGGTCAGACACACCTGGATTGATCAGTTTGTTAATTAATGGCAGACAGGAAACAAAGCAGCTGGCTGAAGTTCAGGAAGTAGTGCAGCTGTGCATAAAGCCACGTTGTCATAATGTGAACATTCATTACAGCCTAAATGAAAACACAAAGGGGTATATATGAAGAGTATTTATTTGAAGGCATTTGCATATTTTTTGTTCATTTAACATTGCTTGTATTTACATTTACATTTGATTTTCATTCCACACATTGTTTTCATTTCATATTGAATTGAATTGAATTGAATTGAAAATACTTTAATAATCCCCGAGGGGAAATTGGCTCGTTGCAGCAGATACAAAAATATACATAAATAGACAGGACATTAAATAGGCAATAAATATACCAATAAAACAGTGTGCAGAAACAGAACAATAAATAGACTAAAAACAGTGTGCAAAACATTGTTCTTGTTCTTCTTTTACATTTAACGTGACTTTTCTTTACTCTTTTAATGACTTGTTGTACTCATTTGTAGCAGACTTTGAATTTTTTATGACTGTTTTGGAAGGAGTGTATTTGTGGACTGGTCCAGAGTTGTTTATTTTACAATCGTTTTTTTCTTGCCGCGCTGTCACTCATCGGATGTCACACACTAACCTCGCGACATCTTCCACCTACAGCAGTTGTAGTAGCTGCTGCTGTGGAGGTTATCGCGAGGCAAGTGACAGATCTCAGATTGGGTGCGTTTACATGGGAAGTTTAATTCCTCTTTAATTCAGAATTAAAGTTAAAGCCGAATAAAAGTTACCATGTAAACACTTAATTCCATATAAAAATGTCAATTCCGAATTAAACTTAATTCCGAAGTAAGAGGCTGGTTTATTCCCATTTTAATTCCGCATTAAATAATTCCACAGTCATGTAAACACTCATTCCTCTTTAAATGAATTCCCGTCTTTCTGCACATGCTAGTTCTCTTGCCCGTCTGTCGCGATGACGCTTATATTCCACGCTGGGCTTGTTTTCAAAACAAAGTTTTAAAATGGCAGCACGCAGTAAACGGTGTTCAAGAGCAGAGATGATTTATTTAATAAATAGCTTGGAGGAACTGGAAATAATTAAAAGAACAGATGGCAGGAAACATAAAAATTGTGAGCTTTCAAAGCGGCCAGGTTAAATGAAGGAGGTTTTCGCAGATAGAGACGCCACCCAGGTCAAAAAATAAGTGGAATGTTGTTGCTAACCGAGTTAGCTAAGTTTTTGTTTTCTTCCGGTAGATGTAAAGACGTCCGCCCCCACCATCCAATCAGAACCCTTCCCAACCCCCAGACCTAAAGCAGAGTTGGATAAAGCCGAACAAACGTGTTTTCCATGTAAACCTCAATTCGGAATTACTATTTCCATGTAAACTTGAAGGAAAATAGTTTAATTCGAAATTATTATTTTCCTAATTATTAATTCCGAATTAAAAAACATTATGTAACCGCAGCCATTGGGAATGTTTTGTTTTTTTTACTCGGCCCGATGCGTTATTATTATTATTTTCTAATAACGCAGGTTAAAATATGGGGGTTTTACGGGTAAAATACTAATACGGGAGGACGGCGGGAGAGAAGAGTAAAATACGGGACTTTCCCGGCCAAAACAGGATACTTGACAGGTCTGATTTACAAGCAACAAATCGCATGTTTCCATGATGCCTACTATGAAAACTAATATCATTTCTTTCTTGTTAACTATTCTGTTTTTTATGTATTTTTATTAAATTATTTACCAAAACGATCCATTTCTCTGTGGAGTAGATTCAGTGATAGGTTTTTGCATTCGTCCGTCTTCAGTTTTGTCCATCTGCCAATCGCTGCGTTAGGCGCATGTGTAGTTATGACTTCTGGACAAACGATGTGCCACTTTTCACCAAATAAACTTTGTTTCTATAATTATTTAGATATGTTTGCCTTGGTGACACATGACAAATGCAGGAATCATAGAAAAGAAAAGTTTTTTTTTCTAAGTTGATGGTGGATTTTGTGGCCCTCGCCACTGGAGACAAGGCAGAAAAAAAAACGGTCGAAATGGTCAAATTTTGGTCGCATTTGGCGACCAGTTAGTCACCATTTTATGCCCTGGAGTCCACTCCGCGGATGAAGCTTGAAACTAGACTCGATTAACGCTAGGCCACTGAAGCGTTGCATTTTGGGATCTGTAGTTCTGTGCAGTATTGTTTTAATCGGCACTTCATATCAACGGGCCGTTAATGACGATAATGTAAAATGATCTCGCTGGGCCGGATATGATTACACGGCGGGCCGGATGTGGCCCGCGGGCCTTGAGTTTGACACATGTGACCTAAGACGTGAAACCAAGAAACGAGAGCGTGGAGAGCCTCAGCAGAGAGGGGGGGGGGGGGGGGGGGGGGGTTGATGATGGAAGTATTTTGGGCGTACCCCATATTGGTCTCTGCAGCAGCTGGTGGTCCCTCATGGTACATTCTTCTGTGTGTGTTGTTGTGTGTGGGGTGGGGTGGGTGTGGGGTGGGGGTGGGGTGAGAGGAGACAACACTTGCTCGGGCAGCCCTGCGGCCACAGGCATCCCCCCCCCCCCCCCTCCCCAAAACCCATGTTTTCATCTGCTCCCTCACTTCAAGTCTCTTCTGTTTATCATTTTTAGAAGCATCATCAAAACATCTCACATTTGCAGATTCACTCGCTGTCTGCTGGGTAGAGTAACACCCCCCCCCCCCCCCCCCCCCGGGCCCGTAAGCCCCGGAGGGAGTTGGCGGGCAGTCAGATTGGCAGCCTAATAAATACTCCTTTTCATTAGCGGCAAGCTGCTATTCACTGTACTTAAATGGAAATCCCCCCCCCCATCCTCTCATCCCATTGAGCGCGCAGACTTCACAACAGAGGTGGACGTTCGTCAAGACGGGAACGTGCACAGATGTGTCAGACGGTCCATTAATGAGGCCTGATTCATGTCTTTGGTTGAAAAAGACAGAAAAAGGAAATAAGTTCCTGATTGTAAATCTCGCCTGGGACGAGGCGAACGAGGCGGACCAACTCACCAGATACAGACGTTGTCTCCAGTACCGGATCATCTGGGCTGTTTCATCCGTTTCACCGTGAAATGGCCGGTTATCCTTTGCTTTCTGAACGCTAGTATCCCAGACTCTGTCTACGGGGATGTTTCTTGGCAAAATGACATCAGTATCCTGTAGCGCTGGGCGGTATGACCAAAAATTTTTATGACGGTATTTTTCAAAATTATATCGGTTTAACGGTATATCACGGTTATTGGTTTTTTTTTTTTGAAGTCACAACTGGGTGTTAACCACATTTTCTAATCATTTAGAGGAATTGCTGCAGTAAATTAGCTTAGAATGACCTATTTTACTGTCATGAGGATGAATATTGTAGAAAAACATTCATATCTACACTAGTATTAATACAGGTTTGCATGGCCTCACAAAATGATACTATTTACAAAGAGGTGGCACTCGTGATTCTGATTAAGTGAAGGAATCAGAATGAATGATAGTTGCAGTTAAAATACAGAACCCTTTTATTTTTCAGATTTTGCAAACAACTTGAAAAAACATATTTTGTAAAAAATCAACCTTAGCTTCATGCATTCCTTGTATTCTAACAAATGTTTGCTGCTTAGGTGGTGTAACAGATTGCTGGCGTAGCCTCCCGCGGCTACAACTTTAAGCTTCGGCAACATTTGCAGATTATTGTAGTTTGTTGGACGTCGTCTTTTTTAAATCCAAAGAACTTCCACGGCTCCTCGTTTAGGAAGAAGTTCCTCAGTCTCATGTTGCCGTTCTGGAGCTTCCACTTCTGGACTTTCGCTGTTTAGCAGCCATCACCGTTTAACCAGAAACTAGTAGCGTGTTGCGCCTCCAGTGCAACTGCAAAACAGTCCCCTGTCAAACAATGTTCTGCAGCACTTATGTTCCGCCGCGCGGCGTTTCCCAACGTTGTGTACGCTACAGTACATACTCACCGGTATTACGGTATATGAAAAATTCATATAAGAAAAATAAACACCGGTATTCGGTATGAACCGGTATGAACCGCCATACCGCCCAGCACTAGTATCCTGTTTCTGTTCAGGACGAACCTGCTCATATTCATGAGCCAGAAAAAGCCCTGCAAAAAAATTCTGTCTCAGGTTCGATACTGAATCATGACCCAACGAAAACTTCTTCGTCTTTTATTTTATTGGTGGATGGTAGGGGTGAGTATTGGCAAGGACGATATGCATCACGATACTTGGGTCACAATATGATATCACGATATCACAATATATTGCGATTAGGGGTGTGAAAAAATCGATTTGGCAATATATCGCGATTTTCGGCCACCCAATATAATATTGATTTTTCAGCTCTTAATATCGATTTTTTTTTAGGAAAATTGATTTTTTATTTCTACTTTTAATTTTGATATTTACTGGGTAGAATATCGCAATATATCGTGATATTGCGATATCGTGATATCGTGATAATATCATATCCGTGACCCAAGTATCATGATACATATCGTATTGCGAGGTCCTTGCCAATGCTCACCCCAATTGCGATATTTTTACCCAGTTTATATCAAAATTTAAAGTAGAGATGAAAAATCAAGTTGCTGTATATGTTCATCAGATGATATTGATCATTCAGAGGACAAATTGAGTCAAAACTATTTGCTTCAAAGCAACCTATTTATTGTTTATTGTTAGTGTTTTTGCACATTTAAGTAACCATTACAACATACTGACAGCAATAAAAAATTGATATTAGGAGCTGAAAAATCGATATTATATTGGGCGGCCAAAAATCGCGATATATTGCCAAATCGATTTTTTTTCACACCCCTAGTGGTTGGCCAACAGTGACAGAGGTGTGTTACCACCAGCAACTGGTATGAGACATTGGTTCGGTCTGTCAGTGGATCCTTTCGGGTCCGACACTGAGAAGAATCAGTGGAGTTCCTCTGGATTCAATGTTTATATCCGGGGAACGGTACCAACACAAGGAGAGGACGCTGCCTCTGGATGACTCTGGATAAATAAACCAATCAGAGAAGCAGTGATGTGGGTGGAGAGACAACCAGACTGGCATCAGCAGACATCCAAAATGGCATCCAGCAGGGTATGAGCACCTGCGAGTGACTGTGGTTGGTTTTGTGATTAAAAACTTGTTGCGCCGAGGTGTTATTAGTGATTCTGAAGCCATCTTGGGTAGGGCTATAGCAATACACTAATCTCACGATACGATACACGATATTCGCCTCACGATATGACATATATCGATATTCATCTTACAATACATTTACATCATTTTCTGAAAGATTTTAAAGGGACAAAGTGATTTTGGTGACATCTTGTGAGTGTTCCAATGACTTTGTTTGAATTAATTGAACTGAAAGCATCAATTACACATTATATGGCTGACAGGCAGCTTGCAAACGCTGGACAAAATGAATAAAAGATTTGTTGAGGAAAATACAGTGGTACCTCTACTTACGAACACCTCTACATACGAAATTTTCAGGTTACGAAACGCCTCAACCGGAAAATATTGCCTCTAGTTACGAAAGACAATTTCAGGATACGAAAGGCTAAAATCCAGTAGCGCTGCTACTCGCATCTCCCAGAGTTTACTGAACGTAAACGTAGCTGTCGGCTCTGTATCTCGGTTTGAAAGCGGTGCGTCCGAGCTGCTCTGCCATTGGCTATCGCTTAGCATCTTCCTGGCATCCCATTGGCTAGGAGGGCCCCTTGTCTGTATGGGCATAACCCAGCAACCCAGGTAAACAAACAATTTTTACCTCCGCCAAGGAGGTTATGTTTTTTTCATCGTTTATCTGTCTGTCTGTGTTCAAGGTAACTCAAAAAGTTATGGATGAATTTTGATGACATTTGTCGGAAATGTGAAAATGAAGAACTGATTTCATTTTGGGTGTGATCTGGAAGAAATCCTGGTTTCTGGATCACTTTAAAATTTTCGATAATTGTTGCGCTTGGTGGAGGTCTGCGCTCTCTGAGTGCTTTTCTAGTTCTAACATGTATTTCTTGCAGGTTTTCATGTCATTTCATGTATTATTTATAATTTATATAAAAAAATAAGTTTGAATTTTGGGGGGCTTGAAACGGATTAAGGGCATTTACATGGAAAACGCGTCTCTACTTACGAAAGTTTCAGGTTACGAAACTACTTCCAGAACCAAATTTAATTTTGTAAGTAGAGGTACCACTGTAGTTTCATTTATTTAAACAGTTCAAATTGTTGCTTGCAAGCTTTTAATGGTGGGATCACGGGGGTTTCTAAAGAAGCTTAGAATATCAATACCCGCAGCTGAAAAATCAATACTTGATACTCGATAAAATAGCGATATATATCGCAGAATCGATAAGATCGCTCAGCTCTAATTTGGGGTGTTTTTTTATAGCGGCTCTTGTACGTTCCTGAATGAGTCGTCACATAAAGCCCGCACCGCTGCAACCGCTTTGGTTTGTCCTGAACCTGTGGAAATGTTAAAGTTACCGGATCTTCTTCATGGGGAAGTTTTTTTTAAAGTGAACAGATGCTACAAACGGCCAGCTCCATTTGGCACAATTGACTAAAATGCAACATTCCTAGAAGTGCGTGAAATTTCATCGGCTGCTGCACCGGTTTAAGTTGATGTTTGGACACTAAAAGTGAGCTGCCAGTACAACAATATGGTCAACCTTAATCCCGACTGATGTAATCCTTTTGTAGAATGTAATCTTCTTACTCAAAGTCAGAGGTAGGCATCCTCGTTAAATCCAGAGGGTGTGGTTTTTATTGTTCTGAGGCAGCCCTTTGCCCCGTCTGTGTGCTGTGCCACCAACTCCTGTCCTTTTCCCCGGAGAGCCCGACTCCAGTCTGTGACCCGCCCTCTGCACAAAACACTAACCCCCCCTCCCAGCTGCCATTTCTTATATTCCCTCAGGCCTCGAGCGCTCCGTCTTCACTGTAGATGCAAAAACTCACAGATGAGTAATCTGTGAGTGACGTGCATTCAGGTTAATTCATTGCAACAACTAAGACGGTCGGATTAAAATCTTTCCTGCTCCTGAATCAGCATCAGATGACCTGCTGCGAGAACTTAAACTGTGCACACACTAGGGATGGAACGGTTACCTATATTACGGTAAAGCGCGGTAAAATTTTACGCGATAACAATTACCGTTTTTGTTTGACTTCATCTCATTATTGCGGTCGATTACCTGGATATGGAATATCAGCCTCATTCAAGTCTGTAGGGACTCGCGACTGTGTCTCGTGTGACTATGTAGCTTGTAACATCGGCATCGTAACGTTAGCATGGAGGCGGAAAGTGGTGATAGCACGCAGGACATTGAAAAATGACCAGAACGACGTTCTTCTGATGCAGTTGAAATATTAATTTATTCCATTAACTGATCCAACAACCATAACGCCGGCAGTTAGTGCCACAGTGGTCAAAAACCTTTTGCCCTTCCGGGTCAAACAGCTAACCAATAACAGGTAGCTACCTTTATACCTGACCCTCAGGTAACAACACAGCGACACCCACAGACACACAGAGTGAACTACAATTCAGAACAACATATTTGGCTCCTAAACAACTGTTTCTTTATTTGCACATTTATACTTATTTAAGGTTCAGCTTGAAGTCCAAAGTTTATTTCATTTGAACTTGCACTACAATTTTTGTTCCTGATAATTGTTTGCATATTTTGACCTACTATGGTTGTTAAAGTGTTTATTTAAATTTGCACCAGACAAATAAGCTTTGTTCCTGTTATTTATTTTGTTCATTTAAAATAAAACGTCTTTCTGTGCCAGTTGTTTGCCCTTTTAATGTGAAAGTTTCATTTTGATATGATTTTGGCTATATGGCGATAATATCGTAAACCGTGATAATTTGGTCACCATAATCGCGATATCAAGTTTTCCATATTGTTACATCCCTAGCACACACTGAGATCATCCTCAAATATGTCGCAGCGGTCTTTTTGTTGACGGTAATCAGGGGTCTGACCGTCCGCCGGGGCTGCAACAACCCGCCAACCGTGTCATTTCCTGCAGGGAGTTCCCTTCCTCCAGGTCGGGCCTCCGAGTACATTTGAGCCCCCACTGCGTGTCCAGCAGGACAGTTGCATGTGTGGGACCAGTTGGTGGTGAACTCAGAAACGTAACCCCCCCCCCGACACCTAGCGCCAGACCCCAGGACAGTTGCGGTGGAGTTATGCTGGCGATCTGGCTGCCTCACAGGTGGAGCATTCCCTTTCTTCAAGAAAAAAAAAAAAAGCATCTGCATTTGTTTTTAGGGGCTTCGGTCGAGCTGGCAGCTGCCGTCGGTGTGATCGCCATGTCGTGGGAGTGACACCCCCCTCCGCACAATTGGCACATTTCATTACCTCTGCTAACGAGGGCTGAGAACCGCCGGCGGTCAATGATCCATCAATATCGTTCGCACAGCAGTCAAAACGACATTCTGGGAACGTATCGATCAAACCGACTCAACTCAGGTGCTCCGCTCCGCCGACCATCGAGCTAATGGATTTGGGATTACTTGTGCGTACAAACGGGAAGTAAGGTTCAGATGCTGTTGCTAAGTAATCTCCACTCTCCTCATCGTCGGCGGGGGGGGGCTCTACGGATTTTCATCTGATCCTCAAGTTTATCGGCAGCCAGTGGGATTTCCACAGCGTCAGCTTAGATCCTGTCAGATACCGGGTGGGTTAAATCCCCTCGGTTTACCCAAGAGAAGGGGATGAAATGAAAGGAATCTTCTCCTGCAAGGCCACATCTGTCCAGGATTCTTTATTAGAGCGTTGATTATTTCTTTATCTGATAAATAGTATCAGACGCCGGCGAGGCTGCTGGAAGCTGTTTGACGACTGTTTGGGATTTGGGGCCTTTGATTTAAGCAGGATGATGTCACCCAGTTGTTTGTGGACTGCTCCTGTAAAGTTTAATAGGCTTTTTAACATTTGTAGTGTAGTGTTTCATTCAGAGCTACATAAACTATGAATGCCCACTTGGAAGCAACCTGTCAATCACAAAGTAGCCTCCTTCTAATGTACATCCTGCTTGGTCATCCTTTTCAGCCTAAATGGGGCTATAATTTACAGAATGAAAATCATTCACATTTAAAGCCACTCTGTGTGGCAGTACCACATCTGACCACATGGGGGCGCACAGATCTGCTGCTTCCACCACCGTGCTCAGGAGTGGGGACGGCCCGCCACGTCTTGATGTGCAACTTTGTCCCACTAGAAGGGCTGAGTATCAGAAATCAATAACGTCATGGCATCAACTGCTTCAAGTACCACTGAGTACAGTGGTACCTCTACTTACGAACGTCTCTACGTATGAAACTTTCAGGTTACGAAAGCCTCAACGGGAAAATTTGCCTCTTGATATGAAATAAATTTCAGGATACGAAAGGCAAAAATACAGTAGCGCTGCTACTCGTAGCTCCCAGACATACTTGTCGGCTCTGTATCTCGGTTTAAAAGCGGTGCGTCCGAGCTGCTCTGCCATTGGCTATCGCTTAGCATCTTCCTGGCATCCCATTGGCTAGGAGGGCCCCTTGTCTGTATGAGCGTAACCTAGCAACCAGGTAAACAAACAATTTTTACCTCCGCCAAGGAGGTTATGTTTTTACCAGCGTTTGTCTGTCTGTCTGTCTGTCTGTCTGTGTTCAAGATAACTCAAAAAGTTATGGGCGGATTTTGTTGATGAAATTTTTAGGAGTTGTCAGAAATGTGAAAAGGAAGAACTGATTTCATTTTGGGTGTGATCCGGAAGAAATCCTGGATTCTGCATCACTTTCAAATTTTCGATAATTGTTGCGCTTGGTGGAGGTCTGCGCTCTCTGAGTGCTTTTTTTAGTTCTAACATGTATTTTTTACAGGTAGGGCTGGGTATCAATCAAAAATTTTCGATAGCGGTACCAATACCTTCACTTCGATACAGGTTCCTGAACAATACTTTTTTCGATACAAACTTGATAATATCAATTCTAACAAAAAGAAAATTACATTCCATGTTACAGTACAAATCTTGAGTTTTATTTTTCAGCTTTGGTATTTTTCCACTCCAAGCAGCTTTTCTTACTAGAAAAAATAAAAAACAGATAATTTCAATTGCAATAGAACAGTTGGAAGCCAGTGACAGATCAGCGTCTAACGCTCACTGCTACATGCTAACGTCCTCAGGCGGATGTGGACACTGAGAGGACGGTGGCTGCAGTCAAACACAGAGCAACTTTCTGCTCTTTGATTCTGTGCACGATCAGGTGCTTCATTAAATTAGTCGTGTTGCCGTAGCAACGATGACTTTTTTGCACATATTGCATCGCGAGCTGTTGGCGTCTATCTTGTTAAAATGGAGCCACACCTTTGACCGGGATGGCGTTTTCAGCCGGTTCGGCGACACACACACAGCTTCACTTCCAACTCAGATCCACGTGAACCCCGACTGTGCGTGAAACCACAAAACATACCTGTTAACCGTATGTTTTTTTTTCCCGCACACTGGAATCACGTGTAACGTTACAGCTAATCGCCGGCAGCATGAGCCGGGCTTGATGACGTGATTAACCTCCAGGTATCGAAACTTGGCACCGAAAGACGATGCGTTTTTTTGATACTCTGTACTACTGAAGCCTTTCGGTCGGTGCCATAAAAGAACCGAAGTTCGGTACCCAGCCCTACTTACCTGTCATTTTGTGTATTATTTATAATTTATAAAAAAAATTATGCTCGAATTTTGGGGGGCTTGGAACGGATTAGGGCATTTACATGGAAAAATCGTCTCTACTTACGAAATTTTTACGTTACGAAACTACTTCCAGAACCAATTAATTTCGTAAGTAGAGGTACCACTGTATTCATAGGCGTAGTTTGACTTTTGCGTCGGGGGGGCAAAAATTGTTAAGCACTTTCAACAAACGGGCGCACTCTCACGCGAACCGGCGCGCATGCACGCGAACCGGCGCGCATGCACACATATGTGCAAACTCGCTTGCACATGATGGCACACAAGATACACTCACCACGAAACCATGAAGTCCAAGATTAGATGATGTTCAAAACCAGTAGTTGCAACAGGATACAGTACACAGTAGATGTTATAAATGTTAATGTTAATGATGTTAAATGTATTAAGAAACAACAAAATATAACATGATTCATTTAACTGTCACAAATATACTGCAGTTTTTTTTGGACTTAAAAAAACATTACGGTCAAAAACATTTATTTATTTTTGCCAGTTCGTTGACAATGCAATTACATATTTCAGCCACCAGGGGGAGCAATGCTCCCCCTGCCCCCCCGCAAACTCCGCCCATGACTGTATTGGAAAACCGGCCGCCACCACCGCAAACAACTGTTTAAAGTGAAATTTGGGGAATTTTACGATGAAAATATGTGGTTTTTGGACATAACTGTGTAAATTTATACCAAAACATTACAATTTTGTGAAATTTGTGATTTTACCCAAAAAGAAAAAACATTTACAAAAAAAAATTCTGTACTAGATTCAACCCAGAAGGTGGATTGTTAGTGTTTGGTCCTACGCCAGGGGATGACTTTTAAATGTGTTAGATGCTGCCCCCATGTGGTCAGAAGTGGTATTGCTACATAGAGCTAATGATCATAAACTAACTGGAAAATACGAATTAAGATGGTAAATCATCTGTGGAAGTGATGGAAGAGTTCACATTGTGAAAATCCATCTGAATTTACAATAAATTAAAGTTAAACTAGTTTTAACTGAAGATTATGTGGAATTTTTTTAAACTACATATAACCTGTTGTAGGGTCACCTGCAATTTTGCCAGTTTTTTGTTTACTTGCATGAATTCTCTTATATTCCTTTAAGTTTTCCCACCAAAGAATCTTCACAGATTTTCCAGTCTTTGCTGTAGTAAACATCTAACTGGGAAAAAAAAACTCGTCAAGTGAGCATAAAATATATACTCTTTTTTATTTTTGCAGCTCCCTTTAGCTTTTCATATAGTCAACATGAAAATCACAATTAAAAAAAGAAAAAAAGCGTTGACGAGAACATGATTAGACCTCATAACGACCAGTTTTTACTGTCGGAGGAGTCGCCACCTACTGGTCGTTATAGAGAATGCAGGTTCTGTTTCATAATTTAAACCCGTCGTCTTCATGCTGTCTACAAATTTTTTGTTTTTCCAGCTAAGTTTTGGATTCGATCTTGAAAAGAAGCTACATCCAGGGCTCGAGACGTAACTTTCTTTCTGTCGATTTTGCCTTTGCTCTATAAATTTATTGCACCTCTCGCTCACTTCCTGAAACGCTTCACCTCCTCTGCGTCTTCGACGAATGTAACCCACATTTGCCAAAAGACTTATTTTCATTTGAATTCCTTTAAGCGTGTTCTTGAAGGGTTACGAGATCAGCTTACTTGGCACTTTAGACTTTCATGTCATGATGTTGTCAGTGAAAGTGAAATCCCCTTAAGTCTCCCCCTGATTAATGAAAAGTTGTGGGAAAGTAATAAGGTTGAAGATTAAACCCCGTTTTACTCCCAGGGAGAGTCGTCCAACCACCTTGGCATGAAGCCCGCTCGCTGTCTGTCCAGCCAGCTAAAGCACATCCCAGCTCATGTCAACAGTCTTTGTCCGGTGCTGTCACTGCAGTTTATTCGGATCTAGTTATCTGGACTCGTCTACTTTAGTTCCACATTTATGTTTAAAACAGATTATCTGATCGTAGGCTGTTGACTGCTGGGCAAACGCAACCTCAGACAATTTTTTTTTTGTTACAGTGGCATTATTTATTTAATAAAGACGATCTGGCAGTTTGCTGTTCTGAACCGTTCAGGTTTGTGTTAACATAATGCCAAGAGGGAGCGACATAAGCAGTGGCATTAGAGTGGCATTATCTCAATGAACTGTGGCGGTTCAGCGTATAATTTGCGGTGGAGGTTGGTGCGCTTGAGAACGGTTCACTGGGGTGCTACGTTTAAAAAATGATTATTGCAGTGCAGGACTTGAGCCACGGGAGCGTTTTTCTAGCATTTTTGCGGAGCGGGGCTAGCTTTCGTCATTCCCCTCAGTGTCAACCAGCAACTCTGCAGGAAGTGCTGATGTCATCTCAGATTCTTTCAGAAGGTTTGTACCTGAAAAGTGGCTTTGAATGACCCCGTTTTCCAGCGCACCAGGACTGGCGGACGCCTCTCCGCCAAACCTTTCCCAAGCCTCGGCCGGTGTTTTATTAAATGAAGAGAGGAGTGGAGTGATATAAAGCCGACCTCGGCCTGTGGGCAGGACGCAACGGAGAAAAGCCAAGATTTCTGTGTGCATTTGCTCCGAACGCAGCAGCTGCAGGAGCAACGAGGAGGAAGCCGTTGATGGTTTGTTTGACCGCTCCGACCACGGCGGTCCAAAGTCTGCCTCGTTTCTGAGCCGATCCAGTTGGCGGACCGCCAGAGTGAAAACATGGCAGCTTATTAACGTAAATCTCCGACTGTTGACAGAAGAAATCCTAGAACCCTCTGTGGAAATTGTTTTTGCTCTGGATCGTGTATGTTCATGTGCCGATCAGTGTTCTTGTGCTGCACAAAATGTACATTCGACTTGTTGCTCAAAGATGTCGTTTTGAATTTATGGTGCATGATTTTTTTTTTTTAGTCAAACAGCCTTTTGAAAAACGGCGCAGCTTCCAGATGAAACTATAAACAACTGTGAATATGACTTACAAGGCAGCGCATGGATTTTTCACCACCTTTGGGTTTGTCATCAAGGGAGTTGGATGGCTCTGCTAATGCGTTGAACCCTCGTCCCCTCCAGTGAGTTAATTCCTTGTCAGTGAAATGTTTCTTGAAACCGTCGCTGTTGTTTTGCCCGACCAGACGTCTCAGACCTCTTTCAGGTAGACGTGGCTTGATTCATCGCGGTTACCTCATCTTTACTTCATTACTTGGTCTGACTCATCATCAAGCCAAGTCATTATCGCCTTTCACTTCTTTGTTTTGGGGCTCCAGGGTTGTATGGAAGGGCAACATCTCAGTTTCAAAGTGCCAAACCGACGTGGAAGTGATCAAAATGTGCAGTTCCTTTAATGGTCATCAGCCGGCTCCACAGGGGGCGTCGTTATCTGTTGGCCTACAACTTTACAGTCGAATTAAACATCCCTACAGCTTGTTTTAAAAGAAAACAAACTAAGAGTTGGCCGTGTTGGCCGTGTTGGCCGTGTTGGCGTGCACCAGAGTGCTTCTGCTGTGTTCACAATTAGGGGTGTGAAGAAAAATTGATTTGGCAATATATTGCGATTTTCGGCCGCCCATTATAATATCAATTTTTCACCTCCTAATATCGATTTTTTTTTAGGAAAATACTTTAATGTGCAAAAACACTAATAATAAACCATAAATAGGTTGTTTTGAAGCAAATACTTTTGACTCAATTTGTCCTCTGAATGATCAATATCATCTGATGAACATGTACAGCAACTTGATTTTTCATCTCTACTTTTAATTTTGATAGAATTGGGCAGAATATTGCAATAAATCGTGATATTGTGATAATATCGCATCGTGACCCAAGTATCTTTATACATATCGTATTGCGAGGTCCTTGCCAATACTCACCCCTATTGACAATGAACAATGACCCAAGTGAACTTGTGACTAAAACTCCTTTGGGCTGACCCAAAAGGCGTCGGTGTGAAAAAGGAGAATTGACGGACGGCTTCAGTCAGAATAAATGTTAAGTAAAGTTAGTTAGCATCATAAGTTTGCACGAGCCAAGCTTTGGTGCAGAACTTGAACCAGAGAGTGAAGCAGGGTTGGTAAAGTCTATCGAACTGACACGCGTCGGTGTCCGGGCTGAGGAACTTATCGACTGTCGGTCAATGCCCGTAGATGACGGCGTCATCGGTCGGACGAACCCAAAAACTGGTTGTTCATGAAACCAAGACAAGGAACCGACAGACACTCAAATGCAAATTAGAGCAGGAGAGAGACATTGAAACAAGGATGAAATTAAAAGGGATGTTGGTGTTTTCACTCGACCTGATTCAGTGGTGCAAAGATGGTTTTTCATTAATTCTGAAAGCCTCAAATCTCAGCAGGTGGTTGAGTGGAGTTGAATTCATTATCGCTGATTACAAACAGTTCTGTTAAAATATTCATCAGGTTTTTTTTTTCTTTTTAACAGCAACATCCCAGAACTCTTGTTTCCTGGAAAAGGAAATTAAGAGATTGAAGCCGGAGGCTTTGTTTACATGCTTCTGTACTGGGGTTACTGGTTTCAGGTTAGAAAACCAGAATAAGACAGCTGTGGTTGTATGAAGGATGTGAAACTGATGTCAGGCTGTTTTCACTTCTTTAGCAACTTGAATTTCTGTTTCACCAGCAGTTTAAAATCAGATACCATACTATACTATACTATCTAATAGTGCTGGGCAATATGACGATATATATCGTGGGGACAATATAAAAGTGTATATCGTGCCATTTCTCTTATATCGTTTCTATCGTTTCTAACCTAATTTTATCAATTATTACAACAAATATGTAATTAAATAACCTGCAACGATAAATTTGATAGAATCATATCTACTTCTACAAAGTAGCCTTTTATGTTTGCACTTTTATTCATGGTTAATGCCTTAAACAGAGTTCTCTTTAACCCTGATGTTTACTTTAGACACTTTATATTGGTTTGCAAACTTTGCACTACAAGGTTACATATTTCAGAAACTTAAAAAAATAATTTGCGTTTATTTTTTATAGCTGAACTTCAGTGCAAAAATGTGTTTTTCCTCTCAGAAACTGTTGTGCACTTTAAAAAAATGTGAAAGCTACTGTACCTCTGTACCTACCTGTTTTTGCTGCACTAAAATGTATGTTTGTGACAGTTCAGCTAAATGTCCTTTCAAAATAAAGTTGAAAAGTAAGCAATTAAATTTTTGTCAAGCTTTTCAGAGAATAACTGAAAACATATTTTATTATGGTATATCGTGATATATATCGTTATCGTGATATAAAATAGTCCATATCGTGATATATGATTTTTTCCATATCGCCCAGCACTACTATCTAATCTGATATGGATGTGGGGGTCATTCAGTAAATCTGTGCTTATTTTTTTAAACATCTTACTGGTAGTGATGTTGTCCATCATGTCTACAGTTTGGAAAAACGCGAGACAACTTCTTAAGTATTGGAATAAACACAAGAATGCAGCAAAATCAGGATCAAGAGGCAACATGTGGCCTGTAAATCTGACGTGGAAATTAAGGGAAGAAAAAAATGCAGTTCCTTGACGGACCACTGGGGCATCTCCAATGACTTCCATGTCAAAATATCAAACGTTAAAGAACAAATACCATATTTTCGAGAGAATTAGTCGCATCTGTCAAAAAATACATAAGAAGAGAAAAAAATATATATACGAGTCTCATCACGCAAAAAGAGCAGGTGATAAAAGCACCATTGATGAGCCCCTTCCAGCAGCAGCTGTTCAAGGACCCCTCTGTGGACTCGTTCCTCCATCTGTGGACTCATTCCTCCATCTGTGGACTCGTTCTTCCATCTGTGGACTCATTCCTACTTCTCTGGACTCATTCCTCCATCTGTGGACTCATTCCTCCATCTGTGGACTTATTCCTCCATCTGTGGACTCATTCCTCCATCTGTGGACTCCTTCCTCCATCTGTGGGCTCCTTCCTCCATCTGTGGACTCCTTCCTCCATCTGTGGGCTCCTTCCTCCATCTGTGCACTCGTTCATCCATCTGTGGACTCGTTCCTCCATCTGTGGACTTGTTCCTCCATCTGTGGACTGGTTCCTCCATCTGTGAACTCGCTCCTCCATCTGTGGACTTATTCCTCCATCTGTGGACTTGTTCCTCCATCTGTGGACTTGTTCCTCCATCTGTGGACTCGTTCCTCCATCTGTGGACTCGTTCCTCCGTCTGTGGACTTATTCCTCCAGCTGTGGACTTATTCCTCCATCTGTGGACTTATTCCTCCATCTGTGGACTTATTCCTCCATCTGTGGACTCGTTCCTCCATCTGTGGACTTATTCCTCCATCTGTGGACTTATTCCTCCGTCTGTGGACTCGTTCCTCCGTCTGTGGACTCGTTCCTCCATCTGTGGACTCGTTCCTCCATCTCTGTCCATCTTTCAGTCCGTGGTTCTCCTTCTCTGATTGGTTCATAGCTGTCAGAGGTTCCTCTGCTTTTCTTCAGTCTCTGACTAGTTTCTCATCTCCAAACTTTCTGCTGCTCCGTTACTGTTTTCAGCTGCAGATTTTATCATCTTCAGTTTATATTCTGCAGTAGAGATTTTTCTTTTTGGTGTCTTATTTGTGTTCTCTCAGTCTTTATGGTTCACCCTTGTCATTATTTCAGGATCAATGTTCAGTTGTCGTGAGTAGATGATGTCCTGTTGTTGTCATGGAGACATGGAGGATATGTTTGATATATAAGTTGCTTTGAAATATAAGCTGCAGGACCAGACAAACTACTCAAAAAAGCTTGACTGGTTTAGATAAAAATGCTTTACATGGCTGTTTCTCTGCTAGTTCAGCTCTGGCAGCACCCGTTTCAGATGTTGTTTTGGTGCTGGCTTTTTAAATGATTATATTTGGACAAATTTGAACAGAATGATCATAAGTTAAGCCAGCTGAGCTAAAACGGCTAACTCACAGTGACTGAACCAAAGTGAGAGCGTTTTAGTGGACATCCAGGCCCGCTCGTTACGTCCGTTCGCCGGTTTTTGGATCAACCAGGTTCGACTACCATCAGTTTTTACAAATATGGCAGCTTGACACAACAAATAAAAAAACCGGGAGGCTTTAAAACCATTTTTCAGAAAAGTTATGGGTACATCACAGCGGATCTGTCCATATTTAAGCTACTGCTGCTAACTTTATCCACTAACTTTGAATAAAATGTCATCATCTTTTGGGAAACGCTGATTTGCTGCTTGGCTCAGGGTTATGAAGGATCTTATTTTGGCCGATCCAGGTTGCCCGTTTCCTCCAATTTCATTTCCACGGAAACCTTTTAACTCACGAACCTGACTGCACGATGGCTTCACCTGCAGACAGGTGGTAGTCGCTGACTCCACGTCGGTCTCCAGGTGGGGTCCTTCACCATTCTGTTGTTTTGGGTCGACACCAACGACGACGCCTCCCTCCCCAGCGGGCTCAGCCCACGAACTGCGCGCTGTGCTTATTATTGCAGCGTCTTTCACATGAAAGAGGGTTCTGGCCGTATGAGAGACGGGCTGGGAGTTGTTATTGTTGAGGATGTGCGTGAGCATGTGTGCTCTGGGCCGGCAGTGGTCTCCATTAGTTGAACGGTAGTTGGATCAAGTCTGTTTGTCCAGCTGCCGAATCCCCTCCTGCCAGGCTCACACACACATTTACACACACAGTTTTTGCTACTTGGTGCAGTCGTTCCCAGTCCAAAAAAGCTTTAACCCTTCACGAGCTTAGTTGCTCTTTCCAGGATCCAGAAAGACTTTACAGAAACATTTTTACCTTGAACGTCTACTTTTCATTGCAGGGCATCATCATATACTCATCTCAGTACAAAAGGAAGAACTAAGATCCAACTATATAGAAGTAAAGTATGTCGTTTGTAGTTATTATATCAGTATCAGTGGCTGTAATACAGATAAGTTATTTAAGGGTGACTCTGGCCAAGTCCGCAGATTCTTCATGTAAAATACTTGACTAAGCAGTTCCTGGAGAAACCGCGGTGGACTCGCTGCTGCTGCTGCCCATCCCTGAGCTCTTCCTTGCTGCTTAAAATGTCTGCTTAAACGTTTGAGTAAAGAGACCATTTACCAGAGAAGCTGCTGATCGGAGGAGTTCTGAGTGGAAGTAACATTTAAATAACAAATTTCACATTTATGCAGAAACTTATGCACGTTTACGGTCACCTCCATTTTTAGTGTTTAACATTTGTGCCGACGTTGGTCTTTTGATGACACCGGTAATGGTTGCAGTTATGTCTCTGCTTGTTCTGAGCTTCCTGGGAGTTCAGCAACGGCAGTTTGTGTTCATCTTCTTTTTTTTTAACCTTGGTTGACTGCAAATGATGTGGGTGAAGACAGCTGCGATGTTCCTGAAATACTTGATTTTCATTTAGATTATCACACATCACTGCATGAGTCATGTCTGAATCCCAGCTGCAACCAAACTCTTGCGTTGACCGAAGACGGGCCTGGTTGTGCTTCCTGCTGCATCTCCTTCCACTCTGACTCTTAAAGGCACGCTATGTAATAATATCGCTCCAGACCAGATGGGGCCAGATGTTACCCTCTTGGGAGCTTCAGACACAAAGGGCCACTCCACTTGGTCCTCTGTAGGGGTGAATATTGGCAAGGACCTCACAATACGATATGTATCATGGTACTTGGGTCACGATACGATATTGTCACGATTTCGCGATATATTGCGAGATGAAAAATCAAGTTGCTGTATATGTTCATCAGATGATATTGATCATTCAGAGGACAAATTGAGTCAAAACTATTTGCTTCAAAACAACCTATTTATTGTTTATTATTAGTGTTTTTGCAAATTTAAGTAACCATTAGAACATACTGACGATATCGATATTAGGAGCTGAAAAATCGATATTATATTGGGCGGCCGAAAATCACGATATATTGCCAAATCGATATTTTTTTTAGTCCTCTGACCATCTCACCTCAGTGCTGCTACCTGCATCTGTTTATGTAGTCATTTCATTCAGTCATTTGTGTCTCTCCTCTCTCTGTCCTCCATCCTCTCTGTCCACCATCCTCTCTCCGTCCTCCATCCTCTCTCTGTCCTGTCTCTCCTCTCTTTTTCTTTCTTTATCCAGCTGGTCTTCATCAGGAAGGTCCCCCCATATGATCCAGGTCCTGGTCCAGGTTTCTTCCTCTTAAAGTGGAGTTTTTTCTTGCCACTGTTTGGCTTAAAAGTTTTTTTTCTCCCACTGTGGGAGTTTTTTACTTGCCATTATCCTTGATTTTGATTTAATATTATAATTTTAGTTAATGATATTTGCTCGGGGGTCATGCTCTGTGTCTGTAAAGCGCCTAGAGACAATTGGCATTGTAACAGACGCTATACAAATAAAACTGAATTGAACTGAATTGAATATTGTGTAATTCCAATGGTGAATATATCAATTTAGCGCAGTGACACCATAAATGCTAGCACATGTTAGCAACAGTATTTGAACTTGCTTACTAATCTGGAGGAAACATTGCTCAGAGGGTGCTAGTGGCGGTGATGGAGGTGTGTCTTATTCACCTCACAACCCGTCTTAGGGGGTCACACACTACATGATCTGATGGTGATCTGGTTTCCAAGCATCACACATCTGGAAAATGAGGCAGAGCCACATTACAAATGTGGGTAAAGGAATAAATCAGCTCAGCCATGTAGTAAATTGTTAAACTGTGGTATGGTGCATCTTCACTTCGTGGGATTCCTTTCCACATGGCAAACGTGAGCCCGATTCCTGGTCTTCTCTGTGGCTGGAATGGAAATTCCCCCCAACAGCTGCATATATTCACACGCTAACGTGTCCTTCCCCAAACCGGACTTGGCTGGATCTTTGATACGTAATTGAGTTATTCTCACAGAACAATTTGTTCCCGAGCCAGTCTGGGAGCTCGCCTCAAGGACCTAACTGGGCGTTACTCTCAGCATGATTGACATGTGAGTAGAGTACGCCCACAGCCAGAGCCACGCCCTCTTTTTCATTTGAATATAACAATGATAGAAGAATACTACATTGATTTATATCGCCTTTGCTAGGACACCCCCACTCATCAACACTAAATTTATCAAAAGCTGATCTGTTATTTTAACATGGTGTCAAAACGGATGTTTTTGAGGGGAAATACATCCATTGATTTGGTTAACTGTAAATATTCCAGAGTGTAATCCTTACATATTGCAGCTTTAAAGCTAATTCAAACATCCTCTGTTTACCGACATTGTTAGAAACCTGAACAGTTTCTGAACGGATTACTGATCATTTCAGCAGGAACCAACTTGAATCAGTCACTGACTCAGTAACAAACAAACATCATCAGTACAGACGCCCTGAAGACACGCTCATCAGATCAGTCTTACCAAATGGTTTAAAAACACAAAGCAATTGATTTTACTGTTTTTCTGAATCAATTCTTTACCTGAGAAAATAAGAAGCCTAATTCTTATTGTAATCAATACCTGCAGTATAAACATATCTTTTACCCCCCCCCTCCACCGACACATGCACACAACATGCTCTTCTGCCTTTGTTTCCGTCCTCCCCCTCCTCTTTCAGAGCCACGTCTAGATGGTCCATGTCCGCCGTCCTCCCTCTCCGCCCTCCGTCCCTCCCTCCTGTCATTCTTCACATCCTTTCTTATTCTGGTCTCGACAGTTTGACCCCAGTTGCCCTTGACACATGCATTTGTACGGCTTCAGCCAATCAATAGAGACTCCTGTGTCCCCGTGTCAGACGTTGGCTCCTCTAATTGAAACTAACAACAACCTGCGGAGAGCGACAATGAGCGTTTTTTTCGCGCTTGTGTGTCCGCGGGGATGATGAATGGAACGTGTGGAGGAACTGCCACTTTCACATGGCGATCAGCTCGTCGTCAGCTTTTGTTCAGACCGTCCGTTTTTGTGAGGTTACCAGGAGGAATCACACGGTCTCATCGGCCTGTGTAATGTAGCCAGACAACTCTAGATTCAGTGTTATTGGTTTATTTTTACTTTAAAAACTTAATAAATAAAAAAAAGCATGAGAAGATATCAAAAGAAAAAGTTGTTCCTCATTATTTGCCAATGTGGACTGAAACGCTTTGGTGAATATCATCTTGATACCATCTTAGCAGGAGCTGGCTACAACAACAACAATGCCTCAGTCATTACAAACCAGCTATTTAGCTAGCTAGCTGAGCTGATGCTAACTGACATTACCTTGTATTTATTCAGATCCGAGCCTCCCATCTATCCTCGTTTCACATGTCGCTACTGAAACGATGTCTTTAATGGGCAGTGCCACCTGAGCTCCCATTCAACTGCTAGATGGCTGGAAGGGTCACGGCACAGAAAGGCCCCCGCCGAGGTTCGAGACCAGGAACCTTCTTGCTATGAGCCATCGTGCTGCCCTCACGGCAAGCATGGTCTTCCAAAGTTAAGAACATGAGTTTACCGAAAGCATCAGGAAGCTAAAATGATAACAGCTAGCCATTTCACACCAAAGACGTGAATGGAGCTGTCACTCATAAAACCAACGCCCAAAACAGACAGGATCACCTCTTGCGTCGATCTGTTCTTTGCGGGACCGTAGTCTTGAATTTCTTGTGTGGTCCAGAACGCTTACATTCTTCCCCGTTTTTTTCCTGTATTGTTGCTCTCAAAACCAGAAGTTTGCGTATCTTCCAAAAGCCCCAAATGTAGCAGTAACGACCGCTTTCAACTGGTGCTGCCACCCAGAGGATGCCGTTTTCACGGCACTCCAGTAGCCCCTATTATGCACAAAATGGGTCATGCATCACTGATCTTTCTTGGAAGATCATATTGTGGCATTTCCACATGTGCATCGGTACTGAAAGTTGGATTTAGCCCCATGGTATTGACTCAGATTACTTAAACTAGCACAGACTTAAGCAATTTTTTGCGCATTGGGTTCCCTTGTATCATCATGACTTTCTTGAGCATCTTAGTCTCGTCTACCGTGATCTCTGCTGGAGCTTCATCGTAGAGGTCTCCAGAACAACCTGAAAACCCGAGGTTCTGACCCGACCCGAACCTGGTCTCGGGTCCATTCAAAAGTCGTGACTCCGGGTTCGGGTCGGAATCGGTACAGTTAGTCTCGGGTCCGGTCGGTGCTCTCTGACAGGCTGGGTCCACGTTTAACCGAGAGAGGTAAAGATATTGGCAGCTGTCACTCAGCCCCCTTGTTCCCGCCCCCTTCAATCCAATAGGCTGTGAAATATCAGGTGACAGGTCAAGCAACAGTAAACAAACAAACAGTAGTTTGGTTTAGTCTATGTCAGGACTCGGGACAGTAAATGATTATTCATTAAAGCGGCGTGTTTGTCATGAAACAATCGTGTTTTCGTAGCGTGTTATTAGCGGTTTACACGGTAGCTGTAAAACACAACGGATCACCAACATGACAACGTTGGATGAGAGAATATGTTCACGACACGTCCTCAGGCTATTAGCGTTAGCAGTTGCTTAAAATAGCATTTGTACATCACGTAGCCTATGCAGCAACTGAACCGGGTTGAAGAAGAAAACGTTTAGTTAAGGAAGTCAAGTTTTATTCAACGCTAGACAACTTTTAACGTGAGCAACTATGGGCTGGATTGTCTCGGTTCTATTCGGTTAACTCGGTTCGGTTCGTGGTCAGAAACTAAAGACTCGGGTCACGTCGGTTCTGGGTCCAAATATTGCGGGTCCATTCGGTCCATTCGACTTTGGAACCTGGACTTATGATAATAGCTCGGTGTCGATTCGGGTCGAATTTTCACGGGTCCGTTCGGGTCCATGAAATTGGACCCGTGAAGACCTTTACTTCATCGTTGTTGATGTGTGACACAGCACCGTTAGTGATACGCAGTTATCTGAATGGAACAGAATCAACCTAGCGTTGGGTAAAAATAAGCAAATATTTCTCTAAATGAAACTGAAACTGACGTTTTAAGCCAACAAAAGTCCCTTTGTGCTGCTTTTAAAGTGGCACAAAGGAACCTTTCCAGTTCCTAGCTCAGAGGATCCTCTGTTGGGCGTGGAGGTGAAGTCGCTGTTACAACATCTTCTAGTATTTACTCTTGATCGGTCACTCTCTTGTTTCTCTTCTGTCATTTTCTCCTTCAGGGTTTTTGTCACCTCTGTCGCTCTGTTAGCTCTGTTAGCGCTGTTAGCTCGTTTCGTCGCTGTTGACTTTGTGCATTGACGTGATTCGCAGTACTTTGAGGAGACGACTGGGACGGGACTCCAAAGGAACTTTGGGTGGTTTTTGATGGTGGCAGGGTCGGGAGACTGTGAGAGCCGGATGACACTTCTGAAAAGAAATCCAGTCATACCTCAAATAGAAATAAAAACAGATGGGAAAAATTATTTTCTTTATTACTTCAAATACAGTTTCCATGTAATCCAGATCAGGATTTGTTTTTTTATTTGGCGTCAGCGCGCGGCTCAGTCATTTTTTTAATGAATTGTACCGTATAAAAGCCTCTTCATGGGCAGGATCTCTGCAGGTGGTTTGTCGCTGCTCAGGAGAAACTTTCTGGCTTCATGCCGACCTTGTCCGGCAGGTGACGACTGGACGGTGCAACTGTTGCTCCGTCAGATGTAGAGGAAGTGCATCCACTTTGCTTTATCGCTTGCGAAGTATTGATCACTTAACTACGGTGTTATGTTTTCACCGTCCTGCACTTGGGGGGGGGTTTAATTCTGATGTTGGAGGGAGGAAATAGTATCGTCGTGTGGTTGTGTCGGCTGAAAAAAGAGGCCCCCCAAAAAAGGGGGGCCCCGCTTTCAAAGCTACTGTAATTAATCCCAAGCATCAGTCAGACTCTTCTCATTAATAATGCATGTCTTAGCAGCAGCCCTGACAGAGGGAGTGGGTTCAGGTCTTTATTCTGAGACTCAGCAACAATGCCAGGCAACCCTCGAGGCCAATCTGCTCCACTCCAAAGCCAGCCCCCCTGAGAATTTGTATTATATATTTATGTTTTAGTTTGCTAAGCAATATCTCTGGTGCAAGATCTTGCAAGAATGGACTGCTGAGGCAGAGGCAGGGCTCCATCAAAGTTCATTTCTTGCTGATTTGTCGGTGTGAAAAGTACCAAGTTGGTGTCCAGGTGCTTAGAAGACCCTCTAGTCTTCTCCAGGGGCAGGGATCATGTGGCGGTGACTCTTTAGTGGGCCAATCTCGTTTTGGTCATCTTTACTTTCTGCTTTCTTTTCCATTATTCAGTCACTTAATGCACTGTGAAGCTACTTAAGGGTTGAATTTGCACAACCGGTTTACGGTACGTTGAGGACTCGTGCACGCAGTCGTTTGTCTGAGTTCTGCCTTTTGAATACCACAACATGGTGAAGAAAAGTTACTCTGATGATTTAAGCTGAACAGGGTTTGGTTTTTACCCAGGGCTGGGCAACGATTAAAATTTTTAATCGCATTATATCCCTGATTAATCACAATTGATCGCATTGTATACACAAAATCAAGTAATGAATTCAAAAATAGTGTAAAATGCACTTTTATAAAAATGTTCTGCTGCCATATGAACTAAAGTGCCATAACATTTGTTGTTCAAAGACTTTTAACATCAGCACTTGTCAGTAACACATATTTAGTGTAAATCTCATCTTAAATAGTGTAAAAAAATTAAAAATAAAGCTTATTGCCACTGCCAGGGCATTAATATCATCCTGTTTTTATAAAAAATTTAAAAAAAAGTCTACAAAAAAAATCCAACAAAATGATTGTGGCTCAGCACAATCAGAACATTAAAACAGGTAATTTCTGAGGTAACAGCAGAAACTTTTAACGGGGAGTTCAACTTGTCAGTTGTTACAAATAACCTTGTTTCTGTTGAATCCTCCGTCTGGGAGAACTTTAAAATGAAAATGTCCATGTTAAAGTTCAGTAACTTTACCAATCCGTGTATCAATCATTCTTTCCATTTTCAATTGTCAATCAAAAATTTAAAAAAAAATTAAAAAGTGACATTTTATATGTTTTTTGTTTTTAATCTAACACAAAAAACAAAAAAAATCCATTTATTTTTATATTTCAATTTTAGACTTTTTTTTTAGAAAAAAAAAAAAACGGGCCAGAGAACTGAATTTGTTTTATAATGGAGGACTGGACTTTCTGTTGTCATTACACATCTGTGCCACTAGATGGAGCCACACTGCAGTAACCAGCTAGAGAACAGCAGGACAGTGAACACATGGAGCAGATCTGATGGAACATGGAGGAATGACACAAAGTTTGGTTGCAGTCCAGAATTTTTTTTTCCAGACAGAATTGTTAATGTTGCTGCCTGAGTTGCTACCTGAACTGTAAAGTTCACAGATTTTTACTGTTCTCCATGTCTTCTTTTAGTTTTTCCGCATGTTTCCTGCCAATTCTCTTCAGACTTTAACAGACTTTTTAAAACAAAAGCATGTGAGCATCATGCGGTCCTTGAGTTAACGCGATAATAACGCGTTAACTTGCCCAGCCCTAGTTTTTACCTGTTATTTGTTATTTGCCACTCAAAGCAACGAAACAAATTATTGTTTGGCTGCTGAAGAAATTCAGTTCTTTCCGTCAGGAGAAAGGCAGAAAAGGCCGGCTGAAGTTGCTGGGGTTGGGTATCGAAAAATCGATACGTTTCTGGGATTGATCAAATCACTTCGATTGCATCAAATATCAAAGAACTCTGCATCATTTCCTACCTCTCAGGGGTGTCAATTTTATTCCATCCTGGGGGTCATTTTTGAGAAATGTGTAAATCCGGTTTAATATTTTCGGGGGGGGTAACCTCCACGAACCTCCACGAACCTCCACGAACCTCCGAACCACAAACCACTTCAGAGTTTTTCCCAATTTCCTGTTGACATCCCTGACTTCTACTTCTGATGCCACCACATTCGCATGATTCTGGCGTGACAGGTTGGCTCCAGTTCCCAACAGCCCTCTGGAAACACGACCAGTAGCTGAACACCTTTATTGTTCAGTCTGTACTGGAAGATTTGATGAACTCTGATAGCCGGTATGGACGTTTTATTGTTACTCTGTGATTTTTAACAAATGCTACATCTTCCTAGTTGTTCGGTTACCGTCTGCTTCGTTGCGTCTAACGTCTGGTACTGACTCGAGACCTTCTGGTCTGGAGCGTCATGCTTACATACCGTGCCTTTAATGGGACTGTAAAAAGCTTCATTGTCATTCACAGTCTGTTTTTAGTTTCTGTTCCATGTGTTTTTGCTTCGAGCGATCCGATGCTGCGGTTTCACCGCATCCGAGCGAACCTCCGACACGCCGCGTCCGCCGGCGCCGCGGAGCACATCCCTCGTGCAGAGGGAGCGCCGCGTCCAGCGTGTCACCGCGAGGGCATTTCTGTGTGTATCTAAGAGTCCCGGTCCGTCCGAGTCAGTCCGAGGTTCTGTTTATCTTCCGCTGGCCTGAACGCAGCCAAAACCATGCGGGCAGACCAGCGGGGTTTCTGCACGGCTGCGGCGGTTTGGCTTTGACGGCGGTGTTTGTGCAGCCTCTCGTCATTTCACACGCAGTGAACTGAATCTCTTCTCCCAGTCTTTTGTTCTGGGCAGCTTTTGTTTCTTTTCCGTCAGTTTACTCTATTTTTTTCATTTTCTGCCTTTTTTTTGTTTCTTCTTTTCATGTCCTCCTTTTCATTCGTGCACACACCACACACCACAACACACCCTCCTTTGTATTTCTTGGCTCTTCAGTCCCTGATATTTTTTATTTTTTTTTTACCCACCTCTCTCTTGGTTAAACCCTCCAGTTTGATCAATCATTGATGATCCCAGGTGTCCTGAGACCTCAGGGGACGTGATGATTGGCCACGCGGTCCTTATGTAGACCCCCCCCCCCCCCCCCCCACCACCACACACACACCTGCACCACACAACCCCCCCCACCCCCCGTCGCTTTTCAAGATCCCAGTTAAACCTCATCCTAACCCTCGCCCCAGTCTCCTCCTCTCTCTACTTCTGCGGTTTCTTATCTCGCTCTCCCTTCTCTTCCCGCTGGATGTTGGAGAGCGAGCTTCAATTAAAGGAGCAGTGGGGTTCCCTAAGCCATTAGCCATATTAGTGTTGGGTCCGTGCCCGTGCCCTCTCCCCGACAAAGACCTCCGAATGCTTCCTGGAACCGTTTGGTCTGATTTACAGCCACATGGCCTCTTGAGTTGCAGAGTTGGGCATCGTTTGGATTTTAACGATTCTGATTCTCTGTTTCGGTTCCTGTTAAAAATGATTCTCGATTCCAATTCTTTGATGTGTAGGTCAACTAGTGCTGGGCGGTATGACCAAAAATTTATATCACGGCATTTTTCAAAATTAAATTGGTTTAACGGTATGTTTTTTTGAAGACACAACTTGGTGTTAACCACATTTTCTAATCATTTAGAGGAATTGCTGCAGTAAATTATCTTAGAATGACCTATTTTACTGTCACGAGGAGTGAATATTGTAGAAAAACATTCATATCTACACTAGTATTAATACAGGTTTGCATGGCCTCACAAAGTGTTACTATTTACAAAGAGGTGGCACTCATTATTCTAATTAAGTGAAGGAATCAGAATGATGATAGTTGCAGTTAAAATACAGAACCCTTTTATTTTTCACATTTTGCAAACAACTTGAAAAACATATTTTGTAAAAAAATCAACATTAACTACACAATGTAAACAACGTTCTAAAGTTGTAGCCGCGGGAGGCAACACCAGCCTGGTGTTGCCTCCCGCGGCTACAACTTTAGCTCGGCAACATTTGCAGATTATTGTAGTTTGTTAGACGTCGTCTTTTTTAAATCCAAAGAACTTCCACACGACAGACACGGCTCCTTTAGGAAGAAGTTCCTCAGTCTCATGTTGCCGTTCTGGAGCTCCCACTTCGGGACTTTCTCTGTTAGCAGCCATCACCGTTTAACCGTAAGCTAGTAGCGTGTTGCGCCTCCAATGCAACTGCAAAACAGTCCCCTGTCAAACAATGTTCTGCGGCACTTACGTTCCGCCGCGCAGCGTTCCCAACGTTGTGTACGCTACAGTAGATACTCACCGGTATTACGGTATATGAAAAATTCATATTATAAGAAAAATAAACACCGATATTCGGTATGAACCGGTATACCACCCAGCAGTAAGGTCAACAGATCACGACTTATCTAACAGTAGAATTTTTTCATAAAAAAAAAACGGTGACACATTTACACAGGCGACAGGCCATTTTTATTCTTACACATGCTTGCATGCACATATGCACACACAGAATTAACTTACAGCCTAAATGTTAAACAACTTACAGTTGGAATTTGGCTTTCAAAATACATTTTGCCTAACAAAAAACGAAATCAACAGTTTTTGTTTAGGAAAATGACCATATCTGCTCTTTCAGAATTCAAACGTGAACGTTGGACACAGATAGTGTTGCCTGCTGTGGAAAACACGCGTTAGCTAGGTGTGGAAGAGGCCTGTACACATATACCGTATTGGCCCGAATATAGGACGACTCTGATTATAAGACGACCCCTATTTTTCAGATATCATTTTGGGAAAATAAAAATATGTGGAAGACAAAAGGTTATTCATTAAAAAACTTCTAATTGTACAATCATTGTAGAAAAACTCAGAGATAACATTCTGATGTATTGTTAAACATTTTAATGATTTCATCTTTTTAGGAAGTATGGTACCATATTTAAAGTACAGGTATGTGTCAGGTTTCCATGTTATTGAAGATCAAGGTATAGTCGTATTTTAATAAACTGCTGTTTATTATGTTAATAAACATCAGATCTGCTCCGTGTTCACTGTGATGCTCCATTCTTACTTCAGTGCCGATCCATCTAGTGGCCCAGGTGTGTAACTACAACTGAAAAGTCTAGACCTTCGATTATAAGACGGCCCCTGTTTTTGAGAATATGATTTATAGAATAAAATATCGTCCTATATTTGGGCCAATACGGTATATGAGAAGGCAAGAGATGACAGTAAAGGATTAACACGCTAGCGCAGGTGTTGCACTGCGCCAGGTAGCCGTCATTTCCCGGACTGAAATGCAGCAAAACTCGAGAGCGGCGTCTCTTGGGATCCATGTTGTGGCGAGTGAAGTCCCGTCGGCGACGGACGTGACGTCGCCTGCTAGCGTGGAGTTGAGAACGTCGGGTGGAGTAACATCAACAAACTAAGTGTTTTATTGTACTCAGTACTTGTTTTAATTTACTGCAGTAAATCAAAACAAAACAAACAACAAGAACAAAAAAAAAAAATAGCGCAAACATTTAGGAACCGAAAAAAGGAATCGAAATTCAAAAATCTTTCTAAACGATTCCAGAACCGGATGTTAGGAACCGACTCCTACTTGGAACCATTTTTCGGTGGCCAACCCTAGTGGGCGGCTTAGAAACGCGTCGTTATACCGAATCGTGCTTTGACGTGCTTCTTAATTCAGGTTTCACCTCAGAGGAGAGTCTGGAAACGAGAGCAACGAGTCTGAAGGACCCGATTCCCACAAAGGGACAATGACATCGCCGCTCATCGACTGAAAAAGATGACAACACAATAGGGGGAGTTCTGCCCGTTTGATTAATGATATCTGGAGTCTTCCCCTCACCTTCCTACGGGCTCTATCGTACGCTTAACCTTTGCCAACGATTTCCTTTGTCCCCAGATCACAATCGCACACCTCAGACCTTCAACGGGGCCTGACTCCGATCATCAATCATCTTTGATTTTCTGCCACCGGTTCAGATAGCGGGGGCGACGCTGGCCGGCGCGGGCACATTGTGCACGGGTGCGTCCGACTGTCCTGGCCTCCGAAATAGAGCGAGCACAGTCTATTAAGCATCTGACAATTGAAGACCTCCCACTCTAAAAGAGCTGCTCAGATTGTCCCGTCTCTCAGTCCCAGGAAGCGAAGGAGGGGGACAAAGCTGTGTCTCTGGTATGGAGGGAGGGGGGGGACCATTTTATTTCTAATGAAGCTGTCCGTCACACAGCTTGTTGACAGAAGGCCAGGACACGACTCCCACCTGCCAACACTCCAAAAATCAGCGGTCTGGAAGCTAAATGAGGTCATTCTTGGATATAAATATATAAGAAAGAAAGAAAGGAGGAAGTTGGATTTTATTTTTTTTGTTTCATTGTTTGAACATTTGAAGAGTTGAACTGCAAGTAATGTTTTGCTGACTGTTAACTAGTGGGATGTTTTCCACCACAGAACAGTGACTTAGGATGAATTCCAATTCCTCCCTTAACCCTCAATCTCAACCCTCAGTCTCAAAAATGTGCGCTCCCGCTAAGTGCTAGTGTTGTCCCGATTCTTAGCAAGTCAAGTTGAGGGACGAGTTTGAGGGCTGTATCGCCCTCAAAATTGAGATTTTCCGACACCACTCTTGTAAGTAAGGGCTACCCAGAAGGCATTGGGTAATTTAGCCAAGACATCCTCGAAAAGGATGGTGACAAAAAAAGCTAGCTACAAATGTAAGTATCTTTGTATATCTTAAAGATATAAATGTTAAGAAACCATTTTATTGTCTTTGTTTGAGATTTTTTTCATGGATTAACATCGTTGTTGCGTAACATTTATTTTTTTACTTTACGATGTTTGCTGCCGGACCGGCGGTCCCGGTCCTGTCGGCGGTCCCGGTCGGCTTCACGTTACTTGTACTCGTTGGTGGTCCCGGTCCGCCGTCCGGGACCGGCGGCCGGGCGTCCCGGTCCCGTCGGCGGTCCCGGCCGGCTTCACGTTACTTGTGTACCTTGTTGTGTAGCGACGGAGGACTGAATAATGTATCCTCTATTGTGTTATTTGCTAATATTATTTAGAGAATATACAACGCTCTTTTCAATGTTATCCCTGTGTAATTTCAGGAAATACAGAGACAACACGCTCTGATACATTTCAGTCTGAAGACGTAACTGCACTCGAGGGGTGTCCCATTTCTAAGTCACAAGCTAGCCCTTACACTTATTTTCGAGGGTTAAGATTGAGGGCCAAAAATTGAGGGTTAAGGGTGAGGGTTGAGATTGAGGGTCAAGAGAGGAATTGGAATTGGCCCTTAATCTTCAAGCCTCATATTGAACATTTAGGGACGTTGTGATTTTTCATGTCTGGTCTGATTCTGACCTCCCAGTAACCGATAGCCTGCTGATTCCCACATCCAAGGGCTTTTTTAATTTAATTAAGGGATGCACGATAACTGTTTTTAATAACCAATAACTTTCAGCTCCTAAAGGCCGATACCGATGACACACACATATACCTAAGATGATTACATCAATACTAAAACCAAAAACAGTTCTGACTGTTTAAATGAACAGATATTCATTTTTCCATTAAAAAACTATTGACAAGCCTCTAACATTTTTGTAAATCTATCAAACAAACATATTTGATATCTCTCATCAACTTAAATAAGGTTCATTACTGACTGATATAAAAAATGGAAATGATGGAAATACATGCATCACAATTACAAACTGAAAAAGTTCATTCCAGAAGTTTACAAGAAGTAAATATACATAGAAAAATTAATGCACTGACACAAGTTAGATTCAAACATTTTTACCTTCCACCCATTTTATCTTTGCCCGTGGGTCATCTTTCAAAAGTCTCACCGATGTCTGTAAGTCCTGGTGAATTCTCTGTTCCTGGCTAGCTCACGTTAGCGTTAGCTCACATTAGCATTAGCTCACGTTAGCGTTAGCTCACATTAGCTAACGTTAGCGCGATTTCAAAACTTTCGAAAGTGATGGTTATGTTTCAGATGGCTGATCAGGTTTGACGTATTAAAGCTTGTGCTTTAGTTCTGAAACTTTAAAGAATTTCCACGATCGCCGCCATGTTTGTTGTGATCAGTACGCTGCATTCAAGGTGTAACGTAAATTCCTCCGTTCCCTCATTTGCTAGTCGTTCTTTCGGCCTTTTCTATTTTTTTCTTTTTTTATGTGTAACATGTGGGAAAATACTCCGAATATTAATTAAAGTTAGCAACTACCAAAATTATGACCGAGTTAACGAGTTGTTTTCTAACATGAGGGGTATTCTTGATTTTCCTGATTGAGAAATCGTTTTTCTGATTATGCCGACGTCATTGAACATAACATTCACAGCCGGTTATTTGGGTTTACAGAGGGAGCGAGGCACTGCCATGTTGACAAAAATATATATGTTATCGCTATTCGTCATGATATCAGACTTATCGGAATTATGTCATAATTTCTTGTTATCGGCCCGATAGTTATCGTGCACCCCTAAATTTAGAAGAAGAAGATAATCCTTTATTAAAGGTGGTCTAAGCCTCCGCGTCAGACCAGCCTGACGTGCACGTCCACCAGAAACGCAGCTACGCGTCGGGTTCAGCTGGACGGAAAAAATAAATGTGTCCGGTCTGCTCAGTAGCATTGTGTTTCTGTAGAAGTTACTTCTTCCCAACATTTATCTGCTAGCAGTAAAGTTCAGATCCAAGTCCAAGAGTAGCCGAGTAGACGAGTACGGTGGAAACCCCCGGACGTGTCCTGGTGTCGAGGATGGAGGCTGAATCTGTTAATTAAACTGGTGGTTCATTGATCCCATTAAACATTTTTTCTTCTTCAATTTAATTTTATTTGTATAGCGTCTGTTACAATGTCAGTTGTCTCTAGGCGCTTTACAGAGACCCAGATCATGACCCCCGAGCAAATATCATTAACTAAAATTATAATATTAAATCCATATCAAGGATAATGGCAGGTAAAAAACTTCCACAGAGTGAGAAAAAAACCTTTAAGTCAAATAGTGGCAAGAAAAAACTCCACTTTAAGAGGAAGAAACCTTGATCAGGACCTGGATCATATGGAGGAACCTTCCTGATGAAGACCAGCTGGGTAAAGAAAGAAAAGAGGGGAGAGACAGGACAGAGAGAGGATGGAGGACAGAGAGAGGATGGAGGACAGAGAGAAGATGGAGGACAGAGAGAGGATGGAGGACAGAGAGAGGAGAGAGACAAATGACTGAATGAAATGACTACATAAACAGATGTAGGCAGCAGCACTGAGGTGAGATGGTCAGAGGACCAGGTCTTTTTTTTTTACTTTCATCACCTCCACCAAACTTAATTATAACAGGTCTGGACTTGGAACTGAGAGAAACGGCTACAATTTACTCATAATTGCTCATAATAAACCGCCACAACCTTTTTTTTTCATTATAAAAGTTTTGGCTGAGTAAACTGATATTTAAAAAATGGGCCATAGTCTATAGTCTATAGTCTTAAAAACAAAAGAACATTAAAATAAAATCAAAAAACACACGCGAAATGGAACAAGGGAGGGGCGCGTACGCGTGAGACGAAACCACAACTGAAGCTTTACTTTGTGGCAGCCTAAAAATACAAAAAAAAAAAACCATGAAATCCAGAAACTCCAGCTGAAAACGTGTGATCTGTGTTCTGGTCCTACGAGCAACCAGCCAGACGGTTGTTGTTCACAAAGGTCCCACTGAAGGAGGTGTTAAAAGCCTCCTTTAGAACAGCAGAGGAAACTTAATACCCTATTGTTTAGTTCTGTAAAGGTTGGGGGTGAAAACCTCCCCAACACCTGAACAATGACTGATTACCGTGAATATCAGTCGGTCCTGAGATGCTGAAACACCGAGGCGTGAGACTGTGATGGTTTTTATAGTTTCTGTCATCCAAATAATTTTATTATGCTACAGTTTTTATTAATAATTTTGTTCTTTTCCCTCCAGTAAGACCATCAGTACCAGCTGTGTTTACTAAAAGAGGTATTAACTTATATGCCACCAAATTAATTAACAATTATCTGGCCCATTCCAGCACCACTGAATCGATTCCATCCATTTATTTCTCCGTATTTATACGGCTGCTTCCGTCTCTCATTTCCATTAAAGCTTCATGGTTTTAAAGCTGTTTAACCACACTGGGACCAGGAAGCACCCACCAGTAGCCACCTAATGAGCAGAAACCTGTAGGACCGGAGGGTGGGATCCTGAATGAAATTCGAATTAGGTCCGCCTGTCACCGCTCCCTTTTTACGGCTTCAGTGGGATTATGTCGGCATGGCCGCCCTGGCTGCAGATGAAACGCAGGCGGGATGTTGGTGGGCGGCGTTTGCATGTGGCCGGCCGGGCCGGTGAAGCATTAATGCAAAGCTTTGTTGTATTGTTTCCTCTGCGGTTTAACAGTCAGGTAAATTCCTTAAGTAGCGATGCGTTTTCCATGTAAATGCTCTAATCCGTTCCAAGCCCCCCAAAATTTGGACATAAATTTTCTTATAAATCATAAAAAACATGTAACAAATACATGTTAGCATTAGATTCCAGCACAATAACCATAAAATGAGAGTTGTACAGAATAAAAAACAAAGAATAAAGTAAGGAATAAAAATTATGTTCATTTATCTTTTAACTGCTATCGTCGTTACCTTTTCTCTCTCAGCAGTGTTTTTTTTTTGCCTGACGTTTTGTAAAGAACCGATCCAAGGACATTTTGTCGGCTTTTAACAATCCTTTGAAAATGTCCAAGGCAAACATCATCATAGTGAGCGATAGCCCGACTAGTGAACACTTTTTCTGGGTGATTCTTTTCAACGAATTCCAAAACTTCCGAAATTTTTCTAAAAGGAAGATGCTAGCTGATAGCCAATGGTAGAGCAGCTACAAGTATGTTTACGTTCGGTAAACTCTGGGAGCTTGGGAGTAGCAGCGCTACTATTTTTACCTTTCGTATCCTGAAATTTCTTCTGTTACAAGAGGCGATATTTTCCCGTTGAGACGCATCGTAACCTGAAAAGTAGAGGTACTGTATATATATATATATATATATATATATATATATATATATATATGTATATATATATATGTGTGTGTGTGTGTGTGTATATATATAAATTACACCACTGGAGGGCAGTGCCGGATCCTTCCTGCAGCGCTGTAGCCTGCAGCACTGCGCTTACTTTTGTCTGCGTCCTTCATGCAGCTCGGACATGACGGACCACTCGACTGGTTTGGTGCTGATAAATGTCGAGCATCGGCCATTTTTACAGCCGACCTCTGTGAACCGTCGCTCTACCAACTTGAAAACAACGCAATTTCTAAATATGAGATTTTCTTGGCTAATTATGGCATAAAAGACAAGTCCATGATTAATTCAAGACTATACACGAGTTCAGTAAGTAAACTGTATATAAAATAAGACAAATAATGTCATATTTCCAGATCTTGGCAGGGACGGAACAATTTTAAGGGCGCAGAGTTTAATACTTAACAGGTTTCAGTTCTCCTGCAGAAGCAAGTCAGAGTTTGCTTCAACTTTAACTTTAAATTTAAACACGGTCCAGCTGCAGCCGTAGAAAACACGTCTGTTGTGAAGGGAGAAGTGGCGACGCAACGCTGCAGGACGACAGCAGCAAAGAATCCCTGTCTAAACATTTAGAAAATGCCTGGTATCCACACAGGATGCCAAGCATGAAGGGGGGGGGGGGGGGCGGAGAGAGAGAGAGACGGCCGAGACAAAAGGGGACGCAGGACTGGCTCCAGTTAGCATGCTATGAGTCAGGGGTTTGCCAGGGGTCACGAGCTGCATGAATAAAACAAATCATGTTGTTGCATCCCCGTTTGAACATCCAGCAGCAGCTCCTCCGGGAGCAGATGAAGGCTGCTTTATTCTTATTCTGTGCCTTTTCAGAAAACATATTGCATGATTCATAGTCATAAAACTTATTAAGTCGGCGGTTCAGGCGGAGAGCAGGACTGGATATTAGCGCTAGCGCTCGGCTTCACTGTCTCTGCTCTCTGAGCTGGAGTGGGACTTCTTTTATTTTTTTTTCCCTTTTTTCATTTTCAGCTCTGTAATTTAATATCCAGGCTGAAAATCAGGTTTGATGTTTCCCAGAGGTCTCTGAATCATAAAATAACGTCTGAATTATTTTTCTGAGGATGCATTAAAGTGGGGGGGGGGTGTGGAGGGAAAAAAAGAAGAACAAAAAAAAAAAAAGCCACGAGAAGCATCTCTGAGCGGAGCGCCGGCGTCGTTCGTTAGTCCACAGACGGCGTGACGAGCTGATTAAAATGCCCACGGATTGGGAGAGCTCCATCCCAACTCTATTCACCGGGCCCAGGCACGTCGTCACGACAACGAAGGACGACAAAGGACTCAGTCAGGCCATTGAGTGCCGTGAAAGAAGAGGCAGCCGTGTGTGCGTGTGCGTGTCCATGTGTGTGTGTGTGTGAGACTTGGATTTGTGGCTGTACGAGCCGTAGGTGGTAATGTATGCGGACCAGCAACAAACACATGAATACACATGGACGTCCCACTGCCCCCCCCCCCCCCCCCCCACTATCCCGTCACACAATGAGCACGCCGGCGGTCCTCGATGACGTGATGCTGCACGTGAGCGTGCGGTCGGCATGAATTCCAGCCCGAACTGGCACAGAGATGCCATTTGAGCCGGCTTTGTCTCGTTAACACACGTTCACAGCCGTACGGTTTAAAGGTAGGGTGGGAGATGTTTGAGAAAACGGTTCCAGCAATCCAACTCAAGTGAGATTTTGAAAATATACACTCCCTCCCTCCTCCCAAAGGCTCCGCCTCCTCCTCTTCAGCCCACCCTCAAAACCACGCCTTCACACGATTGTTTCTCAACAGCAGAAATATTTTTTTTGTAAAACCCATATCAACTAGCTACTGCGTATTGTCAAGGTTGGGTGGTAATAGTACTTACAGGTGTGAGTCTGAAGGTGACTCCGTACGAATGGCAGACACTGGGTGTCAATTTGTCCTCTGAATGATCAATATAATCTGATGAACATATACAGCAACTTTATTTTTCATCTCTACTTTTAATTTTGATATTAACTGGGTAGAATATCGCAATATATCGTGATATCCCGATATTGTGATAATATCATATTGTGATCCAAGTATCACGATGCATACCGTATCACGAGGTCCTTGCCAATACTCACCCCTAGTGCCATGCCAGCATCATAATTAAAAACAAAATCAATAAGCAGGATTTATCGGTTTGTGCATGAAGCTTATAGTTTACAAAAGGCATTCAACGGTATTGGGAAAGCTACCGTCAAGGCTAACAACAGCCTAGCTAACGGTGTCACACATAGCACTGTAGCCTAGTTGACAGAGTTGGTAGCTTTAGTGAAACATGCTGGAATATGTTCGTCATGTCACTCAATGGACAATAATTTTGTCATCATCTTTCATTTTCTCACTGACTGGGTGAATAGTCCTACAATACCCATAACCCATCAGTATGTTGACATATTATATAATCAAAACGGCATCATTGTACCTATCCAGTAGAAACTGGGCCACCTTGGCGTCGGTCTGGAGCCCCTTTTCATTTTTTAGCTGCCGCCAGCGCTGGAAAGCCGTACCGATAACCACTCTTGTTCTTTTTAGCTTCAGGTAGCTTCAGTTAGCTTTGGTTAGCTACGGTTAGCTTCCGCATGGCTGTTGCTTTTTCAACAAAAGTTTTCCCTTTGATTTTACTGCCGGTTGACGTCTTCTTCTCTGCCATTGTTGCAACGAAATGATCTGTGCGAGCTAACTTGATTTCTAGCTTTCAAATAGCAACGCTGTGTCTGCTCATCTGATTGCCAGAGCTGAGGGAGGGGTGGGGGGGAGTGCATTGATATTTGATGGACGTATTAGGCAGCCAATAAATGTAAAGATGATCAGTACATTGATTGGTCAGAGTTTTCCTCTGATTACACCCTCTAGACCGGACCAAAACGTTTCATTTTTTTTTTGCAAACATTCTATTTCAGTGGGTAAAAATGGGAATGTGAAAAGGTTTTCAGGCAATATTGTAAAAAATGCTGCAAAAAAAGATCACCTACCCCACCTTTAAAGGTTAGTACTATAATTATAATCAACCTTGTGTCCTTTTAAGACCCGTCTTAAAACCCACCTTTTCTCCACAGCCTTTGGCTGCACATAAGGCTCTGATTATTATTATTTTTATTTGTTTAGTTTAGTTTTTTTTCTTTTATGTCTCACAGGAGCTGTGTTTTTTATTCTTAATTTGTGTGGCTAGTTTGAAGCGCTTTATAGACAGAGTTATGGTGTGTTTCTGCGGCAGAAATAACTGTACAAACAGTCGTTTTTCTACCTTTTCTGGACACTTAGAAAGATAAAATGACCCAAGCTTGTCTGCAGCAGTCCTACCCACTCTGTAACTTAAGTGGAATTAGATTTTTGAGTCTTTAAATAGAAATAAGACTGACGTCTGTTGCCCCGTGGTTTACTATCATTTGTCATTTTGATGCAAACTCTTATTCTGATGTCTCCCAAAGCTGCTTTGTTTTGTTCCACAATGAACAAATACACTCGTATACCATCTAATAATGGGCCTAAGGTTGATTTAACTTCGCAGTCTGCCAACGTAACTGCAGCTGTATTGGTGAACCCGCTTGTATGAATCATTTATGATGCATCCCATCCGTAATTTAAAGTCAAATCAGCCTTTTCCTGCCCAGTAACAAAAAGACCTGTTTATGTTTAACGATCATGAGACGTCCTGTTTAATATGATGATCTGTGTCTTGTCAACCAAGAAGCTACTCTGTTTTTTATTGTTTTCATCAATTCCAGCAAGTTCTCTCTCTCTCTCTCTCTCTCTCTCTTTTTAATGACTTAGTTATGTTTTTGCTTCGTCATCCAGCCGTCCTGTTTCTCATGCTGTCATTGTCGTTGCGGCCGACTGCCTGACTCTCCTCTGGGAGTCCGGAGAGCTGAGCTCTGTAATTGTGGCATGATTTATTGGCTGCTGCTTTAGCCGTTGTAGTCCAGCCCTGTCAACAAAAGCTCTTTCTAAGGATCTGCACGGCCTCCCGACACACTCTGGGTGATTTCATCATCCTTTTTTTAAGACAAACTGCAGCTGCTCAAAATAGCCTCTGCATTTCTCACTATTATCATCTCAGTTTTAAGAGCATGGTTCTGTTTCAGTCTTGGTTCAGGGTGTAGGCGTGGTTCTGGGGTCCGCGTATTCCCATCAAACTACGTACTTATTATGGCCACATTTCGGTTCCTTCCAGGGCCGCTCGGGTCCCGCAACCATCCCTGGTTTAAGTTAAAGTGAGCCTCGGCTGCTGCTGTCAATCATCCTCTCCTTCTGTCTTTCCGTCTCATTAAGTCTGCGCTTCCTCACGACTGCGCCCGGATCCTTCTTCCTGTTGAAATGTTGAACTGAGGAATTACAGCGCCATCAGTTCCAGTCTGTCATATCTGCACGACAGCCCCCAGCTTCAGTCAGCCTCCCCCGGGTCAGAGGGTAAAAGGCTTTATTATCATACGCTCAAATGAACCGGTAACGCCTTAAATTTGAAAACTCACCCTTTTCCCCTCTTGCATTGCTATTTATTTAATGATAAAAATGGAAAGGATTAGCATGTTGGGGTACGTGCTACATACTACATACTCATTTAGAGCTGGACCATATTAGCATCGCGGTTACCGTCAAGTGGCCGGTTAACGTCTTCTCTCTTAACCAGCTGCATCCCACCAGTTCCGGGACTCGGCCAGTGATGTTGTTTCTTGCTGTTTCTGGTCGGGAAACTTGAAATTCTTGATCCTGTTGTTGCTTCTGTTGGCGGCTAACGTTAGCTGTCTTAGCTCCTTCTTTGGTGTCATAGCCGCTATGCTAGGATATGCTATCAAAGTTGCGACATTTTATCAGAAATTTTGGTTGGAAAAATGGCACATTTTGCAACATCATGACTTTTTGTCAAAAAAAAAAAAGTAACATAAATCACAAAATTTCAAATGTAGCAAAAATTGAGACTTTTTGTTGTAAATTCTTTTGTCTGAAATCACAATTTCTTATTGTAAAATTGCAAAAAAAAAAAATAAATCATGAAAAAGCAACATGATGGAGACTTTTGTTCTAAAAATAAGAATTCTGTCTTTTAACCACAACTTTTTGTACTAAAATCACAAATTTCAGCAAAAATTGCAGCTTTTTAACTTAAAATTAGTTTTTTTTTCATAAAATATTAACTTTTGCAAAATTATATTTATAAATTTATTTATTTATAAATTTATAAAATAAATTCAGACTTTATTAGCAAAATTGTTAATTTTATAAAATTTTTTCAAAATCATGATTTTTTTTGTTGTTGGAAATTATCCAAATTTCAACTTTTTTTAATGTAAAATATAAATTTTGCAACTATCACAGCTTCTTGTTGTTAAGAGGAAATTTTACTCATAAAATCATGCAGGTTTCATTGTAAAAACTGCAAATTTCAAAAGATCACAATTTTTTTGTCAAAAACAACAAAATCAAGATGTAAAATTTCACAAAATTACTGCTTTTTGACATCAAAGGACTTTTTGTCATAAAATAGAAATTTTTACAACTTTATTGTATAATAATATAATATTTATAATATACACTTTGCCAGCTTTTTGCAATAAAGTTACAACTTCATTGAAAAATTCTGAATTTTGTATAACTGCAAGTTTTTCCTTACAAAAACATGAATTTTTATCCAGACCATTTAGCTAGTATGATGTGAACGCAAGTAAACCCATGTTTTTCTGGAGCCCTTGATCCAGAGGTAACTAGCGTTTGTAGCGATCTTTTGCTCTTCGGTCCGAGACTAAAGCTGCGATGACACTTGGACGGTTGAATGTGGGAACAAGATGGCAGCCTTTTGTTTATCGCCTGTAGCATCTGGTGTGTTTCATCCTTTCAACTTTCATTATTTTTCCATCAGTTTATTGTTTTAATTAATTAATTACAGTGGTACCTCTACTTACGAATGCCTCTACATTCAAAATTTTCAGCTTACGAAACGCATCAATGGGAAAATATTGCCTCTAGTTACGAAAGAAATTTCAGGATACAAATGGCAAAAATCCAGTAGCGCTGCTACTCGCAGCTCCCCGAGTTTACTGAACGTAAGTAAATATACTTTGTCGGCTCTGTATCTCGGTTTGAAAGCGGTGCGTCCGAGCTGCTCTGCCATTGGCTATCGCTTAGCATCTTCCTGGCATCCCATTAGCTAGGAGGGCCCCTTGTCTGTATGAGCGTAACCCAGCAACCCAGATAAACGAACAATTTTTACCTCCACCAAGGAGGTTATGTTTTTGCCGCTGTTTGTCTGTCTGTCTGTCTGTCTGTGTTCAAGATAACTCAAAAAGTTATGGATGGATTTGGATGAAATTTTCAGGAGTTGTAGGAAATGTGAAAAGGAAGAACTGATTTCATTTTGGGTGTGATCCGGAAGAAATCCTGGATTCTGGATCGCTTTCAAATATTCGATAATTGTTGCGCCTGGTGGAGGTCTGCGTCTTCTGAGAGCTTTTCTAGTTCTAACATGTATTTCTTACAGGTTTTCATGTCATTTCATGTATTATTTATAATTTATAAAAAAAATATATGTTTGAATTTTTGGGGGGCTTGGAATGGATTAGGGCATGTACATGGAAAACACGTCACTATTTACGAAATTTTCAGGTTACGAAACTACTTCCAGAACCAATTAATTTCGTAATTAGAGGTACCACTGTAGTTTATTTATCTACAAATTATTACATTTTTAATAGTAAGTTTAACCAGTTATTTATCAGGATTTTTTAAAAACCATAACACGTTAGTAAGACAAATTTATCTTTAATATTATTAATATTAATAATAAATGTGCTTTAATAATAAGGTTTGGTGGAAGGCCTGGTTTAATAAAATAAATCCATGGATAGGTCGTTCAGTGCTGGAATTGTCTTTTTTTTTAGGTGTAAATGATCTCCGTAGCTTTAAAGCTGAGATTCCCACGCAGGATGACCGATTGCTTCTGCAGATCTTCATATAAAATGATTTATATTCCGTGAACGACTGTTGAATTATTTAATGCTGCTCAGCACTTCGGGGACACATAAAGATGAAGTTATGAGTGCGCTGCTTCCTTCCTCCGACACCAGCGCGCCAGTGAAGTGGCCGCTGCCTGTCGAGTGGCTCTGATGGTCCACTTTGTTAAACCGCCGCGCTGAGTGACCGCGGTTTACACGCCGGCGATAACAGCGGCTCATTAGTAACAGATTACAGCCGGTGAGAGGTCCGCGGGTTTGTACGGTGGCTCTCGGGTCGAGCGTGATGCGTTACGCCGAGCGGCGAAGCCCGACACCTGCTTTTCCCGGACGTGGCGGCGCCGTGAAAAGATCCAGTCATGAAGCGGCCTGAACGCCTGGATGTGTGGGTGTGTGTGGTCTCTCTTTAAAGGGAAGTGGCTTTCATCCTGTGTCCGTTCAGCGAGGCACTGAAAGGGACACTATTCGGCCCGGCGGCAGACAGAGACCCCCTTCAGCCCACCGGAGGGTCACGCTCAGACGGAGAGAGACAGACCGTCTATGTCTGCATGTGAACTGAGGAGAGAGGGATGGCCATTGATCCTGAAGAAGCCAACGGAAATGGAGGAAGGCCAAACGTGTACATCTGCCCCTCGTAACGTCAGCGACCTAAGCAAACTGATCTGATTGTCTCAGCTCGGCCGTGACCTCGGACCTTGCTTGTTTGATGGCAGAAGCGCCTAACCGTTGCGCTCAGACAAGTTTGAATGCGTCCAAAACGGCCCACGACCTGGTGGTTCCTCGAAAAAAGATGCAGCTGTGAGCCCCTCACATGTGGAGGCAGCCACGTCTGAGGGATCTCTGGGAGTTTGTGCTCCACAGGTTCACGGAGGGGCAGGTGGTTTCAGAGTAGAGCTGAGCAATTTTATCGATTCTGCGATATATATCGATATTTTATTCGCCCAGAAAGTATTGATTTTTCAGCCCATATTCTAAGCTTCTTTTTATTTATTTTCCATTGAAAAACTATTAACAAGCCTCTCAAACATTTTCATAAGTCTATCAAACAAACCTATTTGATATCTCACATTAACTTAAATAAGATTCATTACTGACTGATATAAAAAATAAAGGCTCCTTGAAATGAGGGAAATACATGCATCAAAATTACACACTGAAAAGGATTTAACATTTAAAGGATTTTGACTTGTGGTTCCATTTAAATTAATTAAATTAAATGAGGTTCATTGATTTTTTTTTTGTTTTTTTTTAATCTCATGGAAGCTTTAAATGAGAGGAATGAGGGAGAAGGGAGACTGCTGCTGGCTTGCGCACGTTAGCATTAGCTAGCGTTAGCACGATTTCAAAACTCCATGGAAGTGATTGTTATGTTGTAGGTGGCTGATCAGGTTTTACGTATTAAAGCTTGTGCTTTCCTCCTCGTAGAATTCACTCGGAGGATTCGTCACGAATAACCACCAAACTATCTTCTTCTGAAACTTTAACGAAGTTCCACGCCGCCATGTTTGTTGTGATCAGCGCTGTGCTGCAGGCTGCATTCAAGGTGTAACGTAGATTCCTCCGTTCCCTCGTTTGCCAGTCGTTCTTTCAGCCTTTTCTATTTTTTTTCTTTTTTTATGTGTAACATGAGGGGAAATACTGCGAATATCGATTCAAATTAGCAACTACTAAAATTATGACCGAGTTAACAAGTTGTTTTCTGGCATGAGGGGGTATTCTTGATTTTCCTTATTGAGTATTCATTTTTCTGATTATGCCGATGTTACTTGAACATAACATTCACTGTCGGTCATTCAAGGCTCAGAGGGAGCGAGGCACTGCTGTGTTGACAAAAATATATATGTTATCGGGGCTATTTGTCGTGATATCGGACTTATCGGGATGACGTCATAATTTACTGTTATTGGCCCAATAATTATTGTGCATTCATTTTGTCCAGCATTTGCAAGCTGCCTGTCAGCCATATAATGTGTAATTGATGCTTTCAGTTCAGTTAATTCAAACAAAGTCATTGAAACACTCACAAGATGTCACCAAAATCACTTTGTCCCTTTAAAATCTTTCGGAAAATGACGTGAATGTATTGTAAGATGAATATATATCTTATCATGAGTCAAATCATATTGCGAGATTAGTGTATCGCTACAGCCCTATTTCAGACATCAGGAGGACTCTCGCCGTAGATGCAAAAGAGGGCGTTTCTGTTTCTCACACATCTACAGAAGCAAATCACAGGTGCTTAACAAGCTGAAATCGTGACCCGGTAACAGTGGTTGAGTCGGTTCCAGATTGGACAACAGCTGGTCGGCAAGTCCTTGGTTTGCATATGGAGTCGGAAATGCGGGAGTCTTCCTGGCTGGAGGCTCTGGGGTATCCCTCACAATACAAATGAGTCTGATCGCCGGCCAGCATAAATTTAACTGGCGCATAAAGGTCTGCCTGAGAGGTCGCGTTCTCCGTCCTGGCAGATGAGCGGGATTTGTGTGTCGGAGAGAGCGGCATCACGTTGGCGGTGCCAGTTGGTTCTCACAGTGGCGCGTCTGTCGGACGCCTGCAGTTGCGTCCGTCTGAGGTTTCGTCGGCAGAAAGGCTTGCAGTCAGGTTGGACGACTGTCTGATCTGTTATTTGTTGCTCAAACAACATGAGAAGATACCTCGGTTCAGATGATGCCTCCAAAACAGCAGCCTGTGAACCGTTTATGCTCGTACATGTTAATTCATCCCGTTGACCCTGTATAGCGTTTCCAGGAAGTGTTACCAATTTGAGAAACTGAGCAGAACTGGGAAGAGTTGATGGATGAAGCCATTACACCAGCGTATTAGCTCTGTCACATGACCACTTAATACTAATAAAACATCCTGTTTCTGCTCTTCATGCAAAACAACTAGGGCTGGGCAAGTTAACGCGTTAATACCACGTTAACGCATTAATTAATGCCGACGTTTATTTTATCGGGCGTTAAAGCATGTTGCTCAAGTGCTTTTGTTTTGAAAAGTCTGTTACTGGCTGCTGCGGAACCGGAAGATAATTGGCAGGTAAACATACAGAAAAGCTAAAACAGACATGAAGAACGGTAAAAATCGGTGAACTTTACAGTTTGGGTAGCAACTCAGGTAGAAATATTAACAATTCTGTTAAAAAACCTCTCAAACCCCTTTGTTCAAGTTGATCGCGTCATTCCTCCATGTTCCATCAGATCTGCTCCATGTGTTCACTGTCCTGCTGTTCTCTAGCTGGTTACTGCAGTGCAGCTCCATCTAGTGGCACAGATGTGTAATGACAACAGAAAGTCTATTCTTTATTATAAAACAAAGCCATGTCTGGGTTATGTAAACCAGACAATAAAATATTAAAAACAAATTCAGTCTTGTGACTTGTTCGCTAAAATTGAAATATAAATAAACAGGCTTTTTTATTTGTTTTTTTTTTTGTGCTAGATTATAAAACAGGGAAAAAAATAAAAGCCACTTTTGAATCTTTTTAATTTTTGATGGACAATTGAAAATGGAAAAAACAAATGATACACAAATAATTACCGATTGATAAAGTTACAGAACTTTAACATGGACATTTTCATTTTAAAGTTCTCCCAGACGGAGGATTCGACAGAAACAAGGTTATTTGTAACAACTGACAAGTTGAACTCCCCGTTAAAAGTTTCTGCTGTTACCTCAGAAATTACCTGTTTTAATTTTCTGATTGTGGCTCAGGATTTTGTTGGTAGACTTTTTTTTAATTTTTTTTATAAAAACAGGATGATATTAATGCCCTGGCGGTGGCAATAAGCTTTATTTTATTTGACATTTTTAAGATGAGATTTACACTAAATATGTGTTACTGACAAGTGCTGATGTTAAAAGTGTTTGAACAACAAATGTTATGACACTTTAGTTCATATGGCAGCAGAACATTTAAATAAAAGTGACCTTTACACTACTTTTGAATTCATTATTTGATTTTGCGTATACAATGCGATTAATCGTGATTAATCAGGGAAATAATGCGATTAATCACGATTAAGAATTTTAATTGTTGCCCAGCCCTAAAAAAAACAAAACCTGGCACCACCAGATGCTGATCCATATGTTGGCATTGAAGATTTTCTGCTGAACTGGGACCAGATAGTATCACAAGAGACTGCTTGGACCACAATAAATGGTCGTCCATTGAATTACTGGTTCGCTCGTATTCATGCTCGTATTCATGTGTCGTAAGTCGCATTGCCGTTACAGTATTTAGCAATGCTACTGCACATTCTCCTGATGGCACCGAACTGTCAGGAATTTGAGGCAGGCCCAGACAAGTCCCTGCCTTGGATTAGGTAATGCAGTGTGACCCGATTTAAGAACTGCTGGATGGGCGGTGGCGTTGATTCGGTGCTGACTGGGCACGTTGTAGGAAGATGATGACGTTGTTCAGCTTCCCAACGTCACCTTGTTGTTGAATTGTTTCATTCGTCTGTGCCATCGCCATGTATGCGAACCTTAGCAACCGCCTCAGAAACTGTTTCAACTCCTCCCAGGTTGATTTTATCATTCCAGTTTGTTTTTCTTCTTTTTTTTTGTCCTTTTTTTCAAAATTTCTTTACATCATTTTCCAGTTCTTTTATTAACTGTCAGCAAACAGTGCAACAACCTTGTGGTGCGGCTGCTAGATAAATGGATCCTACCGGGTCCTACTCTGCAGCAGAGGGCTCCTTCAACAGACCTGTGGTTTCATGTTTCATTGGACATTTGGTCGATTGCGTAATTTTAACATCCCACCACACACACAAGGAATCGAGACTTATCTTTTAACCCACTTGGTATTTTCACTGGCACTTAATATCTTCCGTAAAAAGCATAAAAGTATGATCTCTGTAGACTTTTTTAAAGAAACTATCCTGTCATACAGCTTTGTAGAGTGACCCAGAGGCTGAGAGACCGAGGAGGAAGTTGATCGTTTTACAGCCTCCAAGGTTTAACTTGGACCCCGTTAATGGAAACCCACCTATTCGGACCACCTTTCACAATCTTGGTGTCGTCTTTGAGGAACATTTCGACCTCATCCCACGAAGCTTGAGTCCAGTTTATTGAGAAAAAATTAAAAAAAAACCTGCGACATCAGATCACCCTCATTCTTGCCCGTGTTCATTGACTCTACATTTCTAGAACGATGCGTCTTTTATTGTCCAATCAAGACATCTTATCGGGACATCAGTATTAAACTTGTGTCTCCATCTGCTGAACCAAGGTTTGTTTGAAATAACGACTGAAGACTAGGGGTGAGTATTGGCAAGGACCTTGCAATACGATATGTTTCATGATACTTGGGTCATGTTAAGATATTTTCACGATATCGCGATATCACGATATATGGCGATATTCTACCCAGTTAATGTCAAAATCAGATGATATAGATCATTCAGAGGACAAATTTAGTCAAAACTATTTAACTGTTTATTATTAGTGTTTTTGCACATTTAAGTAACCATTACAACATACTGACAGCAATAAAAAAAATTGATATTAGGAGCTATAATCGATATTATATTGGGCGGCCGAAAATCACGATATATTGCCAAATCGTTTTTTTTTTTTCACACCCCCTATTTAACAAGGTAGTCGATAGGGATTTGCTCTGTTGAGCGGACAGCACCTAGTGGTCAGGAGAGGAACTGCAACACAATGTACTTCCTGGATGAGTTTCAGTCATCCAGTGAAGGGGGACGGTTGCAGCTTGGGACAAACCCCTGTCGCCTGCATCTGTTTGCATCTCATTTTAGGTTTAACTGAGGTTTAACTGGATTGTTGCGTTCTCAAAAAACACACAAGCAAAGAAAAAAAAAAAAAAAAACAAGAGCAGTCTCTTCTCCTGTAGGGGTGAGTATTGGCAAGGACCTCACTATACGATATGTATCATGATACTTTGGTCATGATACGACATTTTCATATCGCTAAATCACGATATATTGTGATATTCTACCCAGTTAATATCAAAATTAAAAGTAGAGATGAAAAATCAAGTTGCTGTATATGTTCATCAGATGATATTGATCATTCAGAGGACAAATTGAGTCAAAACTATTTGCTTCAAAACAACCTATTTGTTGTTTATTATCAGTGTTTTTGCACATTTAAGTGAATAAATGAATTTTCATAAGAATTGATATTAGGAGCTGAAAAATCAATATTATATCCTGCGGCCCGAAAATCACGATATATTGCCAAATCGATTTTTTTTCACACCCCTATTGAAGACTAATCTCTACATGACGGGTAGCCTTTTTATGACGACTCTCTGCTTGCTTTTATGGTCCAAACTTCGAATTACTATCAGAGAAAGAGAGAGTGGTAATTTTGGAGTTAGCTTTGGTCAATTTCTGCTTTCAGTTATCCTCCGTCAACATTAGGGTCTTGCGTAACGACTGGGTTGACACTGCAACTCGATATTCTCAGGCTTTTCGGTGACGGTCTCACGAAGGTTCCACTCCCCACGCTTAAATCAATCCCAGCTACTCACTGGCAACTACAAGTGCCTGTTGTGTTCGCCGTCTCTGCGACGTGTCACCGGAGGCCTCGGTGATGTCGAGCAGACCCCGTTTGCTACTTCCTCTACTGTAGTGTCTGGATGGGATCCGCAGATGCTACTGTTGAAGAGCCTCAGGCCTGGTGCGAGGCGCCGGCCAACACAACACAACATAACAATGCGAGGCAGCTCTCCATGGCTCTGTGCCCAGCCCCCCCCCCCCCCCCCCCCCCCCCCCCCCCCCCCCACTGTGCCTGCGCTGTTGACCCCACATATTTCATGTGGTCTTAGGCGCTCAGTGGGCCGTCACGGTTCATTAGAAGCTTTGGAAATGATCTTGCACAGCGGACTATCTGCAATTAATAAACACGGACAAAGAGAGAAAGGGAGTCGTGGAAGTGGGCGGGGCAGACGTTATCACAGGACAGCGTTCTGGGACGTTTATAGACGTCTATAAAATACGCTTGTTAGCAGAAAGACGAATGGAGTCCCTAAAGCCCGTCGGTGTTTAATCCTTCTGACTGGGGTGGGCTGAATCGGGTTTTAGACGAACTCACGGGAACAGGAAGTAACTCGTACGTCTGTTCTTACATAAATGAATATTTACTCAAGAGTTCATATGTCTCCGTCTTCTCTACTCCCCATTTCAGCCTAATGACCATACTCATACCATAAAGGAATATACCCTTGTGTGTACGCTGCACACGCTGTACGTGCACCACAACTGATGAAATGTAGAGATTGTCTCTGTTGGAGACGGGCTGAGACGCTGTGTTATTCAGGAGGGACATGGAGTAGAGCTGCTGCTCCTCCACGTGGAGAGGAGCCCGTTGAGGTGGTTCGGTTATCTGGTTAGACCCAGTACATGCTGGGAAGGGTTTATCCCTTGGCTGGCCCGGGAATAGAGCTGAGCGATTTTGTCACTTCTGCGATATATATATCGATATTTTATTTCCCCAGAGAGTATCGTGTGCTCCGTTAGCTATTTAGTCACAGCTTGGAGGTAAAATACTAGCCGTTTGACGTCGTCAACTGCAATCTGACAGTCACTCAAAAAGCCACGTCGCTAACAACGCACCGCTTTCTGGTTGATATTAGAGCTGAGCCAATTTATCGATTCTGCGATATATATTGATATTTTATTTCCCCAGAGAGTATCAATTTTTCAGCCGCGGGTATCAATATTCTATGCTTCTTTCAAAACCCCCGGGTCACACCTTTAAAAGCATGCAAGCAACAATTTGCACAAGATGTCACAAAAATCACCATGTCCCTCTAAAATCTTTCGGAAAATGATGTAGATGTATTGTAAGATGAATATCGATTTTTTTTTTTTTTTTAAAGATTTTTTTTGGCTCTAGTGCCTTTTATTGAAAGTTGAGAGACAGGAAGGGGGGCAGAGAGAATGGGGAAGACATGCGGGAAAGAGTCGCCGAGGCGGGAATCGAACTCACGACCAGCCGCACGAGGACTGTAGCCTCTGTATATGGCCGCCTGCCCTAACCACTGCGCCACCGGGGCGGCCTAGATGAATATCGATATAATAGAATATAATATATCGTATCGTGAGCCGAATATCGTGTATCGTATCGCGAGATTAGTGTATCACTACAGCCCTACCTGGGAACACCTCTCCCGCTCTGTTTAGGCTGCTGCCGCCGTTGTAGTCGAGTCACCCGACTACGAGTCCGAGTCGAATCAAAGTCGTTAAGGAAAATACAAAATTCCAGAGCGGAACAGATTTGAGCGTAAAACTGTGAGCAGAGCAAATTTTACGCATCTCGGCATCTGTGAAAGTGTAATTAGTTCTGAATACTGTCATATGGTATGAACCGAATCCTCCCTGCCTCCGATCATGAAGGGGTTTATGCCTGATTAATGAGTCGATTAATGAGCTGATTAATGAGCGCGCACTCCCAACCTGTGATCAACTGGGATTCACCAACGCACACATGCTCTTACAAAATCAGTTTTATGCCGCGTTTGTGAATCTGCCCTGCAGTGAGGTGGTGAAATGAGCAATATGTGCAATATATCCTGAAATGGAATATACGCTGGTCTTCTGCTGTTCATTTTTGTGGTGCAACATGTCAACTGTTTAAATATCTCGGTGTCATGATTGATAGTAATCTGTCATTTAAAGCCCAAGTTAAAAATGTCCTGTCAGCGAGTTAAATTCAATCTGGCAAACTTTAGATATATAGGGAACTGTATGTCCACAGAGCCTGCAATTATCTATATCCATTAAATGATCTTTTCCCACATTACATACTGTTTAACAACTTGGTCTCAGGACCAGTGCAACATCTCTTATACCCATTCAGTCCCTTTATAAACAAACCCTCAAAGTTCTGGATAAAAAACCTAGATATCATCACCACTGTTTCATTTTAACCTAAATATAAACTCCTGAGTTGGGAAAACCTGGTGAAATACGCTAACCTATGTCTAACCTACAAGATTATAAATGGACACGCTCCTTCTGTGTTAAGACAATTCATAAAAACAGGTTCATCTGCAAACATATCCACAAGAAGCACAACTAGAGGTGACTGTATAATCCAGATGAGGAAAAGCAGTTTTGACAAATCTGCATTTTCCATTAGAGCTGGACCCTGAGTGGAACATAATACCATCCCACATTAAAGATATAAGTACATACCATACATTCAAGTACAACCTAAAAAAGTGGTTAGTTAGCCACCAGATATGTCAACACTAAACATCACATTGTCAGCACCTCTACTTGTTATTAGTTGTACATTGTCTTATATCTTTACCTTTTTTTTTTAAATTTATTTTAAGCTCCTTTTTTCTCTTTCCCTGTTTTTCCTATATTAACCAATCCTCTTTTTATATGTCTCATGTGTTCTTTTATCAGTAAGTTTTAACATGATGTTTGTGTATTTTATGATTTTGTTTCTTTTAGTATGCGTCTGACCTGTTAACACCGGTCCATGGACCAACAGATGTAAAATAGCCATTTTGGCTAATTCTGGCATGTTAACATTCTATGTTTATTAATGTGCACTGTCCATGTCAAATAAACCATAAATAAATAAAATAGAATAAATAAATGGATGGATGGATGGATGGATGGAGATTGCTGGTGAACCCCTGCCGCTCAAATGTCGCCCAAAGATGAGAAACACTCCTATAATGATGCTTAAAAAAATGGATTTTTCCTTCTTTGCCCGTTTAAAAAGCTCAAAACTAAACGTGTCACTTGATCCAAAACTTCCTCCCAGACTCATTCAGCGTTGCAGACTGTTACATGAGAAGCCGTCTGAGATTAAAACTGCTCGTTTAGTTGATGGGCTGAGTGAAATTTCTTCAGCGGTCCCAGGCTGGATCCCCCCCCCCCCCCCACCCCCCCCCCCTTCATCTCCGCTGAGTCTCACACCACCGTCGGCTCCTCACGCCGTCGCTGACGGCTGGTAAGAGGAAGTTCCCATGGTGATGGGATCGCTGCGGGCTATAAATATGTTGGCCGGTCAAAGAGTAGGTGAGGACGCAGGGAAGCAGGGAGAAAACGTCCAGGACTGTTCCCAGGCTCTCGCTAGCTGGAAATATCCAGCTCAAAAGGCCCGTCAGCCCCAGGATGATAGTAGTCATTTTCAGATTTGAATTGAAACTGTTGCAGATCATAAACGCCTCTGAAATAAAAGAAGGCTTTCCCTCGTAGCATTGTTATAACTTCACCTGAACGTGAGACCTTTTACAAGCGGTGTGGTTGAACCGTGAACGTTAACTCGCAGCCCAGACGCCAAAAACGTGAGAACACCGCGCAAAAATGTAAATTGACCTGCAAGTGTGACATTTTCAACGCGTCTCAAAGCAGTTGGACCGCGGGGCAACAGGAGCCGAAACCCCAGATTTCTCTGTGGGCTCAGATCGCCCCTCCCCTCTGCTCCCCGCTCACTCTGCTGTTACTGGTGACCTCCCGCGACCGATCGGACACGTTGCTGCCAGTCACGTGCCACATGTTTCTGTTTTTTTAACTGAATTGGGTCTAAAGGGGGCGGGGCCAATCCCACATGGGGACAGATGTGCGGTTAAAGGGCTGGGTTGGACCAGTCAGGAAATGCTTTTAATGCTTGCATATGCAAAAAAACATTTTCTAAATCCCTGGAAACTCCTGCCGTGACCAGTCTTTCAAAGCTTTAATTAATCACTCAATCAATCATTCACCTCCTAAACTCACAGCTGGACAGCCTGAAAACTGGATATGCAGCGATCCCTCGCCAATTCACGCTTTAAGTCCCGCGGTTTTAGTTATTCGCGGATTTTTTTCAGAAATATATAATATAAAAACAAGAAAAAATTGCGGAAGCATCACAGGATGTTGTGCAGCGTTCTCTCGCGGCGAAGAAATGCTGTGAGCCAGCCTGGCCCCTTTAAGAAGGTGGCCTTATGGGTAATGGTGTGGCCTTATGGGTAATGTAGTGTGTGTGTCCTGGGACGGCAGAATGAACATGAGGTTAGATGAAAGAGCGGTTTGTTTACTACGGTTCAGAGACCAGAGGCTGTGAAGGTAACAGAAAGACCACAGTTGAGCCTTTGTCTTGTTTCGCTACTTTTTGGGGGTTTTTAAACATATTTTAAACACATTATTGAGGCTTGAGGGGCTCTGGGTTTTTATTTTCACGGGGGGGGGGGCGGTCCCCATTACCCGCGAAAAATAAAGGCTCACTGTATGACAATTTAAGACCATTTTGAACCTTTGAAAGACAGGAAAAGCATAAAGTGTACCCATATTAGTGACTGAAAACCAGACTCCCTGATAACGAGGCTCAAGGAGATCGGACAGGTCTAAGAGGTTTGCCTCAATAAAACATGTGGCGCAGAGAACGTGTTTGTTTTATATGTATTTTTTATTAGGGCTCCTGCCGTCTCAGAGGGCTGCGTGAATGTCGGGTCCTGCGTCGGACGCTGATTTACCCGCCCAGGCATCAGAGAACAGGACTCAAGTCCTCTGGTAGCGGGCGTGGACGTTACTTCTTATTATACGCGTTATTCTGTTCATGAATAAGTAACGAGGAGGCCTGAGACACACTCAACCACTTACCAGGCGCATGCACCTGCTCCTCGATGGCCCCCGGTTACGTACGAGCGCTCGCAGATTCACGCTCTTCCCCCTTTCATCTCCCCTCGTCTTTGTCCTGATTGCAGCTGCAGGGGGTAGACGGTCGGCTGGGGGGGGGCGGCGGCGCATCTTTAATGTCTGAGCAGTCTTTTTTTGCTGCACATTATCTCACCCTCTCCTCACTGTCCCGTTATAACGCAGGATGATTTCTCTTCGTCGGAGTGTAAATCACTTTCAGCTTCCTTTATGTCCTCAGTTAAGGTGCTCGCTCACGTACGCTGGAGTTGGTTATTCCCTCAAACCTTTCCCACCGAGGTCAGGGGAAGGTCTGAGGAAGCTGCTCAATAATTAAAGAGGTTTTCTGTAATGCGGATCCTCTCAGTGTCCACACACCACTTTCCGCACAATTGTTGAGTGATGGCTGTGGAGATGGGAAGTGAGAGTCGTTGTCTCCAGTGAGAGTGTTTGGAAACGCTCCACCATCGAATCGTAGGTGATGCCACATCCTTGAAGAGTTTCGGTTAAATGAGTGGGCGTTGAACTCAGTGTCATCCTGGGCCACAACTAGGGGTGTAGCAATACACTAATCTCGCGATATGATACGATACACGATATTCGGCTCACGATACGATATATATCAATATCAAAGTCAAAGTCAGGTTTATTTGTCAATTCATTAACATGTACTTGACAGACAAAAAAATCGAAATTACGTATCACACTATCCTATGCTTACACATTAGGACAAAAACAGTTTCTTAAAACCTCAAAAAAAAAAAAAAAAAAAAAGGCAAAGTAGAGCAAAGTGATGAGTGCAAAATAGTGAGTACAATAGAGATAAATAGGTGAACAGAATCTAAAACAGAATAAATAATTTGAAAATAGAGTAACCAGTATGTAAACTAGGGATGTTCCTGGTGACTAATTTCCCTGTCGACTAAACGAAAATTTTAATTAAGACTAGTCGACTAGTCTAAAAAAAAGGAAAACACTCAGAAAACAGTGAAAATTTAGCACAATTTATTGAAACTTCGAAACAGAATTTGAAACATTGTCCCAAAAAATATTGTGTGTAACAAGAGTTCTTTAAGCCTTTAATTACAATGTTCAACAACCATGTCGGATTTTAAATGCCGCTGAAGTACGAGACACTTTGCACCGTGCAGTATGAATATAAACCCTGCACATCCGACAAAAACTCACTTAAAGTTAACAAATAATGTAACATCTAAAAAAGATAAATTGCTGCTGGATTATTAAGCTCTATGCGCAGTTCAATATGAGTGTAAAATTAAACAAACATCTAAAATCTCTCAGACTGGAGGGGAGAACATGTCTCCGGGTAAACAATGTGGCTAGCAGTGTGGCTAGCACCGCTAGCATCAGCAGCTGTCGTCTCGTGCAGATTAACATCCAAATGCTTGAGTTGAATGTGGTTGCGCATTGCTCCAGTCGAGTGATTGTATGCCAGTTGTTTCTGACACAGTCTACATACTACCTTGTTTTCATTTTCTAGATTAAAGTACCGCCAAACCGCGCTGGTTTTGCTAGAGGCTATCTTCCCACCGTGCCGTTTTAAAACTCCAGTCTACTCGAGCATTGCCGCGGGGAGGAGGCTGCTGTCTGACGGCTCTGTAGCCCCGACTAGTGGCGGGCGGCTGTATGACAGTTAAGCGGCCTTGTACATGAATAAAACACAAATTGGTTTAAACGACTAATATTTCTGGTGCCAACTAGAAAGTGGGCGGACGTTTAATCGGTTAGACGACTAATCGCGCGCATCCCTAATGTAAACAGTGTAGTGCAAGAACAGCGTAACCAGTATATAAACATTGTAAACAACTGATCTTACAATACATTTTACATCATTTTCTGAAAGATTTTAAAGGGATAAAGTGATTTTGGTGACATCTTGTGAGTGTTCCAATGACTTTGTATGAATTAGTTGAACTGAAAGCATCAATTACACATTATATGGCTGACAGGCAGCTTGCAAATGCTGGACAAAATGAATAAAAGATTTGTTGAGAAAAATAGTTTCATTTATTTAAACAGTGCAAATTGTTGCTTGCAAGCTTTTAAAGGTGGGACACGGGGGTTTTGAAAAAAGCTTAGAATATCGATACCCATGGCTGAAAAATCGATACTCTCTGGGGAAATAAAATATCGATATATATATCGCAGAATCGATAAAATCACTCAGCTCTAGCCACAACGGTGTTAGGGTTGCTGTCTAAGGGAAGGTTACGCTAGAGATTATTGGCGTCAAGAGTAGGTTCCTGGTTGGGACAAACCTGCTCTGTTCAGGACACCAAATGTACCTTCAGAGGGACTCAAAGAAGCTGCTTTTACTGCCGCATCATTTACCGCTCTAACTTTTACGCAAAATCAGAAATCCTACCACTCCATCCGCTCAACAGCCAGTCACAATGCAACTTTAAATCACATATTAATTAATGCAACCAAAAAGAAAAATGAATCCAGACCAGGACCACATTCTTCTCTGAAAGCATCTCCAGCCGCCGGTCGACCACGTCAGTTTACGCACGAGCACGTCGAGTTGGCGGGAAGTCGGTCGTGAAAATGGCAGAGAGATTTGGCTAAATATTTTGAAATGAAGCACCACCAGCAGGCTCCCAGGTCGTTCATCAACGTTGCGTAAACCCGCGGAGAGACCGAGTGTAAAACAGCTCAGGGGGTTTCAGAAGAGATTTGAACCGCGTACGAGGAAACGGTCGGTCTGCAAACTGTGTACCTCTAGGAAGAACAAGACATGGCAGTCGCATGATATCGAAACCTTTGGGTGAGTTCGCCATCAGTCACGAATCCACTGGTTTGGTGTTGAGGTGCCAGTATGAACTGGTTTTTTTGGCCACTCCCGCTGCTTCGAAGGAAAGCAAAGAACGTTTGGCTTCATCCTGTTGAACAGAAACATGCTTTTACTTCCCAACTCTCCTTAAACCGTCTTCTTCATAAGTGAATCCATCACTCAACCACAAAACTGTCGTAGTAATTGGCTTAATTTGAGATGCTGACATCCAGTCTGCTAATGTCATCATGGGACCAGGTCACGAAATCGCCACGAATTGTGGGACGTGTAGTTGGGGTTCATTTATGCTGTTAAAACTGCTGGAAGTATATAGTTGTCTTTGCACACTCGTGGCGGTGAGATGAGATGAGGTTGGGTTGAAATTGAATCCTGCTGAATCCTGCTTCTTTCCTGTTTCTAGCTACAAGGTGTCCAACCTGTAATCAGCTGTGTCCGTCCCAGTCTGACATGCTTCCCCTTCCCTTCACAGATGGAGACATGAGGACTGGGATATGATTCCAGGAGATACAGCGAAGGACGTCAGCAGCTTAACGGAGAACATAAATGGTGAGATGCAGTTCTCAGAAATCCGTCTCGAAAGCTTCGCCCTTCTAAGTATATGTTTATTTGTTTTTGCATTTTATTGAAAGTGCTTATCTGACTCGGCCTCCCAACTAAGGATGGGAATTGATAAGATTTTTCCGATTCCGATTCCATTATCGATACTGTTTAACGATTCGATTCTTTATCGATTCTCTTATCGAATCTAATCTGGGGAAAAATGAGAACCAACAGTTTTATTTGCACCAATTTTTTTTTTTACTTTGAAGTCACGACCTTACAAACTCAACAGCGAGGTCAAAAGAGGCCCAAAGCCTGGATAACGTGTTAACTGTTGTAATATGTAACTGTGCAAATACACAAGAATGTGTAACATTCAGATTTTTCCTGATAGAAATGAAAAAATCTCTTTTTTAAAAGGATATATGAGCTCACTAAGCACTCAAAAATAATAATAAAGAAAGATAAATACTATCAAATACAACGGAACAGTGCATAGTACAAATCTGCAAATACTATGAAGAATTAACAATTCTTTTCGCAGTAAAATAATCATGTCTTCCAGCCTCTGAACCAGCCAGACTCTCTCTCTCGTCACGGTCATCTTCTAAATGTAATGCAGAAGACATTCGTTTAATAGCATAGCGTTAATGTTATAGCGTGTTTTACAGAGAAGCACATAGGCAGCGGGTTAGCTACTAACCAGAGTTACCAGAGGTGATCTTAGCTTGGCTACTGCTGCTGGGTTGAGATCCATCAGTCCGAAGCGTCAAAAACACGACACTCGTTATCACATGTTGTGTGTTCAAATGTTTCTGCATGTTAGCCGTGTTCCCTCCCGACGCTGTTATCTCCACTTTACAATGACTGCTAGTTGCCTTGTTGCCATCTTTCTTTGGTGAAGTGAAGCCAAACTTTGGAGCGTTTGAACCTGGTGGGCGCCATTGTTGTTTACAACTGCAATGCACATGCTAAACCGACGTAACTTAATCACGTAAGTGCTTTCTGGAATTGACTGTGCGTAACTTGCGTAAATTACGTGAGATTGGAGCTGGTTGGAATCGATAAGAGAATCGCTGGATAAACTGCCAAACAATTCCATGGAATTGAAACACAGGGAACCGGTTCTCTACAGGAACCGCTTCTCTACAGGAACCTCTACAGCAGCTGCGGGACTTGAGCAGTGATGTTCACTGATGTCATGATTTCACGATTTTAGTTTATCAGTCACTTCCGGTTTTCAATTTCAATTCAATTCAATTCAGTTTTATTTGTATAGCGTCTGTTACAATGTCAATTGTCTCCAGGCGCTTTACAGAGACCCAGATCATGAATCCCCAAGCTAATATTAACTAGAATTACAGAGTTTACCAAACGTAAACATACTAGTAGCTGCTCTGCTATTGGCTATTAGCTAGCATCTTCCTGGCATCCCATTGAGATTTTAGGAAAATTCCAAGATTCGAAATTTGTTGAAAAGAATCACCCAGAAAAAGTGTTCACTAGTCGGGCTATCGCTCATTATGATGATGTTTGCCTTGGACACTTTTGAAGGATTGTTAAAAGCCGACAAAACGTCCTTGGAAAATGTCAGGCAAACACCACAGCTGAGAGAGAAAAGGTATCGACAATAGCAGTTAGAAGGTAAATGAACATAATTTTTATTCTTTACTTTATATATTTTTTTTACATTATGTACAGCTCTCATTTTATGTTTATTGTGCAGTAGTAATCTAATGCTAACATGTATTTGTTACATGTATTGATGCATTTTTATGATTTATAAAAAATTTATGTTTGAATTTTGGGGGCTTGGAACAGATTAGAGCATTTACATGGAAAACGCGTCTCTACTTAGAGAGTTTTTAGGTTTCAAAACTACTTCCAGAACCAATTAATTTTGTAAGTAGAGGTACCACTGTATAATATTAACATTCTGACAGGTGAAGGTCGGTTGAATCAGAATCCGAATGCACAGCTAAAACTTCCTAATACAGTCATTTCATTGTTATTTGGGTTTAGATTGTATTTTCTGGCATAAGAAAGATCAGAATTACTCTAAAACTTCCCACGAAGTGACTCATATGTGTTATTGACCTTTGCATTTTTTTTGCATTTCCTGTTAAAGCAGAATTTTGTGAAGCTGCATCCTGGTCATCTCTGTTGGCCGGATCTTAACGCCGTTACAGATTCCAGACGTTCACGACCAAAGAAAGTGTTCCTCTGTAAAAAAAAAAAAAAAAAAAAGAAAGAAAGTATGCCTTTGTTTGCAAGATGAGTCATCGTTATTTTAAATCATTTTCAGGGAAGATGAAACTAAAACTCCCAACAAAGCTCCTTTTTGTTTTTGTTTGGCCTTGAACTGGTTTCTGTTTGAGTTATTGTTCCAGACAGGTTGTATAAAACATTAAACTAATTTGACTGGACGCGGTCTTGAAAATCTGCCGTCTACAGTTGCAACCAGAAGTTTACAGACGCTGGGGTTGTTTTTTTTTTTTTTTCTTTTCCGGTCTATCTGACATTAAATCAGACCAAACTTTTCCTGTTTTCAGTCAGTCAGGATCTCTAAGATTGTTTCTCTTTGATCAATGTCCGATTAATGAGACGGATCATTTTCAATGACTTTCCATCCGTCTCCTCAGTATTGTGACATCATCATCTGCTCTGACTTTACTCTTCTCTTTTCTTTCCTCCTCAGAGTATCTGCCATGCTACATGGGAAGGCGTTGAACTCCTCCCTGGTCTTCTTCCTCATCGTCGCCGTCTTCGCTGCTGCCCGCGGTCGCTCCTACCCTCGCTTTTCCCGCAATGACACCGAGTTCCAGCACCTGGTGCTCCACCCGGACCCCTCGGTGGGGACGGTGTACGTCGGGGCCAGGGACCGCCTTTTCCAGCTGGACGGGACGGACGGACTCCGCCTGGAGCAGGAGGAGACCACCGGCCCCGTGAGCGACAGCAAGGACTGCCTTCCCCCCGTCACGGAGGCCAACTGCCCCCAGGCCAGGACCACCAGCAACCACAACAAGCTGCTGCTGGTGGACCCGGAGGCGCTGGAGCTGATCACCTGCGGCAGCGTCCACCAGGGCACCTGCCAGAAACGCAGCCTGGGCTCCATCAGGGAGGTGCTCTTCTCCACCGAGAGACCCGTGGACACCCAGTACGTGGCGGCCAACGACCCGTCGGTGTCCACCGTGGGGCTGGTGGTGTCGCTCCCCGCCGGCGAGAGGACGGTGATGTACGTGGGTCGGGGCTACACCGCCAGCCACCCGCCCATCTCCACCCGCCACCTCTCGTCGGAGCCCGTGTTTTCCTACGAGGAGACGGCGAAGCTGGCCGTCGCCGGGCGTCTGTCGGAGTACGACCACCACTTCGTCACGGCGTTCACGCGGCGCTCCTACGTGTACTTCTTGTTTTACCGCCGTGACATCAAGACTTCGAGGGAGTACCGGACCTACGCCGCCCGCGTGTGCCTGGAAGACGCCTCCTACTACTCGTACGTGGAGATTCCTCTCGTCTGTAGGTCGACGTCGTTCCCCACCAGGACTTACAACCTGCTTCAGGCCGCGCAGGTACCGACCAACCTTTTATCTTCCAGTATCCACAGTCGCAGCGCTGCTTTTAGCCTCACGGGCGGCTCTGCAGGATGTGATTGCTACTTTGTTTCGCGAGACGTTCCTCTGCGATGCTAAAGTTGGCTTCTGATTCGCCAGAAGGATGAAGGGTCGTTTCACTGCGTTTCAGAACCAGCGAGGCCACTTCAGACCAGGTCCTCATCAAAAACTCGGGTGGCTCAAACCTGGAAGAAATTACCTTTTGTAAAGTAAAATCTATAAAAAAAAAAAGTGCTTTAGGATCATGAAACCTTAATTCTATTTACAAAAAATGCTAATAAGGGTTAAAAAAACCCTTTTCAAATCAAATCAAACTTTATTTATATAAAGATATAATGCTGCGATTTTGTTGCAAAATTGTAGCATTTAATGTAATATTACTATTTTTTTATTGAAAAATATTGGCTTTTGCATAATGCAGCACTTTTTTTGTCACTAGTGGCCTTTATTTCCAGCAGAGACAGAGTGAGGAAGACGCATAGCAAAATGCTGCCAGCCGGGAGTCGAACCCGTGACCTCTGCAGCAGGACAGCAGCTTCAGTGTGGTGGTCGTCTGCGTGAACCACTGAGCCACCTAGCTGCGCTACGATGTAGCTTTTTGATGGAAAATTTTGACCTTATGTCTAAAATTCAGGATTTAGCATTGTTGCATTTTCTGCTCTGAATCAAGAATTTTTGTGGTAAAAAATCACGATTTTCAGAAAATTGAAACTTTTTGTTGTAAATAGCAAATTTTGACAGGAAATCTCAAATTTTCACCAAATTAAAATTTTTTTTTTGATCTTAAAATTTCTGTCACAAAATTGTGAATTTTGTATAACTGCAACTTGATGTCCAACAGTTGCAACAGTTTGTCATAAAATCACAAAATTATGACTTTTTAGCTTAATATTAAAACTTTTTTGTAAGATGAACTTTTGCAAAATCTCAACTTTTTGACACAAAATTCAAATTTTGTTGTAATATCACAATTTTTTTGTTTTTGTTTAAAAATATCCCAGCTTTGTCAAAAAAAGTGATTTTTTTCTTTTTTGCCTTAAGATCTTAAAGTTCGCAAAAATCTTTTGACATCAAATCATGAAATTGATAAAACTGCGATGTTTTGACAGAAAATCCCAACGTTTTGTCATGAAATTGTTCCTTTTGTAGAATTGTATGTTTTTTTTGAATCTCTAGAAATCGTGCATTTTTATGTAAAACTGCAGCGTTTTGACATCAGTCTGCTGCTTCTGAAAGAGAAACAGCTTCTCATCAGTCGCTCTGCAGAGACGTCGAGTCGGAGTGCAAAGGGGGAGGAGCTTGAGCCTCACCTGGCGTCTACCTGAGCCCGTGCATCTATCTGTCTAATACAAAAATGTTCAGATGATTTTATTTTGGTATCGGCTCAGAATGTTGCCACATTTCATTTTGTCCATCTTGCGTCCTGTTTCGCGTCCTCTGATGTTTGACCAACCTGAGTTTTTCTGTCTCTGTTGGGAACAGGTGGGACAGGGGGCGGGCCTGCAGGGCGAAAACCTGCTGGGCGTCTTCTCCGAACGCTCCAGCTCACCGAACAACAACGCCTTGGAGTCCTCGGCCCTGTGCATCTTCCCCCTGGATAAGCTCGACCGGGACGTCGACTCCACCCGCGACTTCTGCTACACCAAGGACGGGCGGGTGGAGGACAAGGGGGAGGTGGCCTACATCGAGTACGAGGTCAAGTCCAGCTGCGCCAACCTGCCCCTGGTAAGATGGGAAATGTTTTTTATAGGGCTGGGGAAGTTAACGTGTTATTATCGTGTTAACGCCGACATTTATTTTGTCACGCGTTAACACATGTTGCTCACATGCTTTTGTTTTGAAAAGTCTGTTACTGGCTGCTGCGGAACCGGAAGACATTTGGCAGGAAACATGCGGTAAAGCTAAAACAGACATGGAGAACGGTAAAAATCCGTGAACTTTACAGTTCAGGTAGCAACTCAGGTAGCAATATTAACAATTCTGTCTGAAAAAAAAAAAATTTCTGGACTGCAACAAAACATTTGCGTCATTCCTCCATGTTCCATCAGATCTGCTCCATGTGTTCACTGTCCTGCTGTTCTCTAGCTGGTTACTGCAGTGCGGCTCCATCTAGTGGCACAGATGTGTAATGACAACAGAAAGTCCAGTCCTCCATTATAAAACAAATTCAGTTCTGTGGCCCGTTTTTTAATTTCGTATTTTTGATCCAAGTCTAAAATTGAAATATAAAAAAACAGGCATTTTTTTCGTTTTTTGTGTTGGATTAAAAAACGAAAAACGCAATAAAATGTCACTTTTTTTTTTTTTTGATTGACAACAAAAGAGAAATAATGAATGATACACGGATTGGTAAAGTTACTGAACTTTAACATGTTCATTTTAAAGTTCTCCCAGACGGAGGATTCAACAGAAACAAGGTTATTTGTAACAACTGACAAGTTGAACTCCCCGTTAAAAGTTTCTGCTGTTACCTCAGAAATTACCTGTTTTAATGTTCTGATTGTGTGCTGAGACACAATCATTTTGTTGAATTTGGTTTGTAGCCTTTTTTTTTTGTATTTTTTATAAAAACAGGATGACATTAATGCCCTGGCAGTGGCAGTAAGCTTTAATTTTATTTACATTTTGTAATATGAGATTTACACTAAATATGTGTTACTGACAAGTGCTGATGTTAAAAGTGTTTGAACAATAAATGTTATGACACTTTAGTTCATATGGCAGCAGAACATTTATATAAAAGTGACCTTTACACTACTTTTGAATTCATTATTTGATTTTGCGTATACAATGCGATTAATCGCGATTAAAAAATTTAAATCATTGCCCAGCCCTAGTTTTTTTATAACTGTAACTTCCTCGCAGAGAGGAATTTATGCTGCTCTGGAACTGTTTATAGCATAAATGCAGTAGTTGGATGCGTTGAAGCCATTTATCATCAGGAGTATCTTCCTACCTATAGATCAAGTATATTGACTCACTGGGCTTAAGTGTTCGGCGTGAAGTCGAACAAACAGAAGACACAGCAGAGTAAGGAGGAAGGACTGGACTGGAGAGACTGGGCTGAGTAATGAATGGATGGATGGACGGAGGGATGGAGGTCTGGTAATGAGGCCCCCTCTGAAAAGCCCCGAGCGCCCAGATGCCCGCAGAGCGGCTCTGCCCAGCTGCAGCGGCCCAGAGAAGCCTCTCCGCTGATCTGCAGCTGCTCCGGTCCTGGCAGCGCTCAGAACCGTTTAATGGGATCGTTAGGGATCAATAGAGAAAACTAACCCCGAATCATCCGCGCCGCTGCTTAATGAGCTCTGACAAGGAAGGATGGGAGTTTTAGAAACCCACTGACATAAGAGGACACGGGGGGGGGGGGGAGGAAACGGAAACATGGGAATAAAAGAACCGGAGCGCAGAGAGGAAAAATGGGACGCTGAAAGAGAGGAGGAGGAGGAGGAAGATGATTTATTAGATGGCAGTTCCTCCTCAGACAACGATAGCCATCTTATTTTTATAATAAACCAGCTCTCCTTCCTTCCTACTTCTTCATCCAGGGCCAATTATCTGGAGCTACAGTTTGGAGACTTAGTGGAAAGTAGGATTTGGAGCGAGCACTTTTTTTTTTTTTTTTAATTTTAAATCAGTTTGCGTTAATCTGTGGTGCAATCCTCTTAGGGTGAATTAAGAGGATTCAACAGCGGGAGTATCGAGCTTTACGTTTCTGGGCTCAGTCTAAAAAAAAAAAAAAAATCAACCGTCTTTCAAATGGGATGTTGGGATGAAACACCGTTAAAATCTGGAAGTATTTGGACGCCGGCAGAAACCCTAACATGTGATAAACGCGTCGACTTTCAGCTTTAATTCAAGAGATTTAAAAAGGCGTCCGTTACAATCCAGTCCCACTGTCTGTAATGAAAGAGTGATCATGCGCTTTCATCACATCCTGGGTGTTTTGTTTCAAATCCACTGGTGTAAAAAGGCAGAATCGTTGTCCAGATACCCCTGGACCCGACTGGTTAACCAATCCTCTCTGTTAGGGGTGAGTATTGGCAAGGACCTCGCAATACGATACAATACGATATGTATCATGATACTTGGGTGTGGAACTGGAAGATAATTGGCGGGTAATCATGCAGAAAAGCTAAAACAGACATGGAGAACGGTAAAAATCCATGAACTTTACAGTTCAGGTAGCAACTCAGGTAGCAATATTAACAATTCTGTCTGAAAAAATTTTTTTTGACTGCAACAAAACTTTGTTGTCATTCCTCCATGTTCCATCAGATCTGCTCCATGTGTTCACTGTCCTGCTGTTCTCTAGCTGGCTACTGCAGTGCGGCTCCATCTAGTGGCACAGATGTGTAATGACAATAGAAAGTCCAGTCCTCCATTATAAAACAAATTCTATCCTGTGGCCGGATTTTTCATTTCGTATTTTTGATCCAAGTCTAAAATTGAAATATATATATATATATAAAAAAGGCATTTTTTTTAGTTTTTTTTTTGTGTTCGATTAAAAAAATGAAAAAATTTAATAAAATGTCACTTTTTATTTTTTTGTATTTTTGATTAACAATTGAAAACGGAAAGAATGACTTATACGTGGATTGATAAAGTTACAGAACTTTAACTTGGACATTTTCATTTTAAAGTTCTCCCAGACGGAGGATTTCAACAGAAACAAGGTTATTTGTAACAACTGACAAGGTTGAACTCCCTGTTAAAAGTTTCTGCTGTTACCTCAGAAATTACCTGTTTTAATGTTCTGATTATGGCTCAGGATTTTGTTGGTAGACTTTTTTTATTTCTTATAAAAACAGGATGACATTAATGCCTTGGCAGTGGCAATAAGCTTTATTTTATTTTACATTTTTTAAAGATGAGATTTACACTAAACATGTGTTACTGACAAGTGCTGATGTTAAAAGTGTTTGAACAACAAATGGCACTTTATGGCACTTTAGTTCATATGGCAGCAGAACATTTAAATAAAAGTGACCTTTACAATACTTTTGAATTCATTATTTGATTTTGCGTATACAATGCGATTAATCGTGAATAATCAGGGAAATCATACGAAAAATTGCGATTAAAAATTTTAGTCGTTGCCCACCCCTAAAAATAAAATAAAATAAATAGAATAGAATGTTCCTAAAAAATATTATGTCGGGGGGGCAAAAATTGCGATATATTGCCAAATCGGTTCTTTTTTCACACCCCTACTCTCTGTCCTGTCCCGTCTTGCAGAACACGCTGAAGGCGTATCCATGCGGCTCTGACCACACCCCCAGCCCGATGGCCAGCAGGACGCCGCTGGAGGCCACGGCCGCGTGGCACACGTCGGCCGCCCGCCTCACGGCGGTGGCCGTCAGCGTCAGGGAGGGACACAGCATCGCCTTCCTGGGAGACTCCAAGGGGACTCTTCACAAGGTAGGGCGGGTCTCTGACAACTCCCCACAGCCGGCTGGAGGCGGGGAGACGCTAACGCTGACTCATCAGCACTTCGTGGGAATTCTTCTTTTCTTTTTTTCATGCAGTTAAGCAATTTCCCGCTGAGGGAGTGCTCTGATCCTCCTCTCAGCTCAGCCACAGAAGCGTCAGGACTTACCTAACGCTCTGTCCATGCAACTCTGCCAGGCTGTGAATCACATCCCAGTGAAGCAAACACACCTCACACCACATAAAACACCTCAATCCAGTTTCATAGGGGAGTTTTTTTTTTTTTTTTTTTTCTCCAGTCCAAGTCTGTGCCTGTTCCCTCACACTTCTGCATCACCGCCGCCTCTGACTCCTGCCTGGAAGACTCCCAACATTCACAGACCAGCCCGCCGCCATGATCCCACACGTTACTGCTTTTTGTTCGCCAGACTGCGAAAGTGATTGTTGGAATTTTTTTTTTTCTCGACTTACTGATTGAAAGTGGCGCGAGCAGTTCAGGGAAACAGGACCTTTTATCTCAACGTCCGAGTGCTGCTTTCTGCTCTGTTTTATAAAGAGTCACCACCTCTGAAGTGACATCTGGACAGATGTTTTGATTACATGAAGGGATTCAATTCAATTCAACTTTATTGGTGTAGCGACTATTACAATGCAAGTTGTCTTTAGGTGCTTTACAGAGACCCAGATCGTGACGCCTGAGCAACTATCATCAACTAAAATTATGATATTAAATCCTAATCAAAGAACAATGGCAAGTAAAAAAAAAAACTCCCCTAGCGGGAGAAAAAAACCCTTTAGGTCAAACGGTGGAAAGGAAAAACTCCCCCTTAAGAGGATGAAACCTCAAGCAGGACCTGGTTCATATGGGGGGACCTTCCTGCTGAAGACCAGGCGGTAAAGAAAGAAAAAGAGAGGAGAGACAGGACGGAGAGAGGAGAGCACATAAATCCTGGCAATACTATATTGGGCAAAATATATTAATAATAATTATCCATTAACTGAAGAACAAAGAATTCCATGTTCTTATATTCTGACTGGTTCATTGATAGTTCATGAACTACAGAGATGACGATATAAACAGATGTAGGCAGCAACACTGAGGTGGTCAGAGGATCAGACTGCAGGTCAGTTAGTTGATATCCCAGAGACACCTATATAGACAGGTGGAGGTAAACGCTGGGATGACGTCTATATAGACAGGTGGAAAACAAAACAATCGTGTTGCCGTAGCGTGTTATTACCGGTATGCTAGCAGCTGTAAAACACAACGGATCGCCAACATGATAACGTTGGATAAGAGAACATATTTACGACACGTCCTGACCGGTGTAGGCTATTAGCGTTAGCAGTTGCTACACATAGCATCTGTATCCACAAAGAAAATAACGATGTGGATTTATTGTTGTTTACATCATGTAGCCTATGTAGCAACTGAACCGGTAGAAGAAGACAACTTTAGGTAAGAAAATCAAGTTTTATTCAACGCTAGACAACTTTAACATGAGCAACTATGGGCTGGATTGTCTCGGTTCTATTTGGGTAATTCGGTTTGGTTCGTGGTTGGAAACTAAAGACTCGGGTTGGGTCGGTTCCCGGTCCAAATATTGTGAGTCCATTTGGGTTCAGACTACCGGACTTATGATAATAGCTTGGGGCGGGTCGGTTTCGGGTCGAATTTTCACGGGTCCGTTTGGGTCCATGAAAGTGGACCCGTGAGGACCTCTAGTGTGTGTTTGTGGGGCGGAAGAGTCATCTGTGGGCCCAGACAGAGAACCTTTGCGTTCCAGATCGAGTCCGCGCCACCATCTTTAATAACAGGGTTTCTGTATTGGGATTTCTGGGCCAGCCCCTGGTGTAACACACACCAAAGTGCACCTCTAGTGGGACAGAGTGGTATCACAAGACCGCCCTCGCTCGCTGCCACGGTATTGTCAGTGGCTATTTTGTGAACACAGCAGATGTGCGCTCACCCGTCAGTTTAATAGGCACACGACAACAACAAAGCGCTTATGGACCCGGTAACATGAACGAACGTACGGTAGCATTGGTTAGCTAATCCATACGTCACCCTGCGGAGTGAAAGATGGAGTGTTGGAAAGCCCTCTTCAGGAAACCTCAGGGTGGCGTCGCAGGAGGCCGTCATCTCCTCCGTGGGACTACGACGGTTTTGGACGCACGCTTGTTGAGACGATCAAAGCTGCTCTGGTGTTGGCGCGTTAACTCTGTAGCTTCAGGCTAGTCGGGACTTGTTCAGCTCAGCTGAGCCGAACCCCTGAGAGAAACGCATTAACCAACACTTGTTTTGCTTTTTTGCTAAAAACAAGGATTCAGAAGTCGGCTCATGAGGATTTACGTCCCTGATTTGCTCCTTTCATCCCCCGACCTTCTGAACCGATTCGCGGCGATCTTCGCCTGATTTCTTGCACGTCGAGGAGAGCCGGGTCAGATGAGCAGATGACCTCCCGGCTCCAGCTCCACGGACTAATATTGAACTTAGACGAACATCGAGTCCAAGACAAATATTGAACTTTTCATCAGTGGCGACTCTTGGCAGGAAAGAGAACGAGGGCGTTTAGCCAAATGAGAAAGTATTGCTTTAAGATTATCAGCCTCTCGTCAGGAATTCATTTCATCTCTGTTTCTGACGGTTTTATCGTTCAAGAGCAAAGTTATATTTAGACCCAGCTGTTCTCTATTATTGTCCTCTAGTCGTATGTGGGTTGTTTTTTTTTTTTTTCACTGTGCTAGTTTTTTTTAATTTAAATAAGAAAAAAAGGAAAATGCAGGCAATACTAAGTACCCCCTTCCTGCTTCCACAGGATTTAAGAGGTTAAGTTGCAGCCAGAAGCTGCTGATCTTCAGCCCTAGATGTGTTTTTGCTCGTTTAGAGCGTTCAGCTGTGTGTGTTAACACAATGCCAAGAGGGCAAGACATCAGTAATGGTCTTAGAGGAGCAATGTCTGCTGTCCGCTAACCTGGAAAAGAGCTCCAAAACCATCTCCAAACAACTTGGGGGTTCGACTCGGAGTCTGGCGTTGAAAATTGAAAATCTTTCCAGGAGCAGACGTGGCAGAAAATCGACCCAAAACCCAAAAAAAGACCACTGGAGCAGCGCTCCCCGATTCTGGTCTTCAGGACACACCACCCTGCAGGTTTTAGATGCATCGGTGCAATGATGCCGAGTACCGAAAGCCATTTTGATCAGATGTTATTTTTGCGGTTGGCTTCATGTAAAAGCAGGATTAAAAGCGATGGGCGGCGGAGGATCGTGGTTCTCGTTGGGTTCGTCTCATCCGCTCGTCCTCCACCTCTCCTCGTCCAGCGACTTCACCAGAGAACCACGCCATGACAGAAACGCCGTGTTAGTATTAGCATAGACGTGCAGGACACCAGACGTGACGCCGACAGACATCACAGAGCGGCGGATCCGCTCCCATTACGAGCGCTGAGTGCATCCTCTCGGCGGAGCGGCGGGTTCTCCGAGCCGCCGGCGCTGATCTCATTAACGCGAGGTAACCTGAGAGCTTGAAGGCCTGGGAATCACTTAAGCCAGAGGTGTCTTCCTGTGCTTCATATTAGATTTGGCTGCGCGCTAATCTCATTCGTGACCACTCCGGCTGCGATCCTGCGCACGTCTGATTCGATTTGTGTCCGAGTCGTGAGCAGGAGGAAGGTGGTCCTTCTCTTTCACAGTTTTCTCTTCTGTCAGCGTTCCGGTTTTTTGAGGTTTGAGGAAATACAAATACATTTAATACATCGCCTCTCAAATATCTTCCTTTCTGCGCAGGTGTATCTCGGCCAGGACGGCGCCGTGGAGGTGTACGACCACGTGACGATACGTCCCAGCTCCCCCATCAACAGTGACCTTTTACTGGACCAGCGTGGATCCCACATCTACATCATGACCAAAACTACAGTGAGTCCACCTGCACGCTTTTAGGTTTCATATTTCACAGGCTTTTACGTCAAGAGAAACCGATTTGAATCGGTTATCGGTCGGTGATGTATCAGATCCGAGTGCATCGGTCAGTGGAGAACTGGATCGGTAAAAATCTACTACGAACGGTCCGATGTCCCATATTTACGGCCATGAATCGGTTTTCCTGAGGTCCAGCGACCCAGACCTCCCGTTGTTGTGCCAACGGGCGCGTGAACTCTCACGGGACTCCAGTGTTGACGTTTTACCTGTAAAGCCTGATTTATACTCGAACGTCAGGTCGTCGGCGTCACCTACGCAGACGACGCAGAGATGCCCCCCCACCCTACGCAGACACTCCGGTGCACCTCCCCAAGATTGTAGGTCGACGCAAACAGTGTCGCAGAGAGCAGAGAAAGGAGACCTCTGATTGGTCAATTCTACATCCGCATAGAAAAGAGCGCGTCATCGAAGAAATGAGGAAGTACCCACATCTGTACGATTCTGGTTCTCCACACTACAAAGACAGCACATATTCTAGTAATTCATGGAGGGAGATAGCTATGAATGTGGGTCTGGATACGGCCGAGACGGTGAGGAAGTGGAAAAACGCAAGAGATATGTTTAGTAAGTTTAGCTAGTACGTGATTGTCCATCTTGCATTGTGGCGTGGAATAACATAGCGGAGACCGCGCTAGTATAAATCAAAAGTGACGGCGGCATCTCTGCGACAAGCTGACGGCGACACGTTGCAGCGAGAGTAAACACGGCCCTCAAGAGTCGTGACGTCAGCTACGTAGCTAGAGAGCGGCTAGCAACATGTCAGACAACGCGGATGAACTATACAGCGCTTCTCACCACTGGTAAATGTAGGAAATGTGAACGTAAGCTTGTCTGCCTCGTCCCCGGCGTGGACATCACTAGGTCCTGCTACTGGAATTTCGCCGAAAGCTGAGGGATTTTCATGCCTGAAAAATTAGTTATTCAGTGTTTAGAACTTTTTTTAATTAAAAAAAAAAAAAAAATTAAGAAAAACTGATGTTCAGAGTTACAGGCATCAAAAAGACATGTTGAATTTAACACGCTATTTTCTATAACTGCTTACTAAAGTATTGGATCCATGTATCCTGTTGTCAGTGATGTTTTACTGTTGAAGTTCACCAGTGACTGAATCACTAGTCATTCTGAATTTTAGCCTTTAATAGGCAGCTTAATTGTTTCATAACAACTACTTTTATTTTTGATATCTAACCTCAGCCTTATGCTCAGTGTATTCTCACATTAGCAGGAATAATTAAACTTTGTGCAATTTTTATCTTTTATTTTCTGTTAAGGGAAAGTAATAATTGGATTATAAGTGTGAGCAGAGTTTGTCAAACCTGTGAAGTGAGGCACACCAGATTGTGAGTTTTGTTTACATTATGTAATGTCAATTATCCCCCCAGGTATATTGTAAAGGCTTAAGTTAATGTCTGAATTTATGTTCAGTAGGCCTGGTGCACTGTCTCTGGGACATTAAATAAACAAAAGAATACTATTTTGAAATTAAATTTGTGTTTTTCTTTTTCTTCTCAGTAATAAAGCAAAAATAAGTAGTTGGGGTTAAATTGTCAATTTTTATTGAACCGAACCGTATCGAATCGTACCGAATCGAATCGTTTACTATTTTTATGAATCATCCCTGAATCGGATCGTAGCCTGTGAATAGAGATTTGAATCGGATCGTTTTGTGAGTGAAAGATTCACACCCCTAATCAATACCCAGCAAACATGTGAACAGACGCCGTCCCCCCATTCGGCCGATCCCAGATGTCCCCAGATGCCTCGTCGTCCATCGTCGGAAGATTTATCGTTTCGTCGAGACTGTTTCAGGCTGCGATACGTCCTGGAGCTGCGTCCCTTTTAGGGACGGCATTAAAGGAAACAGAGAGTCCAGCTGGCCGTAGAGGTCAGAGGTCGGTGACCCCACTGAGCAGCGAGCAGGACGCGTGAGGTCGGACGTAACAATGGTATCGATCAGGGAAAGTGGCCTCCATTGTGTCGGCACGCTCCCCACTGAGTCTGTGTGGGTCGCTGGGAATGCTGGTGGATGGATGTGGGAACCTGGAAGTGTGCGAACTCACCGGTCTGCGCCGAGCACCTTCACGCAACCTCAGAGCTGCAGTTGCTAGCTCCCTTTAACATCGTCTAAAACAAATAAAGTCACTGTTAGAGTTGGATCTACTTTAAAGCTGCCGGCGTGTTCACGTAAAACTGTTATCACTTTTTATTAAGGGCTAGGCAACGATTAAAAATTTTAATCGCGATTAATCGCATTATTTCCCTGATTAATCACGATTAATCGCATTGTATACGCAAAATCAAATAATTAATTCAAAAGTAGTGTAAAGGTCACTTTTATTTAAATGTTCTGCTGCCATATGAACTAAAGAACTAAAACACTTTTAACATCAGCACTTGTCAGTAACACGCATTTGTGTCCTCGCGTTTGGACTATTGCAACAGTTTGTTCTCTTGTCTAAACAAGAAAGAGCTGTCTCGTCCGCAGCTAGTGCAAAATTCTGCAGCAAGAATTCTGACCCGCTCTAATAGGAGGTCACACATAACCCCTATTCTAAAAGCTCTTCATTGGCTGCCAGTTTCCTTTAGGATCAATTTTAAAATTCTGGTTTTAACTTTCAGAGCTTTGCATGGTCAGGCTCCACCTTACATCAGTGATCTGATCCAGCCCTACACCCCAGCTCGGGCTCTGAGGTCTGTGGATCAGAATCTGCTGATGGTTCCCCGTACTCGCTTCCGGACCAGAGGAGACCGATCCTTCCAGGCCGTTGCTCCCAGGCTTTGGAACGATCTTCCGCTCTCTCTGCGTTCCACGGAGTCTGTTGACTCCTTCAAAAGGCAATTGAAGACCTTTTTATTTGTGCAGGCTTTTGCCTAATTGTCTTGGAGCTGGTATGATCGTAAATGTGTTGTCTTGGCCTTTTAATCTTAAATTTGTATGCATCTCTAACTGTGTTTTTATTTTTTAACTGTGTTCTTATTTTTTAACTGTGTTTTATTTTATTTTTAACTGTGTTCTTATTTTTTAACTGTGTTTTATTTTTAACTGTGTTTTTATTTTTTATTAATTGTGAAGCGCTCTGTGACCATGGTCTGTGAAGGGCGCTGTATAAATAAAGTTTACTTACTTACTTAACACATATTTAGTGTAAATCTAATCTTAAAAAATGTAAAATAAAATAAAGCTTATTGCCACTGCCAGGGCATTAATGTCATCCTGTTTTTATTAAAAACTCAGTTAAATCAGAACATTAAAACAGATAATTTCTGAGGTAACAGCAGAAACTTTTAACGGGGAGTTCAACTTGTCAGTTGTTACAAATAACCTTGTTTCTGTTGAATCCTCCGTCTGGGAGAACTTTAAAATGAAAATGTCCATGTTAAAGTTCAGTAACTTTACCAATCTGTGTATCAGTCATTCTTTCCATTTTCAATTCTCAATCAAAAAATAAAAGTTTTTAAAAAAATTTTTAATCTAACACAAAAAATAAAAAAGCCTGTTTTTTTAAATTTCAATTTTAGACTTGGATCAAAAATACGAAATTAAAAAAACGGGCCACAGAACTGAATTTATTTTATAATGGAGGACTGGACTTTCTGTTGTCATTACACATCTGTGCCACTAGATGGAGCTGCACTGCAGTAACCAGCTAGAGAACAACAGGACAGTGAACACATGGAGCAGATCTGATGGAACATGGAGGAATGACCACAAAGTTTTGTTGCAGTCCAGAATTTATTTTTCAGACAGAATTGTTAGTATTTCTACCTGAGTTGCTACCTGAACTGTAAAGTTCACATGGATTTTTTACCGTTCTTCCATGTCCGTTTTAGCTTTTCCATGTTTAACCTGCAAATTCTCTTCCGGTTCCGCAGCAGCCAGTAACAGACTTTTCAAACAAAAGCATGTGAGTAACATGCGTTAACGCGCGATAAAATAAATGTCGGCGTTAATGAATTAATGAGTTAACGTGATAATAACGCGTTAACTTGCCCAGCCCTACTTTTTTTTTCACTCATTTGTCAAAGTAGCAGCTCATGAGCGTTTACAGCAGCTCACCGTCTGTGTGAATGAAGAGGACAGAAGACGGGCCGCTGCCTGCTCCTCCCACCTCCTGCAGAGCGACGTGACATTTGGTCCCGATGCGGCCGCGATTCTGGTTCGACCCGAGAGGAAGCGGCGGAGGCATAACAGGGACAAAATGATAGCTGTGCACGGTGGCGAATGTGGAAGAGGCGTACCTGTGGCGCGAGGATGGCTAACCGTACTGGGGTCGAATTAGCTTAGATGCATGACGCGAATAATAAAGGCAGGTTTGTTGGGTCAGAAGTAGAAGAAGTTGCAGGAAGATTAAGGACCAGAGCTGAGTGATTTTATCGATACTGCGATATTTATATCGACATTTAATCGAGTATCGATTTTTCAGCCGCGGGTATCGATATTCTAAGCTTCTTTCAAAACCCCCGTGTCCCACCTTTAAAAGCTTGAAAGCAACAATTTGCACTGTTTAAATAAATGAAACTATTTTTCTCAACAAATCTTTTATTCATTTTGTCCAGCATTTGCAAGCTGCCTGTCAGCCATATAATGTGTAATTGATGCTTTCAGTTCAATTAATTCAAACAAAGTCATTAGAACACTCACAAGATGTCACCAAAATCACTTTGTCCCTTTAAAATCTTCTGGAAAATGATGTAATTGTATTGTAAGTCGTATCGTGAGCCAAATATCGTGTTTAGTATCGTGAGCCAAATATCGTGTATCGTATCGCTACAGCCCTATTAAGGACTGAAGATCGAAGATGTTCTTTAAAAAAGTCAAATTTCGCAGATTTAGGGTCAAATTTAGCATCTCAGAAAAGTTGGGTTGTGGTCATCAAACAGCTGGGAGAACATCTGGCAGCTGATCAGTGACGTCACTGGGAGGCGGAGTCTCTCTGAAGCGATTTCACTGATCTCCAGAAAACTGTATGTTGAAATGTTGAAAGGATTAAGAATCGTTCAAGGCTGAAGGCTAATATCTGATTCGCTTCTTCCGTCGTCTTCAGGTGGAGAAGCGTCCGGTCGCGGAGTGCGGCGACCACCTGGACTGCCCGTCCTGCCTGTCCGCCAGGGACCCGTACTGCGGCTGGTGCGTCCTGGAGGGGCGGTAAGTCTCCGGACGCGCTCTTCTCTGTTGCATCCGTTCCCGCCGTCTCTCTGACCTGCCGGTCTGCGGTGTTGCAGCTGCGGCCAGCGGTGGGAGTGCCAGAGGGGGTCTGGGCGGGGCCAGTGGCTGTGGAGCTTTAACCAGACGCAGCAGTGCCTCGGCATCCAGCACCTCAGCCGCCACAACATCAGCCGCGGAGAGAAAACTGACGTAATGGCGGGGTCCACTTCCTAACACAAACCGCTTGCTTGTTCCCTGACTCATTTCCTCTTTCCTCAACGCGTCTTTTCTCCCCACCATCAGATCGCGGTGTCGGTCGAAGGCCTCCCCAACCTCAGAGCAGGAGAGGCGTACTCTTGCTTCTTCCAGGACACAGAAAGCCCCGCCCTGCTCACGACTAGCGGTGTGATCTGCTCAACCCCGGGTGCTAACAGTTTGCCCCCCATCAGCCAGGGAGACGGTGAGTCTTGACTGAAAACTCGTTGTTCTGTGATTATTTCATTTACCCAGCCGCTGAGCAGCAACAGACGCTTCTCCAAGATCATTGCTGGTGTCTTTGCCCTTTGGCGTTGTGTTAACCTGTAAAGAAACAGACTCCCAGCGCTTTCAGCTCATACAGAGCCGCTCTCGCCTGCACCAGGCCGCTACTTTTACCCCTTTAATTCCCACGAAAGCCAGCGAGGAAGAATCCAGAGAGCTTTTCGCACACAGTTTTAGGCTAGTTTTTGCATTTAGGCTACGTATAGACGACGGTGTGATATGTCACGTGCGGCCGAGAGGCCGCGCTCGTCACCAAATGCAGCTCACAACCTGAGGCCTGGTTTCTCTGCAAGGTTATTATCGTAAACTAAAACGAACGAAATAAGGAAAACTAGAATTGAAAAAAACATTTTCGTTAACTGAAATAAAATAAAAACAAGAGTTTTCTAAAAAACGATAACTAACTGAAACTGTATTATGTGTTCATAAAACGAACTAAAATTAACTATAATAATGATAATATCAAGAACGCCCTTCGTTTTCATATTTGTATTTATTTTCTCAAGCGTTTGAAATCTATTAACTTCGCTCCGCCGTACAACAACAACCGCAAAAAAAAAAAAATAAAGTGATCAGCAGTGATGGCTGCGGCAAAAGTTGGTAGAAAGCGTCTCAGTCCTATTTGGGATTTCTTTGACTATGACTGTGTTAACGATAAAAATAAGTGCCTTGTTGTAGAAGCAGGTGATACAATGTGTGGAATACTTCTGAAGGAGAAAAAAACCCACGAATCTGAAAGTCCATTTGAAAAGCTCACACAAGAAGGCTAACCAAGACTAGCTGGATAAGCTAGCCTAAGCTAGCCCCCTGGAAAGAAGGCTAACCAAGACTAGCTGGATAAGCTAGCCTAAGCTAGCCCCCTGGAAAGAGAAGCTACAGCTGCAGGCCAGTCAGCGTTGGGAAGGAACGGGAGAAAACAGCAACTATAATGGACTGTTTCCATGGAGACCAGATAGCTGCTGGTCAGTAAATACGCAGGAACACCACAAGAGGGAAGACGCATTGATAAATATGTTTATTGAGACCAGAATATAAACACGACTATGTGATTCGATAGCCTTCAAAAAGTTCAGTGCTTCACTCCAACCAAAATTACAACCCTAATTTACAAAATAAAAAACTAAAACTAACACTGAAACTAATAAAAACTAAACTAAAACTAAGTATTTCAAAACAAAAACAAATAAAAATGAGCAAAACTGCTCTAAAAACGAATTAAAACTAACTGAATTTGAAAAACGAAACTAAAAACTAAATAAAAACTAAAAATATTGAAAAATCCAAAACTATTATAACCCTGTTTCTCTGTGACGCAGAGTTCGTGACGGTGACCCTGTCGCTGCGCTTCGTCAACGTGACCGTAGCGGAGACGGAGTTCACCTTCTACAACTGCAGCCTGGTCCAGGAGCTTTCTGGGCGCCGGCCGTGAGTATTCGCTCACCTGAAAGTAACGCGGTCGTCTTCCCCGTGTGGCCGCTGGGTTTGTTACCGGCTCTCTGACGTCACAAACCTCGGTTCTGTCGCCCTCCCAGGTGTCAGGGGTGCGTCAGCAGCCGCTGGGGCTGCAACTGGTGCATCCACCAGCACGTCTGCACGCACGAACGCACCTGCAGCCGGGGGGTCACCATCTACAACCAGCATGTGAGTCACCGCCACGACTGGGAAACGAAAGCTCTCGAATACTTTCTGGGAAAACATTGTCAGTGGTGGGATGTAACCACCGGCACATGAGAGGAAACAACGGAGCATTTGTCGTGCGTCTTCATCGCCTTTATTCAAGAAGCAGCAGGATCCAGAAGTGCTGTGAGGCGTTGGACTCTCCTGGGGTTTCATATATATATATATATATATATATATATATATATATATATATATATATATATATATATATATATATATATATATATATATATATATATATATATATATATATATATATTTATAGTTATATGTTTAAATACGCCCTGATCTGGGAGCGATACGGCGCTGCTTTTGGATGTATTTTGATGTATTATCCCACAGCAAAATAATCTGACCGCTGCAAGACTGCCACCATCGCCGCTGTGCACGGTGATGAGCGGCGTCTTTTTCACTGACGGCGCAATCAAAGCCACGTAAACAGAGGAGAGTGCACATCTTTCACTTGTTTGTGATTGTGTCCGTGTTTGTGAGATGACAGGAAGTGGTTCAGGACGTCAACCAGCTCCGCTAGCGTACCCATGTTTATGGCGTATCCCATACGCTTGGAAAGTCTGAAATTACAAGTTCCTGGTTAGACTTTTAGACGTTTCAACTGGAACGCCTCCTGAGATTGGAATTCCAGCCCGACTGACTTTTTAAAAAAATATCAATTGCATCTAATTTTATGCACGTAGAAGTGTTTGACCTTCATCGGTGGACGTGATGTTCCCAGCCACCAGACTCTCGATGATGCATCTGTAAAAGTTCGTGATTGTCCCGGTGTCCGTTGGGAGTGTGAAAAAAAAAATCGATTTGGTAATATATCGCGATTTTCGGCCACCCAATATAATATCGATTTTTCAGCTCCTAATATCGATTTTTTTTTAGGAAAATTCATGTATTCATGTATTAGATGCGTTGTGAATACTTAAATGTGCAAAAACACTAATAATAAACAATAAATAGGTTGTTTTGAATAAATAGTTTTGACTCAATTGGTCCTCTAAATGATCAATATCACTGGGTAAAATAGATATAACTGGGTAGAATATCACAATATATCGTGATATCGTGATATTGTGATAATATCGTACCGTGACCCAAGTATCATGGTGCATATCGCATTGCGAGGTCCTTTACTCACCCCTAGCGTCCGTGATGAACCTTCTCAGTTGTCAGCGTGGCGTGACCAGCTGAGATCCTTGCTGATGTCGATCCCCAGCTGACTCTCTCCACCAGCTCCTCCCTTGATGTGACCTCCTCTACTGTCTGTACCCTCCTGAAGTCCTCCTCCCTCATTGTGGGCGATGCAGCAGATGATGGCGGTGTCGTCAGCAAACTTGACGGTTGTGACAGAGTCGTGGAGGAGTAGTCATAAGTGTACGGAGAGAAAAGCAAGGGGGCCGAGAACACGGCCCTGGGGGACCCCAGTGAGGCTGAAACTCCACATGCTTGACAGTGTTTTGGCAGAACTTTCCTCACGTTGGCTTCGTTGACGTCACGCCTGTCCGTTACTCTGAGCAGCTCGTCCAGGGACTCATTCAGCATGCTGCCATGTGATTGGCCGATTTAGTCGTTCATCTGTTCGTATTCGCGTGTTGTCCCTTCTCATAATCCTGCACGCTGGCGACGTTCTTGTTTTGTTGTTTTGCAGCGTAATCATGAAATACTTGCAGCTCCGCGTTCAGAAGCGGCGCCACGCTGCACGGTGCCCGACGTCCACAGAGACGCGTCTCACGACACTTCTGGACCCCGTCCTGCCCCCTTTATTTTGTCCTTTAGATCACTGCGCTGTACATAAGTGTCTCCTCATGTCTTATCGTCATCTTTATTTTGTTTGAACCATAAATCTTTTTTCTGTCACTCATGAGTTACATGCTTGTGTCTGCATACTTTTTTTTTTTTTTATCCTAATTTTGCTTCTTTTTTTTTCTGTCCCCGTTGTCCTCTTGTTTCTTCATCTGTTTTTTGTGGTTGTCCGTCATCAAGTTTAAACCTCCGCCACCACCCACCGTCCCACCACCCACCAGTAAACCCACCCCATCACCTTCCACTGTCCCGAGTGTTCAAACAACAACAACAACACCAACACCGCCACCACCCACGGAGACATCTGCCCCCACCACGGCAGCTGTCCCCTCATCTGCCACCACAGCAGCACCCCCCCCACCGTCCCTAATGGCGGACCCTTCACCCTTCACGCCAGCCACCCTCTCCGCAACTTCCCCTTTTGTCAGGACCTCCCTCCACCCAGGCCACCACCACCACACACAAAGATGTCACCACCACAGATGGGTCCGCCTCTGACGCCGGGGGGGTGACAGAAGGAGGTGGCGGCACCACGAGCGGCTCTTCAGAAGACGAGGACACCTTTGCTGTCACGGGAGTAACGTCCCAGCCCTACGTCACCCAGCACCACCAGTGGCCCGGCAGACTCTCTCTCCTGAGACTTCTGCAGCCATCTGGTGAGACGTCGGGGTCGTCCTCTGAGACGAGCCCGACTGCTTCCCCTGAAGCGGCTCCTTTGATAAACCTCTCCATCAGCGACAACGAAGAAGCCGTTCTTCAGGCCGCTCCTGAGGAGAACGTGTCACCCCCCCGGGTGGATGGGTGGCCGGGTACAGGGGGGGAGACCGGGGTGGGCTCTGAAACGACCACATCTGCCCGTTTGAACCATTTGTTCATCGTAACACAATCACCTGAAACGGTCATTGACTCTTCAGCCCAGCCCCAGTCTGATTCTTCAGCTGAGTCTTATCCTCGGGTGAGTGCAGACGCCACGTTTCTGGAGCAGAAAATGTTCCCCAAGTGACCATGAGTCATTGCTTCATACTCATTTTAAGAAAAAAAAACGATCAGTACGATTCCTTTTCTGTCTCTAAGCTCTGAAGAGATCACATATCTGTTGATGTCAGACACAGATCTTATTTATTGGATGGAGAAATTAAAGTAACCCTATGCGCCGCTGGACTAGTTTGTGCTAAACAGGATACTTCCTTTAATCGTCCTTTTCATGCCCTGATTCCACATCTAATCACATCAACAGATGTTAAGCTCTCTCACCCGCTGCTGCTTCAGCGATCAGTGAGCTGTCCAAACCCTCTGTGATGTCACCCATCAGTTTCTGAGGAGCCGCTTTATCCACCTGACGTTGTCTGCGAAGGGATAGATGCGTAGCTTCTTCGTTTTGGACACATGTGTCAAACACAAGGCTCGTGGGCCAAATATGGCTCGTCACGTCATTTTATGTGGCCCTCGAGAGCTTGGGAATTATTGGCTTAGATTTTAAACCAATATTTTAAGACTTAAAATAAGCTTACGACGCTTTAAAGCGCATACTGACGATAAACTACATCTCCCATCATGCATTTCATCGTTACCCTCAACGATAACAATACAAGTTTGTATCTCAAGGTGAAATAACAGTATATCTTATGTGTTATGAGGCAGGTGTTAGTCGTGAAAGAGTTTAATCTACGTCGGCTTTTTGACAGCAAACACGGAGCTAAGTATGCTAAATTTAGCCTGCAAGTAAAACAAAGAACTGCTTCCGCTTCTGAAACCAAGGTAATGGATATTCTCAGTGAGAATCTGAGAATATCCATTACCTTGGTTTCAGAAGCGGAAGCAGTTCTTTGTTTTACTTGCAGGCTAAATTTAGCATACTTAGCTCCGTGTTTGCTGTCAAAAAGCCGACGTAGATTAAACTCTTTCACGACTAACACCTGTGTGAGAGCAGGTTTACAACCACAAACCCTGAGTTTAATATAACAATGTATATAACAAAATATTTGAAACTTGAATATATAATAAATACAGAAACCGTTATTTAACAATATAATAAAGTGTAGTTTAATTTTGATTAATTTTAATTTTGATTTATATTGTATTTTGTTACATTCATGATGTCAATCTGGCCCTTTGAGGGCCACCATGAGTCTGACACCCCTTGTTCTGTCGCTTGTTTTGAATTGTCACTTAGTTTTCCGGAAACGGTTCTAGCAAATGCACCGTGCCACGCCCGTTGTTTCAGATGTTGGTTTAGCAGCAACATCTGACACGGTGACTGCCAGAACCAAAATGAGAACTGACGGACGTCGGGGCCCAGCTCCGCCAGATCTACGGCGGCCACGTGTCGTTAGCCTAGCCTCAGCCCAGCGTGGTGGCTTGAGCAGGAGCGCCGCCACCAGCAACCTGAACCCTCCTGGGTCGGCTGAAGGCCCCGAACTGCTCAGATGATCCCACGAACCTTCAGAGCCGACCCAGAGCGGGTTGTGGTGGTCTCTTAGCACAATAAACAGAACCACAACACATATAAATAGTTTATATTCATAAAAGTGTATTCTGAGAATAGTTGTTTGGTGGCAAATTTCTCAATATTGCAATTTTTGCAATCACAAATCTCAAATTTAAGAAAATTGTGACTTTCTTGTAAACAAGGAATTTTTTGTTGTGAAATTTTTCAAAATTGAATAAATGCGATAAAATTTTTTGACTTCGTACAGTCACAATTTTTTGTTGTAAAATAACAAATTTTGCAAAACCACAACTTTTTTAATTAAAAGGATTTTTTTTGTCTTATGTATCAACTTTTGGAAAATCGTAATTTTTTTTACATAAAATTCTGACTTTCTCATAAAATTGTACTTTTTGCTGTTTAAATTGTTTTTTTTTTTTTGCAAAATCATGACTTTTGAGAAAATTAGCAACTTTTTGTTATAAAATCAGGATTTTTTTTGAATGCCACATTTTTGTAAAGCTCAAGGGCTTCTGGGTCATAAGCCAGACCTGCTTCAGTGGTTGGACATGCTCAGATTGTCCACATTAACATGAATGTGTTTGAAAGGGTTGTTAGCTCTGCATGAACAGTGTAAGTTTAGCTCCGCCCACGTAGACCGAAACCAAGCGCACTTCCTGCAGAAGGACCGCAGAGCAGCTCATCCACCATCAGAAATAGCGGTCTCCCATCAAAAAGTTGCAGATGTCACAGTTTTTACAAAAAACAGAAACACGCAATTCTTCAAAAGACGCAATTTTAACGACAAGAAGTCGGGAATTTTTGTTCCAAAAAAATTGCGGTTGTGTAAATTTCATGATTTTTAGCAATTTGAGTTTCTGACTAAAATGTTTTAACAACAAAGTGGGGTTAGATTTGTGATTCTACGACAAAAAAATTCTCAATTCTTTGTCAAAACGTCAGCTTTGTGAAATTTGCAATTTTACTGTAAAAATTCTTAATTTTAGAACGAAATGTTCCAAGAATAAAAAAATTGACTTTGTGATTTTTGAAAGCCAATATTTTATGACAAAAACCTGCAATGTAAAGGAAAAAAAAAAAAAAAAACATTTTGTGAAATTCATGATTTTGCAGCAAAATGTAACAAAATTGCAGTTTTATAAAGATTTTATGCAATTTTTCAAAAAAAATCAGAATATCCTATTGTTATTATTTTATTTTATTCTTATTTTTTTTATGATATGTCCTTTTTTCATAGTTTGAGTAGCTCCCGCCAAAAATGCACGTGCACGTCTAAAAATCCAACATCCATGTTGAACCTGCTGGTTTCATCTCGTTCAGGTGAAACGTCCATCAGAGCCGCTGGTTCAGTCTCTGCTCAGATATCTGCGTCTTCACAGAAGTGAAAAGGCTGTTCATTCTCTCATTGTCCCATAATCAGCATTTAAAAGAAAAAAAAATGAAAGCATTTGCTTAAAATGTTGCTGAATGAACAGAGAAAATAAAAGCTTGAGTGGTCGTCGGCCACCAGAGACTAAATACATTCGCTGCTGCAGTTTCCCTCCAAGCTTCTCTCATCTACAAATCCAGCGCTGACTGACACAAAATCAATGTAATCTCAGATGTGAAGATGCAGCTGAGTAATTTAAGGCTTTAACCTGGCAGGTTTTATTGACCCGTCTACTCTCCGTATAACTGGCCAGTGTTTGGCCGACTCAGCGTTTCCTCCTGCAGCCGAAAGCATCGCTGCGTTTCCATCTAAGACCTTCGTTCTCAGACGTTCCTCCTCAGCTTCACTCTTAACTTTCATTTCTGTCGGCTCTTGTCTGCCTTTTGCTTTGTTTTTTTTTTTTTAGTATTTCCACATTTTCTTACATTTAGAAGGAGGGATGGCATGATTTACTTTTTGAAACAGGATTACCTTTATCCTCCTCTATATTGAATATGTGGGCCATTTCATTTTCTTAGAAGACAATCTGATAATGAAATCTTGATTTAGTGGAAGGGAGGCGAATCCTCAGACCAGCTGCATGGTCCTCATGGTCTGGAAGATTGAGAAGGATGATCCTTTAAGACTCATGGTCCACAATTATCTCTCAGTCAAAGGAAATAATAAAAGTTCACATAATCTCACCTGTCCACAATTTCATCAATAAGTGCATCTCTAATGGAAAAAAAAGACAAACAAAAATTAATACACTTATCATTGTTCATTATTATCAAACCTTCACTTAAAGGCAGGGTAAGGGATTTTTGGGTGACAGTAGACCTATTGTAAAAAGAAAGAAAATCAGGATTTGACAGATTTGAGAGTTGATAAAACCATTTGCTATGAATTCACTATAAAGAAGATAAAGAAGATAAGAAAAACTAGAAAAGCACTCGGAGAGTGCAGACCTCCGCCAAGCGCAACAATTCCCCCGCAGCGATTTACAGATTGCGATAAAATCCACCTTCTGGATCAGATCTGGATCAGCCTTTGAAAATTGATAGAGGTTCCCATTGTCAATCTCTGAGTGAAATTTCATGAGTTTTGGGCAATAATTAACGGAGATATTGAGAAACAAAATTTTCAGCCCCATTGACCGCAACAATTATCGAAAATTTGAAAGTGATCCAGAATCCAGGATTTCTTCTGGATCAAACTCAAAATGAAATCAGTTCTTCCTTTTCATATTTCTGAAAACTCCGGAAAATTTCATCAAAATCCATCCATTACTTTTTGAGTTATCTTGAACACAGACAGAAAAAAAAGACAAACAAAATTCAATACACTTATTATTGCTTATTATTATCAAACCTCCACTTAAAGGCAGGGTAAGGGATTTTTGGGTGGCGTCACATCTGTTGATTGTTGAAACAGATGTCGTCCCTCCGGTGCTCCCAGAGAAAACACGCCCATCCAGAACTCTCTGGACCCCGTTTCTGGTCTCTGGAGCCGGGCCCGCGTATGAAGACCGGGTTGCTTCACAGTGCGCTGGACAGATGGGCGGCTTGTGGGCGTTTATATCACTGAATGGGGTCAGAAATCCCATCGCATTGTTTCCCTTTGACTATTTTAGGGTTAAGTTGCTCCAATAATTTAACCCCAATCTGGGTCCGTGATGTCACAGAGCTCTGCAGGTCCAAACGGCCCTCTGAAGATGTTTTCGGTGTCCCAAATGAAATCGACAAGGTGGTTTTACGTTTGAGTTTTGAAGTGACGGTCTCTTGTTCCTCTTGTGATACGCCCCCTTTCTAATATTTAAATGTGTGTCGTCAGGAGTGCCCGTGTGTGGACAAAGTTCGGGATTCCCCTCTCCTTCCCGTCAACGTGGAGAGGAAGATCACGCTGGTGGGCCAACACCTGGACCTGTTCCAGGTGAGGTGAACTCTTATATTAATATTGTTAATGAACCCGACGTGGGTTCAGACTTGCAAAGCGAGACGTCTCTGACGTACGTCTGTCTCTGTTTCTCGTCCAGGACGAGGAAATGGACTACGAGTGTGTGTTGGACATCGAGAATCAGTCGGTGGTGGTGGAGGCCTCCGTGGAGCCGGACGCCACGCAGCCATCTGTCTTTTTTATCACCTGTCAGCCACATAAGGTCAGAAATGTTTCACCCCCGAGGTCTGGAAATATTGATAAGACAGTTTAATGTTTTCACGAACCGCCCCCCCCCCCCCCCCCCCCCCCCCCCCCCCCCCACAACCTCCAACCAGCGACTCTCTTTATGGGCTCGTGGAGCTCTGCGGGGGCAGGAAAAACCCGCTGGAATTAACTGGTTTTCTGCGTTATTTTGCCATAAAATGTTTGAATGACTTCAGGACGTCTGCAGTTACAGGACGTCTCTGGTTTCCTCCTGGTTGGTTCCTGTCTCTGAGGTGGGATTCTGGGTAATAACCGTCACCTGTGACCTTCCAGAGGTCTTCTGTTGGGGTTTAGATCAGGAGCTTTCATTATTTCATTATTGCTGACTGGCTGGGTGATGAGACCAGACCACTGACCTCTTCACACCTCCGGGTTCAGTCTTTCCCCAGTTTTACGACCAACATGATGTTTCCCATCAGACCCAAATAAATGAGGCTTGTCTTCATCGCTATAGTGACCTTTGGAGCAGTTAGGGTCGTCGGTTTGGCCTCCACCTTTACAACCTGCTGCCGGAGGGTCACGGTTGCTGTAGAGCTGAAACATCTCTCTAGATAACTGAGGTAATTCACACCAGGTGAAGATTAACGCCAGGAACTGGAGGTTTCTCACACTGCAAAAAAAAGGGGGGGTCTTCAAACAAGATAAAAACACTACAGCTAAGGAAAGAGGGACTCAAAACAAGTGAAAAAAAGATAATTTCACTTGGTAAGATTTCTTAAATTAAGATTGTAGGAACACTTGTTTCTACATTTAAGAAAAGTTTAACTTGTTATTGAAAAATTTATTTTGATGAGGAGAGGATATGAGGAGGAGGAAAAACGTAATACATCTTATTTTAGGTGTTAATTGTCTCATTTTAGGATTCCCTGCCGGTTTGAGACAAAAAAGGAAAGTTTTACTTGATATAAGATTATACTGAGACTTAAAATAAGAAAGTCATTATTAAAACAAGAAAAAATAGCTAACGCTTGTAATGTACGTTTTTTTTTTCTTGGTAAAAACCAAATAATTTGCAGTGCACAACGTTCTCTAATTTTTTTGATCAGCGTTTGTCGTCAAAAATCTTATTTGGGTTTTTTGCACTTCACTGCAGAACATATGTAATTCATGAAATATGCTTAACATACTGCTTTTATTATTATTTGGTCATTTCATATATGACTTTGAAGAGACTTTGACATTTAGAAAACTGTAGGTTGTTCTCTAGTTTTGATCTCCAGTTTGTGTGTGTATATATATACATTAGGCATGCTGCAATAAAAAAAAAAAAATTGATTTAAATCGTTTTTTTAAAATACGATTTAATTAAGCCATGAATCACGATGTGGCCTCCAGGCCAGCAGAGGGTGCACTCGAGTTAAACTACGTTCTTGTTCAACATCACTATATGCGCTACATGCTACGTGTGACATGCTACGTGTGATTCGCTAGGTGTGATGCGCTACGTGTGATGCGCTACGTCACAGATAGCACGTAGCGCCGCTCCAGCTAAGGAAGGTGGGGCGCAGCGTCCGATGCAGATTTCAAACAGTGCAGCGAGCAGAGAGCGACCGATAAGCATGAGTCATGGTGGGCGTCAAACTCCAATTTCTGTTCAGAGACAAAAATACATTTGCCTTAGTTTGTGCCTGGCTTATCTACCTCAGGAATAAATAAAAATCATTCTCTGATACAGTATTGATTTGAAAAGAGTGTAAGAAAAGACCAGTTTAGTTATGTTTGTATAATATCTTAGTTTAGGCTTAAAGAAGAGTTGACTTATGTACTTAAGGAAAAAAAATCTGGATTCTGTACTGATTTACTGAAAAGAGGACAGTAGACCTATTGTAAAAGAAAAAAAAAAGAAAATCAGGATTTGACAGATTTGAGAGTTGATAAAACAGTTTCCATTTTCCAGTCATTTGCTAAGAATTTGCTATAAAGAAGATAAGAAAAACTAGACAATTCTCCCATATAGCGATTTACAGATTGCGATAAAATCCGCCTTCTGGATCAGATCCGGATCAGCCTTTGAAACTTGATAGAGGTTCCCATTGTCAATCCCTGAGTTAAATTTCATATGTTTTGGGCAATAATTAACAGTGATACAGAGAAACAAAATCTTCGGCCTCATTGCCCGCAATGTTATTGAATATTTGAAAGCGATCCAGAATCCAGGATTTCTTCTGGATCACACCCAAAATAAAATCAGTTCTTCCTTTAACATTTCAGTCGGAGATGAACAGAAGCAGTTCCTAAATAAACCCTCGTCTCTCGATTGTCCGGTCGTGAACTAACCGAAGCGTGACATTGCTACTTTCCTTGTCGCAGTACGTTTACTCTCTTTCGATGGAGGAGTACCCGGCCACCATCAACGTGAGGCGAAGGAACTACTTCCTGGTGGACAGCGCCGAGGACCTTTACGGTGAGCGGTTTTAATCGCCGTGTTTCTGCAGGTGCTTACAGGTGAAGGACATCCTGATCGAGTGTGTCTCGTCTTTATCTCCTGTTTCAGTGACTCTCTTCAACTGCTCGGTCGGCCGCTCAGACTGCAGCCGCTGTCGTACGGCCGACGCCAAGTACGGCTGCGTCTGGTGTGGAAGCGGCGGCGGCGGCGGCGGTTCCCGCTGTGTGTATCAAGACTCCTGCACCGCTGAGATCAAGCACACCTGCCCCGCCCCCGTCATTCACTATGTAAGATTTCCTCTGATTTACTTTTATCCCGAGCCGACACGCCTTCCCGAAGCGTCGGGGAAACGGCGTGGCAGGCTGTTCACAGCTCAGTTCACAACAGCTGGTTTGACCTTTGACCCCTCTGACTGCTGTTTTCCAGCTGATCACACTTTCAGTTTTGTGACTCTGAGTTCAGGCTAAACATGTTTCTGTCCCGTTGGGATCAGACTTGGAGTCTCCTGACGGTGATCGTACAGATGGCATTTATCGTAGCGGTCTTCGGAACAACCCGAAAACCAGAGGTTCCGACCCGAATCGGGTCTCAGGTCCATTCAAAAGACGTGACTTCGGGTCTGAATCGGTACAGTTAGTCTTGGTTCCGGTCGGTGCTCTCTGACAGGCTGGGTCCACGTTTACTCGAGAGGTAAAGATATTGGCGGTGGCAGCCAATGTCAGGACTCGGGTCAGTTTAATTAATTATTCATTAACGTGGCGTATTTGTCATGAAACAATCATGTTACCGTAGCGTGTTATTAGCGTGTTATTAGCGTGTTATTAGCGGTTTGCCCGGCAGCTGTAAAACACAACGGATCACCAACATGACAACGCTGGATGAGAGAACATGTTCACGACACGTCCTGACCGGTGTAGGCTATTAGCGTTAGCAGTTGCTACCAATAGCATCTGTATCCACAAAGAAAATAACGACGTGGATTAATTGTTGTTTACATCACGTAGCCTATGTAGCAACTGAACCGGTAGAAGAAGACAACTTTAGCTAAGAAAATCAAGTTTTATTCAACACTACAACTTTTAACATGAGCAACTATGGGCTGGATTGTCTCGGTTCTATTCATTCTAAAGACTCGGGTTGGGTCGGTTATGGGTCCAAATATTCCGGGTCCATTCGGGTTCAGACTCCCGGACTTATGATAATAGCTCGGGTCGGTTTCGGGTCGAATTTTCACGGGTCTATTCGGGTTTGGGTCCATGAAAGTGGACCTGTGAAGACTAATTTATCGTGTATCGTTTATCGTTTATCGTTTATCGTTTATCGTTTATCGCAGGTGGACCCGACGACCGGCCCCATAGAGGGAGGGACGGTGGTGACCATTTCAGGCTCCAACCTGGGCCAGAGAGCCGAGGACATCCAGGGCTCGGTCACGGTGGCTGGAGTTCCCTGCAGCGTCATCCACAGCAGATACGAGGTTTCCTCCAGGCAAGTCGTCCGGTCCACGGACGTGCACGACTCTTCTGGCGTTTTATTCACATGTTCTTCTGTTGTTTTCACTCCGACTGGATTTTCTACTTTTATTTTTATTTCATAATGTGATATTTTGTATAATTGGAACTTCTTGTTTTAAACTTAGAATTTTCAAAATATCACATAAAAAAACAAAAAAAAACAAATCTTTATCAGAAAATCTCAAAATTTGCGAAATTGTGACTTTTTAACTTAAAGATTTTATGTTCTTAAGTTGAAAATCTCACATAAGTGAAACTTTATATCCTATAATAAAAGTTTTTCTGTCATAAAATATGGCAGCTTTTTCACTTAACTAAAGTCACAATCTTAATATCTCAAATTTCACAATGTTGCAACTTTGACATAAAGAGAAAATTTTTGATGCAAAATTTTTAATCTCACAAAATCACCACTTTTCATCATAAAATTTGAAAAAATCTCCAAAATTGGGGCTTTTTCACAAAAATTCACGACTCTTCTGTTGTTGCACTTTGTCGTTGCTGTTTTTAAATGATAAATCTCCGTTGCTAAATGCTAACTTTTTTAACTCGAGACCGTTATGTTTAACGGCGAAGCAGCTGCTCGCCGGTCGTCGATGGCTTGAGCTCCCCGTGGAGTCTCTCTGCCTGGTGACGCACATCTTTGTGACAGCGTGTGTGTCTGTAGCTAATCTTCTTCCGAACCAACCCCCCTGTGGTCAGTGGAGGAAGTGCAGTTTTTTTTTTTTTTTAAACTAGCAGTTTAGATTTGGCCCGGATATAAAGACACCCACAGGCCTCGTAGTGACAGCTCTGTGGGCAGTGTTGTAGTTCACGATCTAGTTCATATTTTGTGCAAACGTGAACTGAGCGCGCTCTCTTTCTCCTTCACCTTCACCAGCGGGGGGCGTGAACGAGTTCATTTGGGCAGTTGTGAACGACGCTCTTTCAAAGTTCACGCACGGTCAAAACCGTTCCAGGTTTCCAGCGAACCCCATTTAAAATCCACCACAAACGAGCCTGATATGTATCTGAGGAAATCAATCAAACATGGCAACACGGCTGTTGCTGCTGTCTCGCTAACAATTGCATCATCAAACGTTTAAAATGATGGAGGAGACCCCCGACTGCCGGGGGGGATTGAAATATTGAAATGGGGGAAGAAACATTTACACCTTAAGGACCTGTTTTTGTCTGATAATAAAGACCATTTGGCTGCAAGTTTTTCCTCATATTTTTAATCTACTGTAGAGCAGTGATTCCCAAAGTGTGGGCCGCGGCCCCCTGGTGGGCCGTCGTGGGACTGCAGGTGGGGCTTGAGAGGTCATTAAAATTAAACAAATGTGTTTTAAATCGTCAATCTTTTTTAAATATGTTTTTAATTACTGTAAAATATTCATGACATGATTAAAAAAACATTAAGAAGTAATAAAACAAGCCAGTTAAGTGTTATTCTACTGTCATCTTAACTTAATAGACAAGTGTCACCTTATTTGTTGACCCCTTACATTAATATCGGATCATGGTTCCTTGTCCTGTATGTTGATCACAGTTGTGTTTAAAGGTTTCGGTGGGCTGTGGAGATTTTTCACATTTCAAATTGGGCCTTGGTGTTCTGAAGTTTGGGAATGGCTGGATTAGAGAGAAGCTGAAACAGAAATTACAGTTTTACATGGGCTGTCCCTTCAATGCTAATGTGAACCCTGGTTGGTTCAGGATTCAGAATTGGACACATAGTTTTCGACAGATAAAATGGATAAAATAATCGGCCTTGCAGCAACATTAAAAAATAATTTTAAAAAATGAACTAAAAATGAACTATTTAGTTCATTTTTTTGAAATGGTGAACTGAACTAGTTCATTTTAATTTCTGTGAACTATGAACTAAACTAGTTTGTGTAGAAAGTGAACTTGCCCAACACAGCTCTGTGGTGTCTCCCAGGATCGTGTGTGAAACGATGAGCAGCGGCGGCGAGAGGAGCGGTCACGCCTCCGTCAGAGTCCGGGGAGGAGGCGTCGGCGTGTCGCGCCAGAACTTCAGCTTCCAGGTAAATCCAGACGTCACCCACACCTGGGACTCTTTACAATGGAAACCCGTGCAAAACCGCTCTCAGTGCACGTGATTCACCGACTGGAACAGTTGTTTTTGTTGTTGTTTGTCTTAGTCACAGATGCAGAACATGTGAGGATCCGTTGAGAAATTAGCTCTCCATTAAAAAATAATAAAAAATAAAATCTCGCCGTACAAATCAGTCCTCTAATCCCTCACCCTGATTAGGAAAACTGGGTTACTTGCATACGTGACGTTAAGCTGCTTACTTAAATTCCCATAAATGCGGTTATTATTTACAGAAACTCCTGCAAACGGCTGCACAGAAGCAATTAGACGAGCGTTGCTCTAAACGGCGCCATCTCTGGGGCTTTTTCACCGCCAGTTCAAAGAGAGCAGCTGCTTTGAATTCTCCCCTGTACCCCCCCCCACCACCACCACCACCACCACCACCACCCCACCACGGTAATGGCCCGTGGGTGTGGACCTCGCCGAGGGGAGGGGCCCCCGGCGTCGCTCAGAAAACGCCTCATTTGAAGAAATGTGGTTCCGCTGCGATCCGTTAGCGATCAGACGCAGCGTTAAAAGTGTTTATTTAGGGAAGAGAAAATTAAAAAATGTCCAATTAAGGAAATTGCAGCCCCCCCCACTTCCTCTTAATTAGGCTTCACTCGTGTCGCTGATCTGAAGCAGCTCCATAAACTCACGTGCTCATTTACATGGCGGTAAAAGCTCCGCCTTAATTAACCGTCCCAAGTGGCGAGCAGATTAACTGTTATACGGGCCAGTGTTTCCCAGCATGCCCTTGTGTTTTATCTACCGATAAATCACCCCCCTCAGTGCTGGATTATTGATCACTTTTTCTTGTCTTCCTGCGTCTGCAGGACCCCAGACTGAGCAGCATCTCCCCCCTCAGAGGGCCCAAGGCGGGGGGCTCGGCCCTCACCATCAGGGGCCGGAGACTCGGGACCGGACACGCCAGCGAAGTCAGCGTCCTGATCGGAGGGCTGCCCTGCCGAGTGTGAGTGTCCGTTAGAACGCGGGTCCAGGTGTGATTTGGGTGAGAGCAGGTGAGAGTGGACCGGAACCTGAAGGATTTGTTCTGCTCAGGATCAACATCCAGGACGACCAGATCAGCTGTCTGACCAGAGGCAGCAACAGGACCGGGGAGCACGCCATCGCCGCGCGCTTCGGTGGGGCGGAGCGCCATCTGCAGGGCTCCGTGTACCGTTACACCCCCAACCCCAACATCACCGCCGCCGCCCCGGCTGGATGGAAGCTTCCTCATGGTGAGTTACTGGTTTGGCTGCTGCCTGGGGTTCAGCTGGTTACTGGTTCAGACTGGTTACTGGGATCAGGGACTGGTTACTGGTTCAGACTGGTTACTGGTTACTGGTTCAGACTGGTTCACTGGTTACTGGTTACTGGTTCAGACTGGTTACTGGGATCAGACTGGACTGGTTACTGGTTCAGTTACTGGACTGGTTACTGGTTCAGACTGGGGCTGGTTACTGGGTTTCACTGACTGGTTACTGGGTTCACTGGACTGGTTACTGGTTACTGGTTCAGACTGGTTACTGGTTCAGACTGGTTACTGGGACTGGTTCAGACTGGTGGTTACTGGGTTCAGACTGGTTACTGGTTCAGATCACTGGTTACTGGTTCAGACTGGTTACTGGGATCAGACTGGTTCAGACTGGTTACTGGTTCAGACTGGTTCAGACTGGTTCAGACTGGACTGGTTACTGGTTCAGTTACTGGCAGGGACTGGTTACTGGGATCAGACTGGTTACTGGTTCACTGGTTAGACTGGTTACTGGGTTCAGACTGGTTACTGGTTCAGACTGGTTACTGGTTCAGACTGGTTACTGGTTCAGACTGGCTGGTTACTGGTTCAGACTGGACTGGTGGTTACTGGGATCAGACTGGGACTGGTTCAGACTGGTTACTGGTCAGACTGGTTACTGGTTACTGGGGACTGGTGGTTACTGGTTCAGACTACTGGACTGGTTACTGGTTCAGACTGGTTCAGACTGGTTACTGGTTCAGACTGGTTACTGGTTCAGACTGGTTACTTCAGACTGGTTACTGGTTACTGGATCAGAGTGGTTACTGGTTACTGGTTACTGGATCAGACTGGTTACTCAGACTGGTTACTGGGGATCAGACTAGTGGTTACTGGTTCAGACTGGGGTTACGGGGATACTGGGATCAGTTACTGGGATCAACTGGTTCAGGTTACTGGTTCAGACTGGTTACTGGTTCAGACTGGTTACTGGTTACAGACTGGTTACTGGTTTACTGGTTCAGACTGGTTACTGGTGGTTACTGGGATCTGGTTACTGGGACTGGTTACTGGTTCAGACTGGTTACTGGTTCATTACTGGTTACTGGTTCAGACTGCTGGTTACTGGTTCAGACTGGTGGTTACTGGGATCTAATTGGACCTTCTGAGTTCAGGGTTAATGACAGAAACACATGACACAGTAATATTCCATTTAAAAAGGTAACAGCAACTAAATAGCCTTTTTGGATACTTTAGATTTTGAATTTTAGGTTTTGTTTTAATGCAGGAATTTAAGTTTTATTTGCAAAAATGTAAATAAAAAGAATTTGCTTAATTAATGTTTCATACTATAAAACACTTAAATGTGTTTCTCACATATTTACTACAAACATGAAATCATAACTGCTGTTTACATAGTTATTTTCTAGTTTTAAACTAGTTGAAGTGATCTGAAGATGAAAGTCGCTGCTAAAGGTGCTTCTACTCTGGTCTGTACTTGCTGCCTTGACGTTTCAGCTTAATTCTTGTTCAATAAATGATCATATAATCGAAACGTTTCATCGCACTGAACTGCAGCTGTGGTTTTGATCAACCTCTCGCTGAACCAGTGACTTTGCACGAAGATAACATGATCTGGTGCCCCCCCCCCCCCCCCCCCCCCCCCCCCCCCCCCCCCCCCCCCCGCAGCGGAGGCAGAATCATCCGAGTTTCTGGTCACACAACCTGGATGTGGTCCAAGAACCGAAGATGAGGGTGACTCTCAGCCCGCCTGACGCTCTGCCTCCCAGGAGGAGGAGGAGCGTCAAGAGGAAGAAGGGAGGACGCCTGAACGGAGGACAGGATCACCACGGTTCACTGAAGCGATGGAGGAGGATCGTCCCGGAGGCGAACTGCCCCGAGGGGGCGCTCTGTCACGTCAAGCAGGTACGTTCTGCCCGTTTTTCTGCCTGCGTTTTTCTTTTTTTTTATTTTTTATAAGTTGTCTCGTCTCCTTCAGTACAAATCCGTCTGTACGGTGAGCAACTCCTCCCTCATCTTGTGCCCGACCCCCGCCGTGGGTCCGGAGGCCAGGGGCGCCGACGTGAAGGTGCACTTCCTGCTGGACAGCCTCCACTTCGATTTCAACGCCGTGAGCAAAGAGGCCTTCAGCTACGAGCCCAACCCCAAGCTGTACATGCTGAACCGCAACGACCCCAGCAAGCCGTACCACCACAAGCCCGGCAGCATCATCTCCGTAGAGGTGCGTTCCAGTTTCAACCAATGACAGCCTAACCCTAACCCTAACGCCGTTTATGAAACGACCGGGTCAGGCGTCGGAGCTTCAGAGCAACTGCTTTCCCTTCCAGGGCGAGTACCTGGATTTGGCCATCAGCAAGCACGAGGTGGAGGCTCGGATAGGGGAGGGCCCGTGTCTGGTGAAGACCCTGACGCACAACCACCTGTACTGCGAGCCGCCCGCCCAGCAGCCGCCCGTCACCGCCAGCAAGAAGCAGGACGGCGTGGACGGTCTGCCCGAGTTCACCGTGAGTGCGAGACGTGGAGGACCGCCTCCTCCTGCTGCTGTTTGGAGAACGAGGCTTTGTTTCTAACCCTAACCCCTAACCCCTAACCAAAACCTTAACCCCTAACCCTAACCCTAACCCCTAACCCTAACCCTTAACCTTTAGCCCCAACCCTAACCCCTAACCCCTAACCCTAACCCTAACCCTAACCCTTAACCCTTAGCCCCTAACGCCTAACCCTAACCCCTAACGCTTTGCCCTAGCCCTAGCCCTAATCCCTTACCCTTAGCTCCTAACGCCTAACCCTAACCCTAACCCTTAGCCCCTAACCCCTAACCCTAACCCTAACCCCTAACCCCTAACCCCTAACCCTAACCCCTAACCCTAACCCCTAACCTTTAGCCCCAACCCTAACCCTAAACCCCTAACCCTAACCCTTAACCATTAGCCCCTAACGCCTAACCCTAACCCCTAACCCTTTGCCCTAGCCCTAGCCCTAATCCCTAACCCTTAGCCCCTAACGCCTAACCCTAACCCCAAACCCTTAGCCCCTAACCCTAACCCTAACCCTAACCCCTAACCCCTAACCCCTAACCCTAACCCCTAACCCTTACCCCTGAACCCTAACCCTAAACCCTAACCCTGAGCCCTACCCTAAACCCCTAACCCCTAACCCTTAACCCCTAACCCCTAACTCTAACCCTAACCCCTAACTCCTAACCCCTAATCCTAGCCCTAACCCCTAACCCTTAGCCCCTAATGCCTAACCCTAACCCCTAACCCTTAGCCTCTAACGCCTAACCCTAACCCCTAACCCTAACCCCTAACCCCTACCCCTAACGCCTAACCCTAACCCTAACCCTAACCCCTAACCTTTAGCCCCTAACCCTAACCCCTAACCCCTAACCCTAACCCCTAACCTCTAACCCCTAACCCTAACCCCTAAGCCTTAGCCCCTAACGCCTAACCCTAACCCCTAACCCTAACCCCTAGCCCCTAACCCTAACCCCTAATCCTAACCCCTAACCCCTAACCCTAACCCCTAATCCTAACCCCTAACCCCTAACCCTAACGGTCCAACTGCCAGTCCCAGGCTTCCTCTACCTCTGCTACCTTTTGTTTTGAAATCTGTAATTTTTCCCCCGCCAGGTGAAAATCGGGAACCTGAACTTCTCGCTGGGCAGAGTGCAGTACGACAGCCAGGCCCAGTCCACGTTTCCTCTGGAGGCTCAGGTGGGGGTCGGGGTGGGGGCCTCCATCGTGGCGCTCATCGTCCTCATCATCGTGCTCATATACAGGTAAACGGATAAACGATCAGAGCAGCGGAAAGCTGGTGTCCGTCGGGTGGTGGTCCGTCCCAGAGATGCTGAGATGTTCAGACGAGCGTTTTAAGTCGTATTTGAGAACGTGGGTCCATGTTTTTGAGCTTGACAGACGTCCATGCGGAGGGGTCGGAGGTCACAGGTGTCCGTTAGGCGCTGAAATCCTTTGAATCATTTCATGATGATGTTTACTGTCCAAGGAGGAAGTTGCAGATTTGTTATTTTATAACATCTCATCCGTTTTCTTGTGTGTCGGTTGAGAAGTCGAGACTCTCCGTCCGTCTTTGTTCCTCAGAGACTCTTTGAGTTTCATTGATTCTTCTTTTGTACCAACTTCCTGAACCAATCCTCCGATCCTGGTCCTTGAAACCCCCAACCCTGCATCTCTTAGATGTTGTTTGAATCAGGTGCTCTGAAGCAGGAAACATCTAAGACCCTCAGGGTTGCAGCTCTGGAGGACCAGGGTTGGAGACCCCTGGTCTACATCCTCCTGATCGTCCCAGTTTGTTTCTGATTCGATCTGCTGCTCCTCTTCTTCTTTCTTTACATCTCCGCCATCTTGGAACGTTGTCTGGACCTCGCTGCCGTCCGCCAGGAGAAAGAGCAAACAGGCCATGAGGGACTACAAGAAGGTGCAGATCCAGCTGGAGAACCTGGAGACCAGCGTTCGAGACCGCTGCAAGAAGGAGTTCACAGGTACGAGCCCGCCTACTGTCGCTGCACGGCGCCGTCTCGGAGCAAACTCAGCTGCAACTAAAAATCGATTTGGCAATAGTGATATAGTTTTTTCAGCTCCTAATATCGATTTTTTAGGAAAATTCATGTATTAGACGCATTGTGAAATTAAGGAGAAATAGGATAAATTATTTTTTCATATTTTTGTGCATTGTCAGTAACTCAGGGTACTTTATTATTCTTCATGTTCTCACTTACAGTGGTTACAATGCTGTCAGTATGTTGTATCGGGCCGATAACAGGAAATTATGACATCATTCTGATAAGTCCGATATCACGACGAATAGCCCCGATAACATTTATATTTTTGTCAACACGGTAGTGCTTTGCTTCCTCTGAGTCTTAAATGACCGGCAGTGAATGTTATATTCAAGTAACGTCAGCATAATCAGAAAAATGATTACTCAATAAGAAAAATCAAGAATACCCCCTCATCCCAGAAAACAACTTGTTAACTCGGTCATAATTTTGGTAGTTGCTGACTTGAATTGATATTCGCAGTATTTTCCCACATGTTACACATAAAAAAAGAAAAAAAATAGAAAAGATGAAACTTCATTAAAGTTTCAGAAGAAGATAGTTTGGTGGTTATTTGTGACGAATCACAAGGGAAGCACAAGCTTTAATACGTAAAACCTGATCAGCCACCTACAACATAACAATCACTTCCATGGAGTTTTGAAATCACGCTAACGTGAGCTAACGGAAGCTAATGCTAACGTGCACAAGCCAGCAGCAGTCTCCCCTCTCCCTCATTCCTCTCATTTAAAGCTTCCATAAGATTAAAAAATAAAAAAAATAAAAACTACTGAACCTCATTTACTTTGATTAAAGGTATTAATTTAAATGGAACCACAAGCCAAAATCCTTTAAATGTTAATCTTTTTCAGTTAGTAATTCTGATGCATGTATTTCCATCAGTTCAAGGAGCCTTTATTTTTTATATCAGTCAGTAATGAACCTTATTTAAGTTAATGTGAGATATCAAATAGGTTTGTTTGATAGATTTACGAAAATGTTTGAGAGGCTTGCCAATAGTTTTTGTTTGGAAAAAATAAATATCTGTTCATTTAAAAAGTCAAAACTATTTTTGATTTTGTTCATAGTATTGATGTAATGATCTTAGGTATATGTGTGTGTTATCAGTTATCGGTATCGGCCTTTAGGAGCTGAAAGTTATTGGTTATCGGTTTTAAAAAGAAGTCGTCGTGCATCCCTAATGGATACTTAAATGTGCAAAAACACTAATAATAAACAATAAATAGGTTGTTTTGAAGCAAATAGTTTTGACTCAATTTGTCCTCTGAATGATCAATATCATCTGATGAACATACACAGCAACTCGATTTTTCTTCTCTACTTTTAATTTTGATATTAACTGGGTAGAATATCGCAAAATTGCGATAATATCGTATCATGACCCAAGTATCATGATACATATCGTATTGCGAGGTCCTTGCCAATACTCCCCCCTAGCTGTAACCAACCGAGGTGCGTGTTTCTGCCTTTTAGACCTGATGACGGAGATGATGGACATGTCCAGCGATCTGGTGGGCTCCGGGATTCCCTTCCTGGACTACCGGGCGTACGCCGAGCGCATCTTCTTCCCGGGCCACCAGGAGTCGCCGCTGAGACGAGATCTGGACGTCCCGGAGAGTCGGAGGCAGACGGTGGAGCAGGGGCTGGTTCAGCTGTCCAACCTGCTCAACAGCAAGCTGTTTCTCACCAAGGTGAGTCGGCGTTTTTCTTTTTTGGTGGACGAACCGGAAATCCGCCGTCACATTATTTCGCTCTTCACTTCGGCCACGCCGCTTTGCTTCCCACGCTGCCTCTGCTGTCCCCCCAGTTCATCCACACCCTGGAGGTGCAGCGGACGTTCTCGCCCAGGGACCGGGCCTACGTGGCCTCCCTGCTGACCGTGGCCCTGCACGGGAAACTGGAGTACTTCACGGACATCCTGAAGACCCTGCTGAACGACCTGGTGGAGCAGTACGTGGCCAAGAACCCCAAACTGATGCTGAGGAGGTGAGGAGGTCTCTCCAGGAGGTTCTTCGTGGTGCAACGGGCACGTTTACCGTCCACTGACTGCTTTTGTTTGTTTCCCAGGACTGAATCTGTGGTTGAGAAGCTCCTGACGAACTGGATGTCCATCTGTCTCTTCACGTTTCTGAGGGTACGTGGAGCCTCTATTAGCCTCTACAGCTACCTGAACGGCTCCAGTAAAGCCCATGAAGCCACATTTGGTTCCCAACAGAACCTTAAGAACAAATCAGATGCTGATATTTTATCATTTCATGGAGAATATCGTCTCTAAACATCTAGAACAGGGTGATGTTCATTGTGAAGCGTCTCCTCTTCTTCTAACATCTGTCTGTAAACATCTGGGGAGTCAGGAGACCAGCTGGAGTTTTAGCAGAGGGACGTCGTCTCGTTCTGGTCTGATGCAGGATTCCAGCTGCTCAACAGTCCTGGACCTCCGTTGCTGGATTCGTGGTTTTCTGATGCTCCAGATGTTTTCTGTTGGTGACAGATCTGGACTGCAGGCAGACCAGTTCAGCTCCTGGACTCTTCTCCTGTGAAGCCATGCTGCTGTGATGGATGCAGGATGTGGTTTAAGGTCTTCCCTGATGGAGACGTTGTCTGGGTGGAGCAGATGTTGCTCTGAAACCTCTGCTCTCTTCAGCATTGATGGAGCCTTTCCAGATGTTCGTCAGAGATGCAGCTGTTGAACTGTCCGATATCAACTGGATGGTTCCTCTTCAGTCTGCAGGACACGGCGTCCATGGTTGATCCATCTGACCTCAGATCAGTTCTCCATTTATCCTCAGACCATCTCAGATTATCTTTGGTCCAGAGAAGACGCTGGTGGTTCTGGATGGTGTCCACATGTGTCTTCTTCTCTGATGGTCCAGCTTGAACCTGCATCAGTGGATTATAGGTGAACTGAGTTGACAGACAGTTATTTCTGGAAGTCTTCCTGAGTCCAACAGTGATGTCCAGGAGACAATCCGGTCCTGGACCTGAAGATCTCCATCATCCAGTTCAGACCTTCATCCTGACTCCTCCTCCTCCAGATTCTCTGAGTCTGTTGATGATGTTGTGGACTGCAGGCGGTGGATTTTCAAAGTCTTTGACATCTTACGTTCCTTCATGTCTTCCACATTTATGTTTGTGAATAATCTGTCCTCACAACTCCAACATCACTACTCACTAGGGGTGTGAAAAAAAAAATCGATTTGGCAATATATCGCGATTTCCAATATAATATCGATTTTTCAGCTCCTAATATCGTTATCGTCAGTATGTTGTAATGGTTATTTAAATGTGCAAAAACACAAATAATAAACAATAAATAAGTTGTTTTGAAGCTAATAGTTTTGACTCAATGTGTCCTCTGAATGATCAATATCGTGATGAACGTGTACACCAACTTGATTTTTCATCTCTACTTTTAATTTTGATATTAACTGGGTAGAATATCGCAATATATATTGTGATATCGCGATATTGTGATAATATCATATCGTGACCCAAGTATCACGATACATATCGTATTGTGAGGTCCTTGCCAGTACTCACCCCTACTACTCACACCAGCTTTGCACATTTTTTTTAAACCTATTCTGGTTTCTTTGTGCTTTATAGTTAGATTTAGTATTTAATACTTGTATTTTGCTCCACGCCTGTAGATATAATTGAATAAATGTCCGGTAAGTTAGCAGACGTGACGCTTACGGTCCGAGTTGAATAAATCCTCTGTGCTTGGCCAGGAATCGGCGGGGGAGTCGTTCTACATGCTGTTCAGAGCCATAAAGCACCAGGTGGACAAAGGTCCGGTGGACGCCGTGACGGGGAAGGCCAAGTACACGCTCAACGACAACCGGCTGCTGCGGGAGGACGTGGAGTACCGGACACTGGTCAGCGCCTCAACGCACACTCGTCCATGTTTCTGTCGCCTCTGTGGTGTTTGTAGCGTTCCTGTACTCGTCCTGCGAACTGTTTGTTTTTTTTAATAAACTACAGGTCAAATTGAGACTGTTGCAGCACAAACTCCGGTTTAACCGATCGTGCGTGCGTCGTTAACTCCTTTGCTTCTGTCCAGACGCTGAACGTGGCGACGCCGGCGGCCGGCAGCGGCGGCACCGCGGCTCAGACGGTGCCGGCCAAGGTCCTGGACTGTGACACCATCACCCAGGTGAAGGAGAAGGTCCTGGAGCAGACCTGGAAAGGGACGTCCTTCTCACAGAGGCCGCACATCGACTCGTTACACCTGGGTGAGACTGCAGTGGAGCAAAAGTTGAACGCAGTGATTTGGAAACGTCACAAACCGATAATTCAACAAACCAAACAAAAGCGTTTCATCAAAATATCAGCTCATTTTGAACTTGATGGCAGCAACGGAAAGTGTCAAAAAAGTTTCAGTTAAAGTGGTTGCAGGTAGAAACATCTGGAGGGACAACCCGCAACTAATTAGCATAATTACAGACAAGTCAGAGACACGATTGAGCATAAAAACAGCATCTTAGAGAGAAGTAAGGTGGGCGGAGACTCACTAATTCACCAATAAATTGCACTTTGAACATCTTATCATCTAGAGCAGCGGTGCACAAACTATGGTACATGTACCACCGGTGGTACGTGAGCGCTCTCTGGTGGTATGCAGGGGAACGTCATGACTTTCCACATTTTTTCCACATTTTCACTTAAAAAAAAAAAAAAAATCGGAAACATACAATGCAATTTAAATACGTTTCAAATGAAATGTGAAGCTTGAGATAATTAAAATTGTCTTTATAAAAAAAAATTGTTGCATATTCAGTTTCAATGCAGATGTAACAACTTTTGAGTGTCTTTATTTTACTGTTTATGAATGAATGAATAAATGCTTTATTTCAGTTTAAAAACAAAAATAAAATCATGTTTTTACAAAAGAATTTGTCAAATAGCAACCAAAAAAGGAGTAGGCTGAAGCCCCAAGGCTTATTTTCTCTTATCCTATACCATCAGAGGATTAACTGAATAATTCACAATAAAACATCAGTACTAGTACATTATTACAAAACACATGATAACTGAAACAGGAAAATTTAATTCAAATAATTTAAATGAATTCATGATTCATACTCTCTTTATGAGAGAGAGTATGAGTATGTGAGAACTGTTGGACAGAGTTGTAAATGTCTGATTCAGTAAAGTAACAATTCAGGTAATAAATAACTACAATAAGGAATAAACATCTCTGTGTGTTTAAAGCTAATTATGAAGGCATATATGGCTATATTTTAATATTGGTCACCTTGGTGGTACTCAGAGAGCTAAACAGTTTCTCAGGTGGCACGCAGTATTAAAAGTTTGAGAACCACTGATATAGAGTTCATAATATAATCAAAAGATTCTGAGATTCAGGAGGAATCTCTGTATGCTGGGACCAAGAATCCGTATTAGATACCGGTGATCTTCAGGTTCTCGGGCAGCGATGCTTTAATAACTGACATTCCCCTGACTGTCATCACTGGTCCAGCTGGTCCAGAACTGACCCAGTCACACCTCCATCTCCTGTGGACCAAACCAGGCCAAGTAGACGACGGTCCTGCGGTCAGGTCCCGGTGCTGAACCGGCCTGCCCGCGGTCCGGACCTCTCACCGGCTCGAGCACATTTACAGCATCCAGGAACGAAAAATAACAAGAACCAGCTCCGGTGATGAAACGGACAAGAAGGAGGCCACGTTCTTCTCCCAAAACAGCTGGATCCCTCAGCTGCCAGATGTTAATGGACCACAGGCAGGATGGTCACCATCACCGTAGTCCCACTTTTTTGAGACATTTCGCTGCCGTCTTTTCTAAAATGAACTGAATTTCCTCAGTTTCCACATTTTGATGTTTTCTAGGTTCTGTCGTTTTAAGAGATTTACAAATGACTGCGTTCTATTTACGTTTCATAAGCAGCTGTTTTGGATTTGAGGTTGCACGTAAAGTTACATTATTCCACGCACAAACTAGTGCTAGGCGGTATGACCAAAAATTAATATCACGGTATTTTTCAAAATTATATCGGTTTCACGGTATAGCACTGTATTTTTATCACTGTAAGGCACAACTGGGTGTTAACCACATTTTCTGATCATTTAGAGAGGAATTGCTGCTGTAAATTGTCTTAGAATGACCTATTTTACTGTCACGAGGAGTGAATATTGTAGAAAAACATTCATATCTACACTAGTATTAATACAGGTTTGCATGGCCTCACAAAATGATACTATTTACAAAGAGGTGGCACTCGTTATTCTGATTAAGTGAAGGAATCAGAATGATGATGATAGTTGCAGTTAAAATACAGAACCCTTTTATTTTTCAAAATTTTGCAAACAACTTGAAAAAACATTTAGTAAAAAATCAACATTAACTACACAATGTAAACAACGTTCTTGAGATATTTCAACAAATAAATAATAAACAAAGTATGCAACTTGCAATATTAAAGTTTTGAAAAAAAAAGGATTATCATGTAGCAGCATAGAAACAATATTCACACATTACAACTTTATGGACAAACTAAATATATAATAAATAATAAATAAGGCATCTCGGGCAGCCATTACAAATTTTGAGCAAGGAAAACAAGACGGTCCTTGTATTCTAACAAATGTTTGCGGCTTAGGCGGTGTAGCAGATTGCTGGTGTTCCTCCCGCGGCTACAACTTTAGCTCGGCAACATTTGCAGATTATTGCAGTTTGTTGGACGTCGTCTTTTTTAAATCCAAAGAACTTCCACACGACAGACACGGCTCCTTGTTTAGGAAGAAGTTCCTCAGTCTCATGTTGCCGTTCTGGAGCTTCCACTTCGGGACTTTCTCTGTTTGCATCCATTACCGTTTAACCAGAAACTAGCAGCGTGTTGTGCCTCCAGTGCAACTGCAAAACAGTCCCCTGTCAAACAATGTTCTGCGGCACTTACGTTCCGCCGCGCGGCATTCCCAACGTTGTGTACGCTACAGTACATACTCAGCGCTATTACGGTATATGAGAAATTTATATCATAAGAAAAATAAACACCGGTATTCAGTTTGAACCGGTATACCGCCCAGCAGTAGCACAAACAATAACAATTACAACAACAAAAAAAAAAAACGATTTGGACACACCGATTTGACGGTGACTTTACGGGCAACCGGGCGTCAGCGGTCTTGCAGCTGCAGAAGCTGCCAGATGTGTCACGCGAGATCACACGAATGTTCTTCCCTCCAGAGTGGCGGGCCGGCGTCGCGGGTCACCTGATCCTGTCGGACGAGGACCTGACGTCGGTCGTCCAGGGCTCCTGGAAGCGCCTGAACACGCTGCAGCACTACAAGGTCGGTGGCGGTCTCACAAACCCGTGAAACGAGTCTCGAATCTGTCGCCGTGAGAAGCTTTCTGACCGAACTGTGTGACGGCAGGTTCCCGACGGAGCGACGGTGGCCCTGGTACCCCGGAACAACAAGCACCACCTCCACGACAGCCACGACTACATGCCTGGAGAGAGTGAGTTTCAGGTTTTACTTCACCTGCGTCATATCAGGCCTGCACAGCTTCAACTGAACACAGCTGATGTTTGGTGAGCATCTGACCACCAGAGGGCGGCCTTGGACTGCTTATGTTTCTGTAACTCTGGACGGGACGTAACTGAGGCTGAGAATCTGCAGGAGTTGATGCTGAACAAGCTTTGCGTCTGAATAACAGTTTATTGGGCTTAAACTGTCTCGTGGTCACTCTCCAGCCGGCTGTTTGTCCCCCTCTCACCAGAGACCCCCATGCTGGACGACGGCGAGGAGGGAGGCGTCCGGCTCTGGCATCTGGTGAAGGCCAGCGAGGAGTCGGAGCTGCCCAAACACAGGAGAGGCAGCGTGAGGGAGAGGGGCGGCGAGAGGGCCAAGGCCATCCCCGAGATCTACCTGACACGACTGCTGTCCATGAAGGTAGGAGGAGCCACCTGCTTCAGGGGTTTTCTCTGAAAAAGACATGGTCTGGATGACGGCGCTGATGTTTCCTGTCCATCGTCTTAAAGTGACTCTGTCTCTTTAAGACGCTCTTGATCATGTGACTGACCTGTTGAAAGTTAACCTGACCGTGTCCCCGTCTCGCTGTCCACCTCAGGGCACGCTGCAGAAGTTCGTGGACGACCTGTTCACCGCCATCCTCAGCACCAGTCGCCCCGTCCCGCTGGCCGTCAAATACTTCTTCGACCTTGCTGGACGAGCAGGCGCTGCAGCACAACATCGCCGACCCGGAGACCATCCACATCTGGAAGACCAACAGGTAACATGGAGGAGCGCGTCCTCCGCCCGTCCTCAAACTCCTGAGAGTCCAGACCGGGTCCAGCCGTGAACTATAAAAGCTCAGAAGCATCAGGGAGCACAGCTGGATGGGACGCCTCTGAAACTGGAGGCAGATGTTCTCAACCAGTAAACAGACGAGGATCCTTCGTTTAGCTTCCCAGTCTGGTTTCATTCGTTCACCTTTTATCCTCCTTTCTCCATGGAGATGAGTCACACCGATGATACCCTGATAATCCTGGAGCCTCCAGCATCACATGATTTCAATTAGCGCTGTAGCGATACACTAATCTCCCGATACGATACACGATATTCGGCTCACGATATGATATATATCGATATTCATCTTACAATACATTTACATCATTTTCTGAAAGAGTTTAAAGGGACAAAGTGATTTTGGTGACATCTTGTGACTTTGTTTGAATTAATTGAACTGAAAGCATCAATTACACATTATGTGGCTGACAGGCAGCTTGCAAATGCTGGACAAAATGAATAAAAGATTTGTTGAGAAAAATAGTTTAATTTATTTAAACAGTGCAAATTGTTGCTAGCAAGCTTTTAAAGGTGGGACACGGGGGTTTTGGAAGAAGCTTAGAATATCAATACTTGTGGCTAAAAAATTCGATAAAATATTGATATATATCGTGGAATCGATAAAATCGCCCGGCTATGATTGTAATTATATTCCCAGCTAACATGCTAACAACAACAAAAGAAAAAGTCAGATTTTCTCTGCATGGAACAAGCACTTTATTCTGATACTGCACGGAACTTGTAATTAGGGGTGAGTATTGGCAAGGACCTCGCAATACGATATGTATCATGATACTTGGGTCACAATGCGATATTATCACAGTATCGCGATATATTGCGATATTCTACCCAGTTAATATCAAAATTAAAAGTAGAGATGATAAATCCAGTTGCTGTATATGTTCATCAGATGATATTAATCATTCAGAGGACAAATTGAGTCAAAACTATTTGCTTCAAAACAACCTTTTTATTGTTTATTATTAGTGTTTTTGCACATTTAAATTTTAAACAATTTAAATGTGAAATTTAAACAATTTTCCTAAAAAAAATCGATATTAGGAGCTTAAAAAATCAATATTATATTGGGCCGAAAATTGCGATATTTTGACAAATCGATTTTTTTTCACACCCCTACTTGTAACATCACACAGGTTGTATTGTTGGGCTCCTGTCGGTTAACAGAGAATGTAAATCTATACACGCTGGGCTGCTGTTGATGCTCACTACACTTTTCATCTAACCCCGTTTTGTTCTGCCGTCCCACGACACACACACTACATTACCCATAAGGCCACACCATTACCCATAAGGCCACCTTCTTAAAGGGGCCAGGCTGGCTCAACAACATTTCTTCGCTTTGAGAGAACGCGCACAACATCCTGTGATGTTTCCGCAATTTTTTTCTTGATTTTTTTTTTTTTTAAATATTATATATTTCTGAAAAATCTTAAACCACGGAACTCAAAGCGCGAATTGGCGAGGGATCAATGTAGCTGCTAAAAATGTTCACAAAAGAGAACTGAGGTCTGATATCAAGGATATGGAATAAATGCTAAAACGGCTAGCCAATCCCTTTTACCCGGACCGGCCCAGGTGAGCGGTCCGTGGCACAGAGCTTTGTCCTCTAAGTCCCTGTTTTAGTCGAACCTCCGCCGGCTGTAACCTGACCTGAACATCACATGACGCTCCTCCTGCTCCCGTCAGCGTCTTCATTTATCTTTATTAGCTCCTGTTTCTGTGCAGCGTAATCGCTTCCTAAACGTCCTCCGCTTCCCTTCCAGTCTGCCGCTGCGGTTCTGGATCAACATCCTCAAGAACCCGCAGTTCATCTTCGACGTGCAGACCTCCGACCACGTGGACGCCGTGCTGTCCGTCATCGCCCAGACCTTCATGGACTCCTGCACCATCGCCGACCACAAGCTGGGACGAGTACGTCAGCGTTGTGTTCGATCGTCTAGCGTCCTTCATCGTCTGGCGTCTGTAACAGCCTCTCCGTTTGCTTTCAGGATTCTCCCATCAACAAGTTGCTGTACGCCAGAGACATCCCGCGTTACAAGCAGATGGTGGAGAGGTAAGAACATGGCAGCCGGTCGCCCCGTTGACCCTAAAGCATGAAAAACAACTCAGAGAGAGAGGGAGGGCAGGAGAGACGGGCCGAGGACATCTGTTAGCTGCAGACAGACGGCGGACCGAGCCTGAGAGGCTCCACGCTTGGATGGTCTGGAAGCAGACTGCTGCACTTAGTAACGTCAGCTGCACAGCAGAGCCTGAAGATCGCACCGCCGGAGCGCCGTCAGACGAGATTTCCCTTCCTCTCTCACCTCACTGGCCTCACGTACATTTAAAAAGATACAAATTAAATCTCTGTGTACGTATGGAAATGATCAGCAGGGAGGAGAAACATCTTTTTGGGACAGTCAGCTGTGATTTTCCAATAAAAAAAAAAAAAATGAGAAGTGAGTTAACGAGGTGGTTGAAATCATCAGAAGTTTACGTCGGCGTGTTTGACTGCAGAGACGCTCTTTCACCCTGAAACGTTAAAATCTGAAACGTTACCGCTCCGTCTGGAATAACGATGACCAGGTGAGGCGCTGAACACGCCTGCAAACGTGTCACTCGCGTGACTTCAGAACCGCCGGTATCCTCTTCGCAGCGACGCGTCTTCGGTGGAGTCTCGTGGCCGATCGTAGTCGGGATGAGGGCGTCGCTTCGGCGCCTGAAGCCTCTTCGTCTGAGGTGCCGGTATGAACGTTCCCGTCTCTGCCCTCCGTTTTGTTTTTTTTTTACTTCCTGGACGTCTCCTCTTCAGCTCATTTGGTTTTCAAAGCTGAAGTTGATGTGGAAGTAGGTCAACCCACAGTACCTTGAATGACCACTAGGGTCCGACTCCAGACGCCAGTCGACCTCCGCTGATTTCCGTGTTAAAACGTCCAACTTTACAGCAGAAAAAAACATATTTAGAGCCTTTTGGTCTAACAGACTGCATCAAAACCAGTGTAGAAGGATGTTTAAATGATCTGACAAAATGGATATAGTTGATGAATAAACAGAACATTAAAAAAATTATTTGTACGATTAATCGCAAGTTAACTGTGAAAATCTTTCAATTAAATGCGATTAACAAATTTAATCGACTGACACCTGTTAGTAATATTAAACTAGTTATCATGTATAACCGGTGGAGCCCTTTGCTAGTTAACTTGTTACGGGTATAAGTTGACTAGTCAGATGTTTCACTGCAGCCTCTGCTTAAACTAGCTGGACAAAAAGTGTTACAAGTTGCTTGAAAATTGTGACTAGTATGTCCTTTTGTTCAACACAATACTGAACTAAAAAGTAAACACTAAAACGTCCAACTTTACAGCAGAACTGAACATATTTAGAGCATTTTGGTCTAACAAGGATGTTGAAATGGTCTGTTGTTCCACCGACACCACGGAGATGTTTTGGTGTCTTTCAGCTCATCATTTTGGCTGTTTTAGTCCGCCAGATGTGTTTAGATCAGCAGACAGATGCAGACTTGTTTCTGTTGTGGAAATGGAGCTGTTCGCTCAAACGATGTGTCCCACCTTATCATGGCGTTGGCGGTCGAGGCGAGAATTTTCACACCAGACCGAACTGTAATCTGGCCGTCTGGCCGCTGATGAACACCAGCGGGTTTTCCCGAACCTGAAACGTAAAAGTGTGGTGTGTTTGAGAGGTCGGGGTGAGTCGGTCCGTTCAGCTCCTCCTCAGTCCGTCTGGTCTTCCTCCAGGTACTACGCGGACATCCGGCAGACCATCTCCGCCAGCGATCAGGAGATGAACTCGGCTCTGGCGGAGCTCTCCCGGGTACGTTCCCTCCTGGTTTTCAGATGTTGACCAGTTCAGGCAGCTGAAAATCCTTATTTAATGTCTTTCTACCCAACAGAACTACGCAGCGGAGGTGAACTGCCTCGTGGCTCTACATGAGCTGTACAAGTACATCAACAAGTACTACGATCAGGTGAGTACCGGTCCAGCCCCCTGGTCCTCTCTGCCTCCTCACTGTCTGCTCCTGAGAGGGTCTGGACACATCTGGATTTAATACAAACATCTATTTATAGTTACAAATCGACACGTTTGATACTTATGTCGCAAAGTAATTATCAGATTAATAAAGCAATTCATTTATTTCACTTGCACATATGCTACCGTCATAGGTTTCGACGTGATTTGGACTTGGTTTAGGTGGATCTAAACCACCAACTCTAAAAACCCTCATGAATCCAAATTTTATTCACAACAGAACAAACACAAACTGTTCAAACGTAAAGTATTAGATGACTTCTGAGTCTGATGGCAGCGACTCATCTGAAAGAAACGCTTGGAGGAACATCTGGAACTGTTCAGGGCCAACGGGTCAGTGGCTCGACTGGATCACCGGCCCACCAAGAACTGTCCATCAAGCTGTGAATTGAATTGAATTTAAATATGTCATAAAGACCATGACAAGATCCAGATCAGACAAGGTTCTGGATCTGAGTCCTCCCCAAAACTCCTGGTCTCCTCAGCTCCCAAACGTCGATGAGCTGTCGGTAAAAGATGAGGAGATGCCGCATCACACTGTCCCAGCTCTGTTGGGACGCGTCGCCGTCATCAAGCTCAGAAGTTCCTCGTTACGATTCTGATGATGGGACGTCTTTGTCGGTTTGAACATCGTCAGAATGAAACGTGGGCTCCTGAGGTGCGAAGATCCTCTCGAGTCGGTTGAGGCGTCTGGTCTGCAGCAGGGTTATAATAGTTTTGGATTTACCATTAGTTTTAGTTTTTATTTAGTTTTTAGATTAGTTTTTTAAATTCAGTTTTAATTCATTTTTAGAGCAGTTTTGCTAGTTTTTATTCGTTTTCGTTTTTAAATACTTAGTTTTAGTTTAGTTTTTATTAGTTTCAGTGTTAGTTTTAGTTTTATATATATTTATACATCTTCCCTCTTGTGGTGTTCCTGCGTATTTACTGACCAGCAGCTATCTGGTCTCCGTGGAAACAGTCCATTATAGTTGCTGTTTTCTCCCGTTCCTTCCCAACGCTGACTGGCCTGCAGCTGTAGCTTCTCTTTCCAGGGGGCTAGCTTAGACTAGCTTATCCAGCTAGTCTTGGTTAGCCTTCTTTCCAGGGGGCTAGCTTAGGCTAGCCTATCCAGCTAGTCTTGGTTAGCCTTCTTTCCAGGGGGCTAGCTTAGGCTAGCTTATCCAGCTAGTCTTGGTTAGCCTTCTTGTGTGAGCTTTTCAAATGGACTTTCAGATTCGTGGGTTTTTTTCTCCACACATTGTATCACCTGCTTCTACAACAAGGCACTTATTTTTATCGTTAACACAGTCATAGTCAAAGAAATCCCAAATAGGACTGAGACGCTTTCTCCCAACTTTTGCTGCAGCCATCACTGCTGATCACTTTTTTTTTTTTTTTTTTTGCAGTTGTTGTTGTACGGCGAAGCGAAGTTAATAGATTTCAAATCTTTATGAGAAAAAATTACAAATACGACAACGAAAGACGTTCTTGATATTATTATAGTTAATTTTAGTTTGTTTTATAAACACATAATAAATTTAAATACTGACCCACGACACTGAGTCAAAGCGAATCCGGCGGCCTTAAACCCAGCCAGAGATTTACTAGAAAGTCCAAAGTCCTTCCAGGTGATGAGCTTCGGCCCACATCTTGTCACAGCAGATGGCGAGGTCGGGCTGTGGCTCCAGGGGTCCGTTCAGCTCACACCACAGCTGTTGTAACCGAGCCAGAAGTGTCCCAAATGCTCCCAGACCGCTCCCCGTTTCCTCCCGGCAGGTCCGTGGCGAGCCCCCGACTTGTTGTTCACCCGTGTCTCTCCGTGTCTTCTCAGATCATCACGGCTCTGGAGGAGGACTCCACAGCTCAGAAGATGCAGCTCGGGTACCGGCTCCAACAGATCGCCGCCGCGGTGGAAAACAAGGTGACGGACCTATGACCCCCGGAGCCGCGCCGGAGTTTTTTCCTTTTGTCCTCCGAAGGGAGGGAACTGTTCCTCCACGTCTCCTGGACGGGAGGGGGAAATTATAAAAAGAAAAAAAAGGAAAAGGAAACGAAGGAATGGAGGTCAGAAGAGAGAGGATTGGGAGGGAAAACTGTGGCACGTACTGTGATTCCTGTCGTGGTGACAGACTGGTTTGTGGCGGAGTAGAGGACTCCGGTTTCCCTTCAAACCTCCACCCGGACCCTCGGAGTGAAGGACGTGTGAAAACGAAGCACGTGAAACCTGCGACGCCTCTTCCGGGTTCCTCGTGTTCGGAGACGCGGTTTGGACATCGTCCCGGCAAACTGAGCAGAACATTCCCACCGCGGGTTTGAAGGTACGCTGGTTGGGCCGTCTGCGCCGGGGAGGACGGACAACGATGCTGTCGACGCCTGCTTTTAGCTTCTCTAAACCAACCTGACAAAGTCTTACTGTTACTGTCGTGTTTTTTTTGTTTTTGCGTTCAGGTAGCTGCCGTTGGGGAGTTTTCCACGTTACGTTAACTACGTTAAAAGTTTCCACTGATTCTTTATTCTTTTTTTTTTTTATTTTGTCGCTTCGACCCAGCCAGCATTTCTCATGTGGGGCCCGTTTGAGATCAAAATCGGCCCAAAATTAAAGACGTCTTATCTGGACCAACCACATCAGAGGCCGGTCCCGTACCGGGGCCCCCTTTTCCAGCCCAGATGGGGTCCCTGCATCCAGATGTTGTCCGAGACTCTGAACCTGCTGCCTTCGTGTTGTAAAAGCTCTCAACCTTCTTTCCTTTCACGGGTGACCACGAGAGTTGTGACTTTTGTTTCCTAAACGTTGATATAAACCTTTTTTTTTTTTTTTTTAAATATGTATTGGCCCCCAAAAATATGCAGAGACTCTTTTAGATAACTCAAAATTTGAGCCATCCTTGTTAAAATTATAGTTTGGCCAGCCACCTCACCACTGGACGAGTCACAGAAATGAAACTTGAGAGGTAGGCGGGGCTCGGTACGTTCCGTACCAGTGGGCGTGGCTGTGAATGGCAGCAGTAACAGCCAGGGTGCACAGAGTCAGTGAAAGATCAAACCTGACCTGCACAAATTGATCAGATTATTTGTCAACACCACTTTGGGATTTATTTTCCATTTTATGTCCCCAGATTTCATCGGTTCTTACAAAAATAAACCGATAAAAAAAGCACGCAGGATGAAATCACTACAGATTCATGTAGTCATTTCATTTCTGCTGCTCCTTTTGTCTTTAAGTCAGGTTTGAGCTGAAATATCTCTCCCGTTTGTGGGACCGTTGTCTCTACTAAAGACAGTCGAGTGGGTTGTTGCTCCTCCGTGGTCACCTGATTCACCTGAGCTGCATCTTCTTTAGCTGCTACAGCGACGCCTGCGACTACTGTAACTGGAGGAACCAGCAGCCTCTGGATGGCTGGAAGAGAAAGTTCTTCACTCTTAAGAAAACAGATGTGACCTGAATTTACGCTTTAGTTTTCTTTTATGTTGGATGCGAGGTTTTAGCGGTGTTGTGGTACAGCAGGACATTTTGTTCTTTTAAAGCCACTATATGTAGAAATACCAATTCTGACCACATGGGGGCAGGATATGCCGAGAAAGATCGGCTCAGTGCTGTGCACGTACACTTTCATGGACAGGTCTTCAAGCCAAGAGATTATAATAATGGCAATACTGATTGTTTTAATTTCATGCATTAAATTTCTAAAACCATAATATTGTAAATTTTTTTTTTTGTAAAAAATACGCAATATTTTGTTGCATCTTTTTAATTTAATATTACAGCTTTTTGTTGCAAAAAGAAACTTCCTGACATGAAATTGTAACTTTGTGTTGGAAAAGTTTTAATTTTATACAGGTGCAATTTGTTGCCCAAAAATACTGCCAAATCAGTTTTCAGAATAACTAAACTTTTTTCTGTAAAAATCAAATTTTAGTCATAAAAAAATAACAATTTTCACAAAATTCTGACTTCCTGACACAAAATGTAAACTTTGTGGTCAATCACAAATGTTTGATGTAAAATTGCAAATTTCAAAATATCGTAACTTTGTCATAAAAAGCTAATTTTGTTATAAAAAAACAAAATTTTCACAAATCACAAGTAAACTTTTAGTAATAAAATCCATACATTTACAGAATTACAGCTTTTTGACTTAAAAATTATGATTTTGAACTCCTTATAATTATAACTTTCTGTCCTTAAATTAAGAGTTTTTGCTGTAAAAACCACGTTTTTGTTATAACATCAAAATTACAAGTTTTTGTTGTAAAACCGTAAATTTCACATTTGACTTAAAAAGCACATTTTCTGTCATAAAATCTTTTTTCATGAAATTAAGCAAAATTTTGACTTTTTGGCATCAAATTAAAATGATGTTGGAAAATTGCAGAATTTGTATAATTTTGTCCTATAATCATGTCGTAAAGTCATGAATTTTGTGAAATCACATTTTGACATAAAGTTACAATTTTCAGTGGTAAATACGTTTGTTATAAAATCTCAAAATTCACAGAAATCACAACCTTTTGACATCAAGTCAACTTTTTTTATTGCAAAATCACTAAATTTACAAAACTGCATTTTTTTGACAAAAATTCCTTACTTTTTTGTCATTAAATTCTTTCTTTTTTAGTTACATTTTTTTTTCTTTTGTTTCCGACAAATTTTTGCTGAAAAATCGAGAATCCTGCAAAATTGTTGCTTTTTAACGTAAAACTGCCATTTCTGATGGTGAAATAGCGGCTCAACGTTTGGACTATGGTAGGAGCACTTGTCAGGTCATAAGGTGAAGGGGGAGGTGCTTGAGCACCACCTGACGTACCTGTGCACGTCTCTGCCCTGGTGAATGACTCAACAAAGTGCACTTCTAGTGGGACAAAGTGGTGTTAAGAAATACCGGATCGTCTCTGCTCGTTAACTCAGGACCACCCCCATGTGGCCAGACGAGGTGTTACTACTTAGCGTGGCTTTAAAAGTGACATCCTGTTTGGAGTGGAGACATATTATTGCCTTTTTTTTTAACAAGTTAACATGATGGTTAAAACACATCAGATACACTATACCAGCTTTTTTTTTTTAGCTTTGTCTTTACAGCTCTGATTTAAGGGGCGGAGTCAGCCACCAGATCTGTGATGTAACGGTACCAAAACAGCTCCAGCGTTTCATTTTTTTGTGTTGATGCACCCAAATAAATCCACTAAAGGGCAGAAAAAGTGTTTCCTTTCCTTCGTAATATGTCTCCTTTACCCAGAGGGCCCTGCTGTTCTACCACATTTGAAGGCTTTTATTAGTTGTTTTCCAATTTAATTTATTGTTTGTTTATTTATTTAATTGCAGATGCTGTTGGTTGTTCCTTTCAGACGTATAAAACGATAATGGATAACGCTTCCCCTCTCGGTCAAATTCTTGTTTTTTGTCAAAGAAGAAGCTCCACTTGTGTCATTTTTGTACATCATGGTGTTATTTCGATAGCTGTGATGAGGTTACCACAAGTCATCATCAAATACACAATCGGCTGTTTTGAAAATCTTACTTATTTCAGTCTTTTTACATTCTGTGACAATTTTAGTAAAAAAAAGAAAAAAAAATAGAGGATATGATTTATAATACTGCAAGCAGTTGTACATAAATAACGTTCTTCTCGTTCTTCGCCCTGAACATTCGTGTTGCTTGCAGCTTACTCATGTTTGCAAAGCTCAGCTCTGGTGTTTGTGTAGCTACATGCTGTTCCTGAGTAACTTTAGCGTTGTCTAACTGATAGGATGAGCCTAACAACAGCTTAATGTGATGCAATAAAGTGGCCCATATGTGAAAAAAAAACATCCCTGTATCTGTATGTTTGTGTCTTTAATTTGGTTATGTTTAACATTAACATTAAAGGCACTCTATGTAGTAATTCCCGTTCTGACCACATGAGGGCATGTAGATCCACTGTGTTGACAAATGAGCTACTGACAATACTCTGCTAATGAGAGGGCTTAAATTAGTTAAAATCTATTCTTTATCTGAAAGGGATAAATCACGTAGGCCTACAGGTTTGAATTTTGATAGAATTAAGATATCTGATCAGTGAATTATATCGATATCGGCTCCCAGTACCGTTACTGGTCCCCACCTCAACTTGTAATACCACTTCTGACACATGAACCTTCTTTCTGACATGCTGCCCCCTTGTGCCCCCCCTAACAACCACTGTTCCAGTATGCAGTACATACTAGGTACTAATAACAACCACTGTTCCAATATGCAGTACATACTAGGTACTAATAACAACCCCTGTTCCAGTATGCAGTACATACTAGGTACTAATAACAACGCCTGTTCCAGTATGGAGGCACATACTAGTTACTAATAACAACCACTGTTCCAGTATGCAGTACATACTAGGAACTAATAACAACCCCTGTTCCAGTATGCAGTACATACTAGGTACTAATACAACAACCCCACTGTTCCAGTATGCAGTACATACTAGTACAAACCAGTACATACTAGGTACTAATAACAACAGTATGCAGTACATACTAGGTACTAATAACACGCCTGTTCCAGTATGGAGGTACATACTACAGTACTAATACAACAACCCCTGTTCCAGTATGCAGTACATACTAGGTACTAATAACAACCCCTGTTCCAGTATGCAGTACATACTAGGTACTAATAACAACCACTGTTCCAGTATGCAGTACATACTAGGTACTAATAACAACCCACTGTTCCAGATGATGCAGTACATACAGTACTAATAACACTACTAGTACTAATACTAACATACTACTAACCCTGTTCCAGTATGCAGTACACATACTAGTACTAATAACAAGTTCCAGTATGCAGTACTATGCAGTACATACTAGGTACTAATAACAAACCACAGTGCAGTACATCCAGTACTATGCAGTACATACTAGGTACTAATAACAACCACTGTTCCAGTAGGCAGTATACTAGTACTAATAACACCAGTATGCAGTACTATAACTAACAACCACTCAGTACTATACTAGGTACAGTATGCAGTACATACTAGGTACTACTCTCATTGCAGAGCTGAACTGTTGTTATAAACCACTACCTTCTTTGTACAGCCTTCTGTCTTTTTTTTGTGTGTGGGGTCTTAAATTAGCAGCAGAGGAATGCGGGTCATATTTCAGAGTTTGGACGGTTGCCGGGCTCGTTTGGACAGAGAAGAATGAGTGTTTTCGCCGTGCGAGGCTGCGGCCCGCAACACCGGAGGAAACCGGTCCAGAGCCGCTCTTTTATCATCGGGTGGTCATCCCTACTAACCCACTGATCCAGATCCACGCAGGTGCTTCCTTTTGATGCCTTTCCACCCATGCACCCCCCCCCCCCCCCCCCCCCCCCCATGGGAAGAGCGACAGGCTTTCCAGCTTGCGCCTGGACCGAGATGATGGAGAGTAAAAGCAGATGAGACGTGACCCGTCGGCTTTGTCTGGTTTAATGACCCTGAAGAAAACACTGAATGAAGCTGCAAGAGTCTGAGGAGGAGGAGGAGGGGAGCTCCACCGTAGACCGGGAACACCTGACCTCCACTGTCAGGTGGTCCGGTTCAGGTAACGTAACGGGTCAAAGGGAACCAGACTGTCATGCGAGTTCTCCAGCATTCATTCACTTCATTCCACAGTGGAGCTGGGCAGATCGATCCAAATATCGATAATATCAATACCAACGTTGGTTTTGATATCGAATGATACTCGTGTAAAAAGATCGATACTCAAGCTTTTTTTCTCTGACTGCTGCTTGTGGTCAATTTCAGCATCAATTCATATTAACTTTCAAAATACAAGTTACTTAAGTCACATGTTACTGAGCCAAACTCAGAAAAACATAATTACGACCTTGAAATAACCCAGTAAATGTCATTTATTCCATTGAAAGGTTGTTATCTAAGACAGTGATTCCCAAAGTGTGGGCCGCGGCCCCCTGGTGGGCTGTCGTGGTACTGCAGATGTGGGTCATTAAAATTAAATATGTTTTAAATTCTCAATCTTTTATAAATGTGTTTTTAATTGCTGTAAAATATTGACGACATGATTTAAAAACATTAAGAAGTAATAAACCACTTAAGTGTTATTCGACTGTCATCTTAACTTAATATGACAAGTGTCACCTTATTTGTTGACCCCTCACATTAATACCGGATCATGGTTCCTAGTCCTGTATGTTGATCACAGTTGTGATTAAAGGTTCTGGTGGGCCGCAGAGATGTTTTCACATTTCAAATTGGGCCTTGGTATTCTATAGTTTGAGAACAACTGATCTAAGATAAAATAACATTAGATAATCCTTTATTTATCCCACAACGGGGACATTTATAGTTAAAGCAACAGGAAAGTTCACACAGTGCAAAAAAATTACACAAGTGTTGAAAGATATAAGAAGTTGACTAGAAAAAACATTGAGCAGAACAATTAAACTTCAAAGAATATTTACATAAAAATGTTAATTGTGATAATAAAGTATTTTGCTGTCACCTATAAAGTTTGCCTATAATTCTAGGTTTTAACAGAATAATCCGAAGACAAAATCACAAAAACACCAAAAGGTCAGCAGTTTCATGAAAGATTAAGCATCGTATTGATATCTGTATCGGCGATACTGGCCCTGTATTTACTTGGTATCTGATCGATAACAAAATTCCCAGTATGGCCCACCTCTATCCCTCAGTCTTATGAGAAGCTGTTACGCCATGACTGCGGACTAGGGGTGTGAAAAAAAAAATCGATTTGGCAATATATCCGCGATTTTCTGCCGCCCAATATAATATCGATTTTTCAGCTCCTAATATCGATATCGTCAGTATGTTCTAATGGTTACTTAAATGTGCAAAAACACTAATAATAAGCAATAAATAGGTTGTTTTTTTTAAAGCAAACTAGTTTTGACTCAATTTGATTTTTCATCTCTACTTTTAATTTTGATATTAACGGGGTGGAATATCGCAATATCGCGATATCGCGATGATATCGTACCGTGATCCTAGTATCATAATACATATCGTATTGCGAGGTCCTTGCTGCTACTCACCCATATCATCACAATATCGCAATATATCGCGACGATATCGTACCGTGATCCAAGTATCATGATACATATCGTATTGCGAGGTCCTTGCCGATACTCAGCCCTACTGCGGACCGTCACTCACGCGAGGTCAACAGGTCCTGGGTGTCTCTTCGTCACTCTCGCCTCGTTCTCACCCTTCAGCAGCCTCTGCGCCTGGCGCGAACGTGTTGGCAACAGAAAGCAGGGAGTCGAGCTCCGAGATGCGGAAGGTTTCTGGACACGTGCGGGGGGGGGGGGGGGGGGTCTTGCTTCTGTCTGACCGTTGAAGAACAACAGTCGGGTGCTGGGCAGCTCCGCTCTGAAGGACACGTCCACACTCGTGGACGGGAAATCTTCACACGATCAAATTGCAAATATTTTTGCCAGATTATGGCTCTGGGGATTAGCGGTCAGGCATCGGCACGTTTCAGATGCCCCCCCCCCCCTTCCCCTGACTTCATTGTGACACCCGATATGTTGTCGGAGGTCGGGGATCCCGTTCTAAAGCCGGCCTGTGGTCCCCGAGCATGAGCAGTGATGGGGGGGCAGCTGTCGCCCGCCCCCCCACACCCTGATCTGTGTGACGTCCCCACCCTCACATTTAAGGACCCCCCCCTACCTTCGCTGTAAAGGCTTCCAGACCGCGGGGAGATAACGGGGATCAGTCTGAACGGGGGACGGGTGAAGGCCTGGCAGGGGGCGGCAGGAGGGGGTTTCCATGTTTAGACTCTGCTGACTGCCCTAAGACTATCAGCCCCACCCCCCCCAACACACGCCCCTCCAGGAGCACCTCCACCACCATCACCTCTTAGCTGCTCGACCGTCTGCAGAGCTTCAGAGGTGTTTCTGGTTCAGAAGTTCTTGTCTTGTCTTTCTCAGCCCAGAACTGAGATTTTTCCGTTAAAGAGTTGCCACATCTGCTGATCCGCAGGATGCAAGACTCACCTGAGCAGCATCACACGTGAGTACTGGACTTTCCTCCTCGGATTTACTCCATCACCGCCGTCTATTGGGGAGATTATTCAAAAACCACCAGGGTGATGCTGCACAAGGACCAGTTAAATCCAGCTCTGGGTCCAGAACTATGAAGTCTGGGATTGTTGAACTTCAGGGTTAGTGTTAGGGTTAGGATTAACCCTAACCCACTAACCCTAACCCCCAGGAACTTGTTTAATTCTGCACACATTTGTAGATCTCTGCGTCTGCTTTAGTGGATTAATAAATGCATCACCTCGGCCTTTTTGGGGTTTTTTTTTCCCTCCTCAGTAGCAGAGAAGCTAATTTTAGCTCAAAAGCAGCATGCCAGGATTATTTTAGACAACACAGGAGGGATTTCAGATGCTGCTTTAGCGCTCTGGTTGAGACGTAAAGCTTTCACATTTTTGTGGAGTTTAATTAAATCACTTGTAATCTAAAAGTATATATCAAAATTGCATTGCATCAAAAAAAAAAAAAACGTGCGGTGCATCAAAACAAAGAGAAGCGGCGGTGATTAGCGTGAGACGCGCCGTGACCCCCGAAACCCTCGCAGCCGTCGCTGGAATCGACACCAGAGCAGCTGGGATGCAGAGCTCTCGGGTTGCACGAGAAGGACTGCAAAATGATTTAGAGCTGAGTCAGAAATAGTGCAACTTCCGATGCCTTCTGTCCGCAGAAAGTTTCCACTGGCGAATGAGTCTGAGAAACTCTTTAAAAAAAACAAAAACACCCAGCTACCAGCCATTAACGCGTCGTGGTTTATCCCGTATGCGGAGGACAAGCGGGCCTGTTTTTATCTCACATTTCTGTTTGTGTCTGTAGGAATGAAGGAGCCTCTGATATCTTCAAAGCCCTTGGATGCCACGAGCAGCTTAATCCTAAAGGCCACCGGGACTCTGAAGACCCCAGAGAGTACTGTTACGGTATGGTGGGACTGGCTTGGGTCTCGATGGGATGTGGAAGGAATTTACCAGATTTGAAAGCAGTAGGCCTGTAGGGGGCGCTGTCATTGGAAAGTGTGAGATAATTCTCGTGTCTTGCAAGTTAAAAATTGGCAGTAAAACTCTCCTTATTTCCTCACGTGACATGAAAATGGTGGGAAAATGACGTCCACCTGTGGTATTACCGTATTTCGGGACTATAAAGTGCACCTGAATATAAGCCGCACCCATTAAAAATAAACAAAATATATATTTTGTCACATATAAACCGCCGGTATCCAGCCTGAGAAATAAGATATTTACGTCAAAAGATTTTGTACCATAAGTGTTTATTCACATACCTGAACTGATTGTTTCTGAACAGAACCTGTAACACGGCAGTAAAAGTCCTGATCAAACAAAACAGAAAAGTCATTGATGGTTTTATTCATTTATTCATCTGCGATTAAAACCTTACCTCTGCGGCAGGTCCACTCAGAACCCTGAAATCCACTGGAGAACCAACAAACTGACTGGACAAACTGATGAATCCAGGTGTGTCTGAGTAGCTACAATGGTCAGACACACCTGGATTAATCAGTTTGTCCAATAATAACAGGTATTGATGCTCACAAAATGAATGTAGAGTAGCATAGCCAACATAGGCTACTGAACAAAAACAGAATAGCCTTTAACTACTTGGTTTGTTTTTGGTTTTTTCACTTCCTGCTAGAGCGCCCCCTGAGGGCTGAAGAAAAATTCATAGAAAAGCCGCATCTCTGTATAAACCTCATGGTTTAAAGTGCGGGACAAAAGTAGCGGCTTATAGTCCGGAAAATACGGTAACTGGATTTTCTCCAAAAAGCACTGAAGAAAAGTCAGAAAAGGAGTTGAGATTTGTTCAAGACGATTAGAGGCAAATCTTCTGATCTACAAGTTCAAGTTTTACCGAAACTCAACTCAACTGATCATTCGAGTGTTGGTTTGATGACTGAAGTTGGTGGAGCTTAGCGATTTTATCGATTCTGCAATATACAGTCATGGAAAAAATTATTAGACCACCATTCTTCACTTTCTTGTTCATTTTAATACCTGGTACCACTAAACGTCATCATGTGACTAAAACAGACAGAAAAGAAAACACTGAATGCATAAAAGCAGTGTTTTTGGCAGTACAACGCCATAGCTATTGATGTAAAAACTTAAGTGATTTAGGTTATAATCAAGAAAACCATGGAAAATGGTAAGATATCAGCTCTTAAATAAAACTCTTATGAGCAATCTTTGTGGTTATCGTTATGTTTGTCCAAACAAATGTACCTTTAGTTGTACCAGGCATTAAAATGAACAAGAAACTGAAGAAAACAAGGGTGGTCTAATAATTTTTTCCATGACTGTATATTGATATTTTATCGAGTATTGATTTTTCAAGCCGCGGGTATCGATATTTTAAGCTTCTTTCAAAACCCCCGTGTCCCACCTTTAAAAGCTTGCAAGAAACGATTTGCACTGTTTAAATAAATGAAACTATTTTTCTCAACACATCTTTTATTCATTTTGTCCAGCATTTGCAAGCTGCCTGTCAGCCATATAATGTGTAATTGATGCTTTCAGTTCAATTAATTCAAACAAAGCCATTGGAACACTCACAAGATGTCACCAAAATAACTTTGTCCCTTTAAAATCTTTCAGAAAATGATGTAAATGTATTGTAAGATGAATATCGATATATATCGTATCGTGAGCCGAATATCGTGTATCGTATCGTATCGTGAGATTAGTGTATCGCTACAGCCCTAGTTGGTAGAGTTTAATCAGTGGGACTCAGTGATCTCCAGATCGGTCTTTTCCTCCTCGATTCCAGATTAGTCTGGTTTCTTTGACCGTTAACACTCCGGACGCTGCATCTGGTCATGTGACCCGTAGGATTCGTATAGAGAGCTTTTGAGGCCTGTTTTTGCTTGAACTGCCATGTTGCGAAGAGGCGGAGCCAGCAGCGCTGAGAACACGCCCACCAATCAGCTGTTTAATCCTGGCTGGTTTAATTCATGCTAACCTCATTTGCGTTGGTTTACACTCTTTTCATTCGGCCCGAACATCCCTTGGAGCGTTGACTGGAACTAAAACCGGTGCAGCTGGGTACTCGGCGCAGCAGGTCCCACTGCAGAGCTCCGTGGCTGAGCTTGATGCGACCTGGAGGTCCGGCCGGGCCGGAAGGTTGCTGGCGGCCCGCGGGCAGGACGCAAAACCTGAGGCCGGTCATGGAGCTCTGCGGAGCAGGGTTATAATAGTTTTGGATTTTACATTCGTTTTAGTTTTTATTTAGTTTTAGTTTAGTTTTTCAAATTCAGTTAGTTTTAATTTGTTTTTAGAGCAGTTTTGCTAGTTTTTATTTGTTTTCTTTTTGAAATACTTAGTTTTAGTTTTAGTTTATTAGTTTTCAGTGTTAGTTTTAGTTTTATTTTGTAATTTAGGGTTGTAATTTTGGTTGGAGTAAAGCACTGAACTTTTTGAAGGCTATCGAATCACATAGTCGTGTTTACATTCCGGTCTCAATAAACATATTTATCAATGCGTCTTCCCTCTTGTGGTGTTCCTGCGTATTTACTGACCAGCAGCTATCTGGTCTCCATGGAAACAGTCCATTATAGTTGCTGTTTTTTCTCCTGTTTCCTTCCCAACGCTGACTGGCCTGCAGCTGTAGCTTCTCTTTCCAGGGGGCTAGCTCAGGCTAGCTTATCCAGCTAGTCTTGGTTAGCCTTCTTTCCAGGGGGCTATCTTAGGCTAGCTTATCCAGCTAGTCTTGGTTAGCCTTCTGGTGCGAGCTTTTCAAATGGACTTTCAGATTCGTGGGTTTTTTTCTCCTTCAGAAGTATTCCACACATTGTATCACCTGCTTCTACAACTTATTTTTATCGTTAACACAGTCATAGTCAAAGAAACCCAAATAGGACTGAGACGCTTTCTCCCAACTTCTGCTGCAGCCATCACTGCTGATCACTTTTTTATTTATTTATTTATTTTTTTGTAGTTGCTGTTGTACGGCGGAGCAAAGTTAATAGATTTCAAATGTTTATGAGAAAAAAAATTATAATTACGAAAACGAAGGACGTTCTTGACATTATTATAGTTAATTTTAGTTTGTTTTATAAACACATAATACAGTTTCAGTTAGTTATTGTTTTTTAAAAAACTTAACAAAAATGTTTTTTCAAGTCTAGTTTTCGTTATTTCGTTCGTTTTCGTTAACGATAATAACCTTGCTGCAGGGGGGGGGGGCCTGTTGGGTTGATTTACTGCAGGTCCCGGCGTACTCAGCTTGTAAGAGTACTGAAATGATTCTCCGTGAGCGACTCGGCTCCTTCAGCCAAACGCCGGCCTCCACGACGGACCGAGCTGCTCACGGTGAATCATTTCAGGACTCTTACAGTCCGAATTACACCGAGACTCGTCAAGCATCTGGACCTTCGCAGTGGGACGCTCAGCAGGGAAACGTGTCACAGAGCAGCTTTTACTCTACTTTCTCATAATAGTAATCTCTAGATCTGTGACGACGTCTAAAGCCATGTGTCATGGCGGTGGGAGGAGAACGGATCCTCATCATCATCCCTCAGCGCGCCTCTGAATGCATTACTCATTGCATTACCCAACAGACACGCTAAAGGTGGCAGGAAATTGTAATGCCAGAAATAGCTTTAGCGCTACATTTAAGTCATATTTCCCCCTGAACTCCGGATGAAAAATGCCTTCAGCGTGATTTAAATTTCAGGTCACGTGGCTGCCGGTGTGTCTCAGTTTGACCTGAGGTTTCTCCTCCTGTCCCGCCTCCTCAGGTGGGTACCACCCGGTCCAGACCGGCGACACCTTCAACAGGAGGTACCAGGTGGTGTCCAAGCTCGGCTGGGGCTATTTCTCCACGGTGTGGCTCTGCACGGACCTCAGGTGGGTTCAGTTGGGGACTGTACAAAAAAAAAATTATTATTTAACACCTTATCACAAGTTTCAAGTCTTATTCAACATATGACGTCCGCTTTGTAAATGATGCTTCAGTTTAGAGAAAATTAGAAGAAACTTCTGCTTCAGTGTCACACGACTTAAAAAAAACGAGATACAATTTTGAGTTTGAGTTGCCTCTGAGTTTCAGGCGTCCATCAGTCCTCCGTTAGATGAACCGTCCATAAATGCGGCTACGCTTTCTCGAGTCCAAAGTAGGTATGTAACGGTTACGGGTATTACGGTAAAGCACGGTAAAATTTAGCGCGATAACGATTACTGTTTATGTTTGACTTCATCTCATTATCATGGTCAATTACCGGGATGTGTAATATCAGCCTCATTCAAGTCTGCGACTGTGTCTCGCATGAATTTGTAGCTTGTAACATCGGCATCATAACGTTAATCATGGCAAAAAGTTGTGATAGCACGCAGGACATTTACCAACCCACTAAAAGGACGAAATTCAAGGTCTGGGCATATTTTTGTTTTTAGTTTTTTTTTTTAAGAATGCAGAGGGACAACTGGTGGAGGACAGTTATCCTGTCTGCAGAGCACTTGTTTACATTTTATTGTAATTTGTAGAAGCAACTTGAAGGAGCTAAGGCTAATGCTTCAAGCTACTGAGATGTTTGACCAAGAGTAACCTGGTCGACGCGCTTCGCTAACTCACATTTCGTACCATTGCGTGTTGATCGAAAAATGACCGGAACGATGTTCTTCTGATGCAGTTAAAACTATTAATTTATTCCATAAACTGATCCGACAACCATAACGCCGGCAGTTAGCGCCACAGCGGCCAAAAACCTTTTGCCCTTCCGGGTCCAACACCTAACCAATAACAGGCAGCTACCTTTATACCTGACCCTCAGGTAACAACACAGCGACACCCACAGACACACAGAGTGAACTACAATTCAGAACAACATATTTGGCTCCTAAACAACTGTTTCTTTATTTGCACATTTATACGTATTTAAGGTTCAGCTTAAAGTCCAAAGTTTATTTCATTTGAACTTGCTCTATAATTTTTGTTCTTGATAATTGTTTGCATATTTTGACCTACTATGGCTGTTAAAGGGTTTATTTAAATTTGCACCTGACAAATAAGCTTTGTTCCTGTTATTTATTTTGTTCATTTAAAATCAAACCTCTTTCTGTGCCAGTTGTTTCCCCTTTGAATGTGAAAGTTTCATTTTGATGAGATTTTGGCCTCTAATGTTTTAGTATCACAAGATTTAGTGAAATTATTTAAATGTATGTGTTTTTTAGACATTTGTACAGCAATTAAGAATACCGCGATAATATCGTAAACCGTGATAATTTGTTCACTATAATCTCGATATCAAATTTTCCATTTCGTTACATCCCTAGTCCAAAGACACGACCCACAAGTAACAGCTCAGGGCTCATGGACTCAGCAGGTCACGTATGAGACCGTCTGGCTCTGATCTGGTGTCTGTGTCGGCAGGTCCGGCCGGCGCGTCGCTGTGAAGGTGCTGAAGAGCGGTCCGGGCTTCGCCCAGGCCGGGCAGGACGAGCTGGCCCTCCTCAGATGTGTTAGTGGCGCTCTCTCTCTCCCTCTCGCCCACTTTGCTCCCCCTTCCTTCCTCACCCGCTCCCATCCTCTCCTCTCCTCTCCCCCACCAGGCCGGCGGCGCCGTGAGCCGTCACCCCTCCAGCCGACGCATCGTCCGCCTGCTGGATGAGTTCAAGCTGGTCGGGGTCAACGGGGTCCGTATCCTTTTTAGAGGCCAAACACTTTATAACCCGACACCGAGGCATGAGGAGCGGTGGGGGGGGGGGCGCTTGTGTGACATATCGAACGTCACTGATATCAAAGGGCAGAAGGTGAGAAGGTGTCAGAAATGTCGGTCACCTGGTGAACAAGGACAACCTTAATGGCCGCCACCCAGACATGTGCCTGGTTCTGGAGCTGCTGGGTCCTGATCTGAGGAGCTGGCAGCTCTGTTTTGGGAATCCAGGACTGTTGCAGCCTTGGGTCAAGCAAATCCTCACTCAGGTAAGATATGCAAGCGATTAATGGGTCCAAATGGGACCATTTTCTTTAAAAAAATAAAATGAAAAACTAGGGCTGGGCACGTTAACGCGTTAATATCGTGTTAACTCATAAATTTATTAATGCTGATATTTATTTTATAGTGTGTTAACGCATGTTGCGCATGTGCTTTTGTTTTGAAAAGTCTGTTACTGGCTGCTGCGGAACCGGAAGGGAATTGGCAGGTAAACATGCGGAAAAGTTTAAACAGACATGCAGTGCATTTACATAAGAAGTTTAAATTCTCTTTAATTCAGAATTAAAATCAAATCCGATTTAAAATGATTAAAAGTTACCATGTAAACACCTAATTCCGAATGAAAATGTCCATTCCGAATTAAACTTAATACCGTACCAAAGGTATTCACATACCACACATACCAAAGTAAGTGGCTGCTTTTTTCTGATTTTAAATCCGAATAGAATAATTCCGCGGTCATGTATACACTTATTCAGCTTTAAATTAATTCCGGTCTTTCTGCGCATGCTAGTTCTCTTGCCCGTCTGTCGCAATGACGCTTTTATTCCGCGCTGGGCTTGTTTTCAAAACAAAGTTTTAAGATGGCAGCACGCAGTAAACGGTGGTCAAGAGCAGAGACAATTTATTTAATAAATAGCTTGGAGGAACTGGAAATAATTAAAAGAACAGATGGCAGGAAACATAAAAATTGTGACCTTTTCAAAGTTGTAGCGGCTAGGTTAAATGAAGGAGGTTTCTCCATGTTGTTGCTAATCAAGTAAGTTTGTTTTCTTCCGGCAAATGTAAATACGTAAAGATGGGTCCAATGGGTCCAAATGGGACCATTTTCTTAAAAAAAAAAAAAGAAAGAAAAACTAGGGCTGGGCACGTTAGCGCGTTATCGCATTAACTCATTGGATGTCCATCCCCCTATCCAATCAGAACCCTTCCCAACCGCCAGACCTTAAGCGTAATTGGATAAAGCCGATCAAACGTGTTTTCCATGTAAACCTCAATTCAGAATTACTATTTCCATGTAAACTCGAAGGAAAATAGTTTAATTCTGAATTGTTTAATTCGGAATAATTAATTCCAAATTAAAAAACATAATGTAATCGTGGCCATGGTGAGCGGTTAAAATCAGTGTACTTTACAGTTCAGGTAGCAACTCAGGTAGCAATATTAACCATTCCGTCTGAAAAAAAACTTTCAAACTTCTTTGTTCAAGACGATCATTTCATTCCTCCATGTTCCATCAGATCTGCTCCATGTGTTCACTGTCCTGCTGTTCTCTAGCTGGTTACTGCAGTGCAGCTCCATCTAGTGGCACAGATGTGTAATGACGACAGAAAGTCCAGTCCATTTTAAAACGACCCCCATTTTTGAGAATATGACTTCTAGATTAAAATATCTAGAAAAAATATCAACTCAAAGCCATTTCCAGGTCACGTAAACCAGACAATTAAATATTAAAAACAAATTCAGTCCCGTTTTCTAAAACTGAAATATAAAAAAACAGGCTTTTATTGTTTTTTCTGTTAGATTAAAAAACGAAAAACAAAATAAACTGTCACTTTTTATTTTTTTTTATTTTTGATTGACAATTAAAAATGGAAAAAACAAATGATACACGGATAATTACGGATTGATAAAGTTACAGAACTTTTTCATTTTAAAGTTCTCCCAGGCGGAGGATTCAACAGAAAAAAGGTTATTTGTAACAACTGACAAGTTCAACTCCCGGTAAAAGTTTTTGCTGTTACCTCAGAAATGACCTGTTTTAATATTCTGATTGTGGCTCAGGATTTTGTTGGTAGACTTTTTTTTTTACTTTTTTATAAAAACAGGATGACAATAATGCCCTGGCAATGGCAATAAGCTTTATTTTATTTGACATTTTTTAAGATGAGATTCCCTGTCAATCAGGGAAATAATGCGATTAATAGCGATTAAAAACTTTAATCGTTGCCCAGCCCTGTAAAAACCCATCCTAATGATGCGGTAGATGAGCTGTTTGTCCTCTTGTAGGTTCTCCAGGGCCTGGATTTCCTCCACAGTCAGTGTAAAATCATCCACACGGACATCAAGCCAGAAAACATCCTGCTGTGTCAACAGGAGCAGTCCCACGACGCACCAGCAGGGGGCAGCACCTCCCGCTCCTCTGCAGCCGGGAGGGAGGCCAAGACCACAGGCACAGCTGTTTTCTTCTTCCCAATCATGCTGGAGAGGGTTTTAAAGGGAAATGTTAAAGCTGAACAGTTTACAGCGATGCTGTGTGAGCCACCATGCAGGATGCATCACATGTTTGGATGAAGCGGATGTGCTGGAGGCCAACTCGTGAGCTCATGTCAGGCTTTAGATATACAGAGACTCGGCTCTGCACATACCTGAGGCACAGAGTTTTAGGGGGTTAATCTTGTTGCTGCACTGAATTAAACAGTTTAAAAATAGTTACAGCTACTCCGAGATGTCAGAGATCGACAAAATCGTCCGTCCTGCATTTGAGTTTGTAATTAAAATGAATATTTCAGTGAGTCAGATGCCTCACTAAGGATGATTTCTTGTTGATTCTTGCAGAGAAGGAGGAGTTTAACCCTCACAGAGCAAAAGAAATTGCAGTGAAGATTGCTGACTTGGGGAGCTCCTGCTGGGTGGTTGGTGTTTCTCTCTTCTCCGTTATTTAAGCACAGACGACACGTCCGTTCTGAAAAGACCAGGATTTCCTCCCTCTTCACGTTCGCCAGTTTTAAACATTATGTTTAAAACAGCTTTCTGTTGCTTCCAAGTTGCTAAAAATGTAAAGTGATTAAAAACAGTTAATTTGCTTAAAGGCAGGGTACGCGATCTCTGGATCAGAGCACTGTGGTTGGTGTCAAACAACAGCTGTTTCAGCAACTGTTAGCCTACTGTCTTTCTGGCCTTATTAGTATTTAAGCCATTTATCCAGGAACAATATTTCACATTAATAATAATAATAATAATAATAATAATAATAACACCTTTCCACACTGTTACTCATCTTTCTGCTGTTCCACCTCTAGTCAGGGTTGTGCAGGGTTTTTAGGGGCAGGTGCTCCAATATAATATAATATAATATAATACATCTACAGTACTACTTGTTTTAAATATAGTTATTTATTTCTACAATCATATCACAGTCAGAAATATGAGAATTCTTTGTAAAAAGTGAGATTTTGTTGTAAAATTGTGAATTTTGTGAGATCCCGATGTTTTATGTTACGGACACGAGAGACATCATCTTAGCCATGTTATGGAGCACAGGAAGCCCAACAAGTGCGCCCACACACTTACCAAAAAACGGCAAAAGTGCCACCTGTAATCTACACAATAGTTGGAGCGGGAAGGTCTAAATTAACTTAATTAAATGTTAATTGCCCAGACGAGCCCCCACTTGTTACGGCCCAGATATGGTGAGTGAGTCTAGTAGTAAAATAAAGGGAGTAACAAGGTGTGTTAATAAGGCGGCTAGCCGTTTATTAATGGTAAGGAGAAAAAATATATAATAAAACAAAATAAACTCGATCTGAAACAAGGGGTTTAACAAAGGTCAAGCTCTCACACAGAGCAGCAACAAACACAACAATACAATATACACAATAAGCCACACTAGCCAACAAGTTACAACAAAGTCTCTCAACGGCGGCAGATCTGTCTGTGGCTGACAGTCTGCTACGAATGAAGTTCTGACAGGTCCTTTATAGTGGGGAGGGCGATAGGAGGCGGGTCCAGGGATGGCAACACTGCTCAGCTGGGGGGTGGAGCTTGGTCAAGGGAATCCCGGGACGTCCCTCCCTCTTCCGGTCTGCAGGCGACAGCTGGGGATAGCCCACAAAATGCGCAATGCCGCCGGCTCTCGATCCATAACATTCAACTTAATATTGCAACCTGTTCTGGTGAAATGTTTATTTCTTTTTTGACATAAAGTGACAACTTTATGCCATTCTAAAAATTTTGAATTTCACATAATTGCAACTTTATGTCCTAAAATCATGAAATTTTGTCGCAGAAATCAAATTTCATAAAATGGTGACTTTTAAACCTGATGTTAAAAGTTTCTTTCTTTTGCAAAGTATCGACTTTTGCAAATTGCACTTTTTTGACGGGAAATTACAACTTCATAAAATTTTAAATTACATATGATTGGAACATTTTTGTTCTACAATCAAAGATTTTTGCATTAAAATTCTGAATTTTGCAACTTTTAAAAAAAAATGTTTTTACCCTTCTGCCATAAATTGTCAAATTTTGAAGAATTTACACTTCTTGGCATGAATTTAAGACTTCATTCTCAAAAAAACTGTGACTTCATATCCTATAATCATATGATTTTATCATAAAACCACAAATTTACCAAAATCAGGACTTAAAAAAATGCCACTTTTTGGCAGTTTGGTTGTTAAAAATGCAACTTTTGTAGAATTCTACACAAACGTTAGTAATACAATTGCAATTCCTGCAAATTCGCAACATTTTAACATAAAATTATACCTAAATGTCCTAAAATCACCAAAGTTTTAGTCATAAATGTCTTAAATTTCACAAAAATAATTTTTATCTAAAATCAAGTCATGATCTTTTGTTGCAAAATCACGAAATTTACAAAATTATGACTTTTTCTGATTAAAATTGTGACTTTTGTTCAGTTGCACATTTTTAAATCGAATGTTACCAATTAATTTTGTTTCTTTTTTTGTTTCTTTTTAAAACGTTAAAACAAACTTTCAACTTTTTGTTGTTAAAATTGCAAGTCCACCTGTGCACATACCTGCCTCCGCACTAAAGCCATAACAGACGTGGAACAAACCAGTGGTGTGAATGGAGCTACTGTTTGTTATGGTTTGGGGGGGGGGGCAGGCTGCTCGGCTCCGTTTCCAGTTTACGGAGCCATGGTTGTGAATGAAGACTGGGCTTCTACCAAATGGTGTGGAGATATTCACTGAATGTGACAAAAAAGTGCTCCTGGTTAGAAATCTTGCAGAATCGCTTACCCTACCTTTAAAATCTAATGAAGTAAGCAAAGCAGAAACTCTGATTGTAAAGCGTAAAACACACAAAACAACGAATCAAAGCCACAAACATGAACACTGAAAACATCAGCAGCATTTATTAGTCTTTTCAGGATGAACTGTTTCTGTTTCTACATTTCCTTCATGTTTCAGTTTAACATACGAGAACCCAAATGAAATGTCAGATTTTTTTTGATGTTCTGTGTGTCTCTGTCTCGGACCAGTACAAGCATTTCTGCGAGGAGATCCAGACCCGTCAGTACCGCTCTCTAGAGGTCTTATTAGGATCCGAGTACGGCCCCCCCGCTGACATCTGGAGCGTTGCCTGCATGGTGAGAGACAAACTGAGCCCACGAGTACTTACACTTTAATATGAGCGCGTCTTTTATCAGATGAAATGAAAGTGAAGAGTCATTCCCTGTGTTTCCTTCAAAGAATAATTTCTTTCTTTGGGAACTTTGGACACTTTTATAGCCTTTTAAAATTGATTTACCACAGAGGAAAACCCGGGCAACCTTTTTACTAAAGCAGTTGTTGTTCTGGAAGCGTTTGAATTATATTACTACATTGTTTTACAGTTTTACAAAAACTGATGGAAAGTACAAGCGTCTAGTTATGCTTCATTTAAGGGTTTTCAGATCAGTTTTAAGCATCTACAGAAAGAAAATATGTCAGTTTTTAGGTTCCCAGCAGAGAAAAATAAATGTGCCTCATCTGAGACATTCAAATACACAGAAGGAAGTCTGAGATTTTATGGCAAAAATTTGCTTTTTACAGAAAAACGTCATATTGTGAAATTCCTAATTTAAAGCAAAAATGAGTGAATTTTGGACAGAAAATTACAGTTATGCAAAATTTTGAATTTATACTGAAACAAATTTGTAATTTCTGGACAAAAAGTCACAATTTTGTCAGTTGATACTTTACGATAAAAAGTTGTAATATGAAGTTTAAAGTTGTGATTTTGCTGAAACTCATGATTTGAAGACAAAATGTTGAGACTGTTTGCACTTTTATCAAATTTTACAATTTTGCAACCTTCAGCTTTTTATGTCTTCAATTTTTTGAAATTTGAGATTTTATGGCATTTTTTTTTTTTTAACAGGAAAAATCTGCAGTATTGTGAAATTTGCCATTTTACAGAAAGGATTACTGAAAATTACAATTAGACAACATTTTTAAATAAATTTATAATTTTGTGAAATTTCAATATTTTATGACAAGATTTGTGGTCTTTGGTTAATATGTTGCCATTTTGCAAAATGTCTAATTTCATGCCAAAATGTTCCAGAAAAATTATACTATATTATATAATATAATATTATATTATAACATATTATATTAATTATATTATATTATATTTTAAGACATTTGCTGGCATTTATGCAGGAAGGTTTATGTTGTGACCATAAATACATATGATGTTGTTATATTGTGATTAATTCCTTCCAAAATGCTGTAAACAGACGTTTATATTCTGGTATCCAAATCAAAAAGTGGAAACACTGAAAATGATATGAATCTAAAGATTGTTGGTCAGCTTTTAAGATTTAAGTGGATGTACAACCCGTCCGTGAACAGCAGTCAAAGCTTCGTGACCAAGTCCCAGATTGCTCCGCTCTACTTTGTCATGCGTTTTATCCATGAATGCTCCTCTGAATCCTCTCAGGCCTTCGAGCTGGTCACCGGAGACTCTCTGTTCCGCCCCGAAGCCAGTGAGTCCATCTCCCTGGAGGAAGGTGGGTTTAGTGCAGCCTGCCGACACTAACGCAGGCGTGACGGGCTCTGAATGAGATTACGCTGTAGCTGCGCTGTGGCTGCTGACGCTAATGCATGTGGCGCGTTTGTGTCCGCCTCCAACCCCCAACCCCCCCCCCCCCCCCAGACCACATCGCCCAGATCACGGAGCTGCTCGGCAAGATTCCACCGGCCGTCGCGTTGTCGGGGAAATATTCTGCGGATTACTTCAGCCGCAGGGGTGAGTCAGATTTTTCTCGTCTGAAACTTTCAAAAACCCCCCAAAAAAAACTAGGGCTGGGCAAGTTAACGCGTTATTGTCACGTTAACACATTCATTTATTAACCCCGACATTTTATTTTATTTTATCGTGCGCTAACGCATGTTGCTCACATGCTTTTGTTTTGAAAAGTCTGTTACTGGCTGCAGCTGAACCAGAAAACAACTGGCAGGTAAACATAAGAAAAACCTAAAACAGACATGGAGAACGGATAAAAATCAGTGAACTTTACAGTTCAGGTAGCAACTCAGGTAGAAATATTAACAATTCTGTCTGAAAAAAAATTCCGGACTGCAACAAAACTTTGGCGTCATTCCTCCATGTTCCATCAGATCTGCTCCATGTGTTCACTGTCCTGCTGTTCTCTAGCTGGTTACTGCAGTGCGGCTCCATCTAGTGGCACAGATGTGTAATGACAACAGAAAGTCCAGTCCTCCATTATAAAAAACTAATTCAGTTTTTAATTTTGTATTTTTGATCCAAGTCTAAAATTAAAAAAAAAAAAAAAAAAACAGGCATTTTTTTTTGTTTTTTATGTGTTAGATTAAAAAAAACAAAAACGTAATAAAATGTCACTTTTTAATTTTTCTTAATTTTTGATTGACAATTGAAAATGGAACGAATGATTGATACACAGATTGGTAAAGTTACTGAACTTTAACACGGACATTTTCATTTTAAAGTTCTCCCAGACGGAGGATTCAACAGAAACAAGGTTATTTGTAACAACTGACAAGTTGAACTCCCCGTTAAAAGTTTCTGCTGTTACCTCAGAGATTACCTGTTTTAAAGTTCTGATTGTGCTGAGACACAATCATTTTGTTGGATTTTGTTTGTAGACTTTTAAATTTTTTTTTTATAAAAACAAGATGACATTAATGCCCTGGCAGTGGCAATAAGCTTTATTTTATTTTACATTTTTTAAGATGAAAGTTACACTAAATATGTGTTACTGACAAGCGCTGATGTTAAAAGTGTTTGAACAACAAATGTTATGACACTTTAGTTCATATGGCAGCAGAACATTTAAATAAAAGTGACCTTTACACTACTTTTGAATTCATTATTTGATTTTGCGTACACAATGCGATTAATCGTGATTAATCAGGGAAATCATGCGATTAATCGCGATTAAAAATTTTAATCGTTGCCCAGCCCTAAAAGAAACACAACAACCAAAAGAATCCAGTTGATAACTCGTGGAAAGACAGAACCTGAGTGCTGAAAAAGGTTTCACAAAAAGCAACAACTCAACATCTGACATGGACATCTCTGCTCTGGTCTCATCTGTCCTGGGGACGTTGCTCCATTAATCCTAGATCTTATTGTCCACATTATTTATTTATTTTATTCTCTAAATGTCATGTTAAAAGCAGATGTGTGTTCGGCTCAAACCTTTCTCTAATAATACGATTTTGTAATGTTTTTGCACAAAAAGAGGGGCCACTAACTGCATGTGTTCATCGAACCGTTTGTTCCCGTGTGTTTCTCGAAACAGGCGACCTGCGTCGCGTCGGTCCTGCTGAGGTTGTGGAGCCTCTACGACGTCCTGGTGGAGAAATACAACTTCCTGCTGGAAGAATGCCTCCGGACTGACGGACTTCCTTCTGCCCATGTTGGATTTCCACCCAGAGAGGAGGGCTACCGCCGCTCAGTGCCTCCGCCACCCATGGTTGGCCCCGTTAACCTCCTAGAGGCCCCGCGGGCCTGGACGCCATCTGCGGACCTCACAGCCAGATGATTTCAGTAGACGGACCTCCACGACTTCAGGGCATCTTTGGATTTTTTATACAGAAGTTCAAGCTGGATGTCATGTTGCTCTTATTCCGCCTCAGACAGATGATATCAACCCCTTCAGCACTTTAAGCGTTATTTCCTTCTTCTTCTCATTTATGTATCTTTCATAGCGAATGTACTTCAAAAGTGCTTTTTAGTTTCGTCTATTTTTTTGTACGGTGACACGTAAAGCTTAAAGATTAAAGTCTTGTGCATCTTATGTGCAGATTTGTGTCGAGAGGATTTTATTTGCGGAGCCATAAATCATCTGGTAAAAGCACCAGATCAGTCCAAGTCTTCTGTCGAGTTCACAGTTAGACGAAGACTCGTGCAGAACCATAAGAAGATTTGACGGCGCGGTCGCGCGGCGCCATGCTGCTCTCGTACGATGATGAAACTGGCTCACAGAGTCGTGGAGGACATTGTGACGGTAACGATGGAGAGAGGGAGAGAGAGAAGGAGACAACCGAATGTCGTGGCAGCGAGTTAGCCTCCACGCCTGTAGGGGGAGCTACTGAGCTACTGATTTATTTTTTTTATTTTCGGTTTCTTCCAACTTGGCTGTTGTGATTGAGTAATTATAAAGTCAGACTTATTTTTAGAAAACCCAAGTTTGCTTCATGAACGGAGTTACCAGGAACATTCGTGCAGCAGAAGCTCATCGTTGCTGCTGCAACTTCAGTTTTCTGTTCACGCAAGAGTCATCGTATCCTGCTCTCACAATATGAGCAAACTGCGACTGGCTGGAGTCGGCTCCTCCCACCGTGGTCAGGACCGGATCTTCAGAGTGGCTCCTCTGGAAACACATCTGGCGTCAGATCTGTTTCCACCCGTGTTTGAAACCTCTGTCAACGCAACGTATCACAAAGTCTGTGGCGATATTTCATTCGATTCAGGAGATGTGTAATGATGTCCAGCGTTGACTGTTGATTGAACGCGATTATTGCATTTTGTATCGATATGATGACGTCACATCAGATCTATTTATCTTTAAATCAATATATCGATTTATCGAAATGATGTCCAGTGTTGATTGTTAATTGAACATGATTAATGCATTTTTTATCAATATGATGACGTCACATCAGATCTATTTATCGTTAAATCGATTTATCGAAATGATGTCCAGCATTGACTGTTGATTGAACGCGATTATTGCATTTTGAATCAATACGATGATGTCACATCAGATCTATTTATCTTTAAATCGATTTATCAAAATTTTGTCCGGTGTTGACAGTTGATTGTACATAATTATTGGATTTTGTATCGATACGATGATATCACATCTGATCTATTTATCGTTAAATCGATATATTGATTTATCGAACTGATTTCCAGCGTTGACTGGTGACTGAACATGATTATTGCATTTTTGTATCGATACGATGACGTCACATCAGATCTATTTATCGTTAAATCGATATATCAATTTATCAAAATGATGTCCAGCGTTGACTGTTGATTGAACACGATTACTGCATTTTGTATCGATACGATGACGTCATATCAGATCTATTTATCGTTAAATCGATATATCGATTTATCAAAATGATGTCCAGCGTGTTGACTGTTGATTGAACACGATTATTGTTTTTTGTATCAATATATTGTCGTCACTGCAGCAGCCGTTAACACCACCCAGAAAATCTGAACCTCACATTTTCAGGCTTAATAAAGTGGAAATGTTTATAGCATCTCAAAGATTTGAACTAGAAGAGACGTCAGACGCCAAAACACGTGTTTTCAGGCACGTTTAAGTTCCCGTTTAGCTTTTTTAAAAGTTGAATTTATATCAGATGTGTGTTGTTGTTCAACTTCCTTTAAAATCAACCCACCTCTTAATGAAAGAGTCGAGGCTTCGTTTCTCAGTAGCTGCTTTAATACAGACTTCTCTCGTGCACCGCACGTGCACACTGTTACACTTCATTTCCATCTGCAGATCTAAATACCAGCTGGACTACACACACAATATTTAATCATCTCTGCTGCAAAGAAGCTCACATGAAAGACAATAACCATCACTGGACTACGTGAATTCAACAAATAACCGTAAAAGATCCTCACCAGGTGATCTCTAGAGCTTTACCAGACTCTTTCATTCCTGCTGAATAAAACGCTGTCAAGCGTAACAAGCTCAAAATAATGTACAGGGCAGGTTTACCTCTACTGTAGGTGACGGTCATACCGGCTTTTGTTTGTGGTGTCAAAAGTTTTAAGCATCAAATGACATTTTGACTTGTCCTCGTTACGTATTTAGGGTGAAGTAGTCCAAGTTTAACGTGGTCATCCTATCCAGCTGTAGGCGCGACACTCCACCAGCGGGTTTTCTTTGTAAACCACCGTGTAACCGCACAGCGTCCTGACCCGCTGGCACTTCTTCGGCCACTCGGTGGGCTTCATGGGTCTGCAGGGGAGGAGAGAGGAGACTTAAAGGCTTTTAGTCAAGGTTGGGTTGGAGACGTCTGGAGAACTAAAGTCGTTCAACCGTTTAGACAGAAACAACACCGTTACGTAGTCGGTCATCGGTGCATTGTGGGTTGGAATACGTCTATCTTCTAAATCGGGGGTCACGCAACAGCGGACTCCGGTCTGGATTCGGACCGGGAGATGGTTCTGTCCGGACCCGTGACCAATGCAAAAAATAAGTACTGTAGTGTCATTTTCACAGAGCGGTTTTGAACGACCGTGGATGTTTACAGCGGCCCTGCTACTACAGTTAATACGGTAATCTAGGTGGTAGATATTTACAGCGGCGCTCCTACTACAGTTAATACGGTAATCTAGCTGGTAGATATTTACAGCGGCGCTGCTACTACGGTTAATACGGTAATCTAGCTGGTAGATATTTACAGCGGTGCTGCTACTACAGTTAATACGGTAATCTAGCTGGTAGATATTTATAGCGGCGCTGCTTCTACAGTTAGTACGGTAATCTAGCTGGTAGATATTTACAGCGGCGCTGCTACTACAGTTAATACGGTAATCTAGCTGGTAGATATTTACAGCGGGCGCTGCTACTACAGTTAATACGGTAATCTAGCTGGTAGATATTTACAGCGGCGCTGCTACTACAGTTAATATGGTAATCTAGCTGGTAGATATTTACAGCGGCGCTGCTACTACAGTTAATACGGTAATCTAGCTGGTAGATATTTACAGCGGCGCTGCTACTACAGTTAATACGGTAATCTAACTGGTAGATATTTACAGCGGCGCTGCTACTACAGTTAATATGGTAATCTAGCTTGTAGATATTTACAGCGGCGCTGGTACTACAGTTAATACGGTAATCTAGCTGGTAGATATTTAGAGCGGGGCTGCTACTACAGTTAATACGGTAATCTAGCTGGTAGATATTTACAGCGGCGCTGCTACTACAGTTATTACGGTAATCTAACTGGTAGTCAGAGACGTAGCTTGGAAACGCGTGTTTGTTGTTGGCAACGGAGCCACACATGGCCAAAGTACCTCTATGATATCGCATCAACTAGAATACAGCGGCCACATGCAAATTCTCTGAGCAAATCAAGATTAGATTCCCAGAATTCATTGCACCCACAAACCAAACCATTATTCCCAGCAAACCCAAAATCAGTCACACAAGCACAAACTTTAGCACTGACGTTAGCAACAGCGCTGAAAGAAAGCAGAGTAGATACCACGGAGACATGACTTGCTCGAAAAAGATAAAGGTAGACACTAAAAACCGTTTTTTAAAAGATGAATGGACAGCAAAATGTATGTTTATACTCCCGGTCAGCAGTTAACACCAAACTTCTGCCTCATCAGCTCTGAGACTGTGGCGTTGATTCAAATTGTGAAGCGCCACTATGAGACAAAACACAGCACTTTTTCTTTTTTTTTTGGCACTTTTTAGTTGATGTTTCCTGAATGTACATGAGTTTAACTTTTTTACTTAAAGCGGCCTTTAATTCTAGAAGAAAGGACAGTTCAAAGAAAAATGTTTTATGAAAAAGTCAACACCCTTTTTTGCACTTTTTAGTTTTTTCAGGGTTTAATTTTTTACTTGAAGAGGCCTTCAATTCTTCAGGCGTGGACTTGCACTATTATTGATTTTATTCTGAGGTTTCACTTTTGGTTGATTTGAAATAAAAGCCTTAAACTTATTTAAATGCATGGGACTGCTTTTATTTATGATAAAAGATATGGAATATGTTGGAATATTTCCTGCATTTGAAGTTAAAATAAAAATTAGTTACTTTTTCGAAATACGTACTTTGGCTCAGACCTTCTACTTAGGCTAAATTTAGTAACCGGACCTCTGTGACTTTTAATTTAATTCCCTGTTCTAAATCATAGGTAGGTACAGGAGGGAGAGGTAGACAGCTGGAGATGTTCGTTCTGACACACGGCGGCTAAATGAATCTGAGTGATTGTGTGATTTAATTTAATTTAATTTAACCCTCGTCCACCTGGTGGGTTATACGTAATATTTTGCAGGTCCAACACTTTGAGACCCTAACCCTAACCCTAGCAGAGCAGAGACAGACTTGGTGTTGGCTTGCCTACGTTAGCTCATGTTAGCACGATTTCAAAACCTCCATGGAAGCGACGGTTATGTTTCAGGTGGCTGATGGGGTTTGACGTATTAAAGTTTGTGCTATTTTCCCTCCTTTCGCTTGGAGCATTTGTCACAAATAACCAGCGAACTATCTTCTTCTGAAACTTGAACGAAGTTTCATGCAGTCGCCTCCATGTTGTTGTTGTTTTTTTTTTTAATCAACGCACTGTGCCGCAATACTGCATTCAAGGTGTAATGTAAATTCCTCCGTTCCCTCGTTTGCTCGTCGTTCTTTCGGGTTTATCTATTTTTTCTATTTTTTATGCGTAACATGTGGGGAAACACTGCGAATATCAATTCAAGTCAGCAACTACCTAAAATTATGACCGAGTTAACAAGTTGTTTTCTGGCATGAGGGGGTATTCTTGATTTTCCTTATTGAGAAATCGTTTTTCTGATTATGCCAACATCACTTGAACATAACATTCACTGCCGGGCATTCAAAGCTCAGAGGGAGCGAGGCACTGCTGTGTTAAAAAAAAAAAAAAAATTCTTATCGGGGCTATTCGTCATGATATCGGACTTATCGAGATGACATCATAATTTCCTGTTAACGGCCCGATAGTTATCGGTAAAACGGTGGACTTACGTCAGGCAGTAGAATCCAAACTCATGACAGAAGCACTTGTCGCAGCCTCTCCGGAAGGAATCTCCGGGTTTGTAGAACCTGTCTTTGTACGAGCAGACGCCTGAGGAAGAAAGAAGCACCGCCATGACATGATGACATGATGACATGATGACATGCACATCTCAACACTGGTTCAGATTCATGGGAACCAGCTGGGGTTTTTTTTTCCTCTCTCAGGACATCTGAACTTTGCAAAGGCGATTAAATGTACTACAGTCATGGAAAAAATTGATTAGACCACCCTTGTTTTCTTCAGTTTCTTGTTCACTTTAATGCCTGGTCCAACTAAAGGTACATTTGTTTTGGCAAATATAACGATAACCACAAAGATTGCTCATAAGAGTTTTATTTAAGAGCTGATATCTTACCATTTTCCATGGTTTTCTTGATTATGACCTAAATCACTTAAGTTTTTACATCAATAGCTATGGCGTTGTACTGCCAAAAACACTGCTTTTATGCATTCAGTGTTTTCTTTTCTGTCTGTTTTAGTCACATGATCACGTTTAGTGGTACCAGGTATTAAAATGAACAAGAAAGTGAAGAAAAAATGGTGGTCTAATCATTTTTTCCATGGACTGTACGTGTTCTCTTCGAGCTCATTAATAGACAAATCTAGCATCCGAGTCTGGTGAAGGTCTCCTCCCGTGTCCGTCCCCGTGGACGTTGGTCACCTTGAGAAAGGGGATCGATGGGAACGTGCTGATCTGCTCTGGGGGACCCCGAGGGGCCGAACGCAAGGTTGGGGTGCAGAGGACAGAAAGTTTGTGCTGACCGAACCACTGGAGGCGCCGCGCAGGTGCTGATTAATGTGGAAAGATTTTCGACCCCTGGTCGGAGCAGGGACTTCCATGGATTTGAGTAATAGATGTGCAGAAGAAGAGAGAAGCAGTTCTCACCTTTCTCATGGTACAGAGAAGCTTCTGAGGGTCTGATGCACAACAGAAGGATGAGACAGGAGCTGAGAGCAAACGCCAGGGACAGACGGCGTCTCCGAAGAACTTCAGCGGGACGAGACATCGTGATGAAGAAGAAGAACAAGAACAAATGGCTTCACTCTGTTGTGATCGTCCAGTTATTTCCCATGAAGCCCTTGTGTGCACTGGCCAATATTTATAGTCTCTACATGGACACGGAGGGAGAGAGAAAGTGTCTCCACATGTTTAGTTTCCTGGTTTCTTCCAGGTGTCCAACTTTTGTTTCGGAGCGCAGCGTGTTTAGGGCTTGGCTGCGTACCCATGCGTCCCTAAACATCACCTTTGGCTGACGCTCGCTGCGTTGAGCCTGCGTGGGCGAAGAGACGGGCCGCCGTTCACCGTCTTCATGCTGACTCCGTCCTCTTCTGATAAACCGAATTATCCTCCTTTTTCGTGCATCACGATGCACGGAAAAATGTTGTTTTTTACCTTCCTAGACTGGGAAGCTGCAGCTCGGTGAGGGAACGTCTGTGTTTTACATGAGCTGCTCTTTACAAAGCGTGAAGTAACGACGTCACAGGGCAAGAGACGGAGAGTACGGACCTTTGGGAGAAAACCCGTATATCTCGACAACACTCAGGCCGTGCAACGCTGAGGCGGATGTGTGAGCAACCGCGGTTCAGCCCGCGGTCGGTAACTTCCTTCCTGACAGCCCCGGGCCAGAAACCGTTCAGCACAGCGTGTTGGCAGAGGAGAAAACAAACCGGACATCAAGGGACTGGGAGGAAGCTGCGGTGGCCGCAGGGCGCTGCAGGCAGAGGCCACCGCCAGCCTGCCGTGTCAGCGCCACGGACACACGGGTCGACCCGGAGCCGCTCCGCGTTGTGATCCCGGCTCCACCTGTACACATGCCAAGGTGTCCTTGGGCAAGACGGTGAACCCTAACTTGCCCCCAGTGGGTCTGGCAGCACGTTGCCTGGTAGCAGCCGCCCACTGGTGTATGAATGTGTGTGTGAATGGGTGAATGAGAGGCCAACGTAAACCGCTTTGATGGTGTGGATAAAGTGGTATATAAGTGCAGTCCATTTACCGTTTACTTCCTGAAAGCGGCGTCACAATCGACCCTGCTGGGTGAGAAGGACGCTGCTGTGTTCCCTGGAGTCAGGGACACCAAGACACTGGGCGCACCCCCATCTTCCTCAACTGTTTTTAGTGGTGAGAGGATACAACAACCTCATTCCCCCTCTGCCCTCCCCCCCCTCACAGCCCTCCAGCTGTGCATTCACAGAGATCCCACGACTTTGGGGGTCCACGGTAGGGATGGGAATTGATAAGATTTTGCCGATTCCGATTCCATTATCGATACTGTTTAACAATTTGATTCTTTATCGATTCTCTTAAGGTTTCTAATTTGGGGAAAAAGGAGAACAAACTGTTTAATTAGCATATTTTCTTTTTACTTAGAAGTCACGACCTTAAAAACTCAACAGGGAGGTCAAAAGAGGCCCAAAGCCTGGATAACGTGTTAACTGTTGTAATATGTAACTGTGCAAATACACAAGAATGTGTACGTTTTACTAACAGATTTTTCCAAATAGAAATGAAAAAATGTCCCTTTTAAAAGGATATATGAGCTCACTAAGCACTCAAAAATAATAATAAAGAAAGATAAATACTATCAAATACAATGGAACAGTGCATAGTGCAAATCTGCAAATACTATGAAGAATTAACAATTCTTTAGCAGAAAAATAATCATGTCTTCCAGCCTCTGAACCAGCCAGACTCTCTCTCTCGTCACGGTCATCTTCTAAATGTAATGCAGAAGGCATCCGTTTAATAGCATAGCGCTAATGTTATAGCGTGTTTTACAAAGAAGCACATATGCAGCGGGATAGCTACTAACCAGAGTTACCAGAGGTGATCTTATCTTGGCTACTGCTGCTGGGTTGAGATCCATCAGTCCGAAGCGTCAAAAACACAACATTCATTATCACATGTTGTGTGTTCAAATGTTTCTGCATGTTAGCCGTGTTCCCTCCCGACGCTGTTATCTCCACTTTACAATGACTGCTAGTTGCCTTGTTGCCATCTTTCTTTGGTGAAGTGAAGCCAAACTTTGGAGTGTTTGAACCTGGTGGGCGCCATTGTTGTTTACAACTGCGATGCTAACGTGCTAAACCGACGTAACTCAATCACGTAAGTGCTTTCTGGAATTGACTGTGCGTAACTTACGTAAATTATGTGAAATTCATGCTGGTTGGAATCGATAAGAGAATCGCTGGATAAACTGCCAAACGATTTCATGGAATTGAAACACACGGAACCGGTTCTCTACAGGAACTGGTTCTCTACAGGAACCGGTTCTCGATTCCCAACCCGAGCAGCAGCCACCCAGTGGTGTATGAATGTGTGTGTGACTGGGTGAAAGAGAGGCCAACGTAAACCGCTTTGATGGTGTGGATAAAGCGGTATATAAGTGCAGTCCATTTACCGTTTACTTCCTGAAAGCGGTGTCACAATCAATGCTGCTGGGCGAGAAGGAGGCTCGATGGCGCAGCTGGAGGCGGGCGACCTCCAAGGAACCAAGACACGGGACGGGGCGCACCCCCATTTTTCACGACTGTTTTTGGGGGCGAGAGGACATGACAAACAAGCAGTCCAATTAGCATTTACTTCCTGAAAGCGGCGTCAGAATCAACGTTGCTGGGTGAGGAGAAGGCTCTATGACGCGGCGGGAGGCGGGCGACCTCCAGGGAGCCAAGAAACGGGGCGCACCCCCATCTTTCACGACTGTTTTTGGGGGCGAGGGGACACGACAAAAAAGCAGTCCATTTACCATTTACTTCCTGAAAGCTGCATCACAATCGACAGTGCTGGGTGAGAAGGAGGCTTGATGGCGCGGCTAGAGGTGGGCGACCTCCAGGGAGCCAAGACACGGGACGGGGCCCACCCCCATCTTTCGTGACTGTTTTTGGGGGCGAGGGGACACGACAAAAAAGCAGTCCATTTACCATTTACGTCCTGCAAGCGATGTCACGATCGACACTGCTGGGTGAGAAGGAGGCTTGATGGTGCGGCTGGAGGCGGGCGACCTCCAGGGAACCAAGACATGGGACGCACCCCCATCTTTCAGGACTGTTTTTGGGGGTGAGAGGACACGACAAAAAAGCAGTCCATTTACCATTTACTTCCTGAAAGCGGTGTCACAATCAATGCTGCTGGGTGAGAAGGAGGCTCGATGGCGCAGGTGGAGGCGGGCGACCTCCAGGGAGCCAAGACACGGGGCGCAACCCCATCTTTCGTGACTGTTTTTGGGGGCGAGGGGACACGACAAAAAAGCAGTCCATTTACCATTTACTTCATGAAAGCGGCGTCACGATCGACACTGCTGGGTGAGAAGGAGGCTTGATGGCGTGGCTGGAGGCGGGCGACCTCCAGGGAACCAACACCAAGCGCACCCCCATCTTTCACGACTGTTTTTGGAGGCGAGAGGACACGACAAAAAAGCAACTTTCACAAGAGTAAAATTATCGCCCCGTATCGAGGCGTCCTCGTTCCCCCTCCAGCTGTGCGTTCACAGTGACCCCACGACTTTGCGGGTCCACGGTCGGCAACGAGTCCCTGACGTCTCTGATCGCTTTATTCAGTTGGCTCTGAACGAGCATCGTGAGGAAAATAAAGATCCTACCGGATTGTCCCGGCGGGCTCAGTGGTTCCGGCCTCAGCCTCCCCGCCGCCGCCAGCGCTGCTGTTTAGGGTGCAGGAGGACGGCGGTGGCCCGGCCACCTCCAGCTCCTGCACCAGCTTCAGAGTCTTAAAGGGGTTCAGAGTTTACTCCAGCTGTCTGTGGGTGTGAGGCGGGTCATAGCCTCGACAAGTCACCGGTTCACACGGAAACAAATGAGAGCATCAGCGCTCCCTCCTACGGTCAATTCAGACTCACTAATAACCCTACATGTATGTATTTCAACCGTGGGAGGAAGCCTGTCTGTCAAGCTCGATCCATTGATTTGTGAACCGGGCCATGAGCATCTCTCTTCTGTTGCAGTGATTTCTTTTTTTTATTTTTATTTTTTAATGACTCTTCAGTGAAGCTGTACTGTTGGTTCTCAGATCCCTCGATCGTTTTGTGTCATAAATGAGGTAATTTACCAGACTGATATCCTGTAATTTACAGTCTGAACCCCAGGATCTTTCTGCAGCGTCCTGGTGGACCTGGCACAGGAGTCTTGGCAGCTCATGTGATGTAGCTGGAAGTAAAATAATTAGATAAGTGATGGCAACAGTGTGGTAGGTTGAGATCAACAGATTCTGCATGAATGAGCCAGACTGTGGTAGGTTTGATGTTAGCAAGTGAAGGAGGTTTTTCCCTCTGAAGTGCGGTGGGTCCACAGGCGACGCTGACAGCAGAATAGGACCACACAGGCGCTCAGACCACTCATTACAGCTTTATTAGCTGTTTTATCACTTTCATTTCGCTCTTCTACAAAACGGAATAAAGCGCTACTGCACACGACCGTCTGGGAATCAGATTCTTCTGCACCAGTTTTCTCATCAGGCATCAGCTGACATTTAAAAATGAAACAAACTGAAAAACCTGCATGAAAAGCTCTGTGTGATTTTAGTTTCAATGATGAAACTTGTGTCCTTGAGGTTAGATGACCATCCATGGTAACGTCGTGATCCAACAACCTGTCAGGTCGTTAAATACCATCATCTCTTAAAACGGCTCGAGTCTCTGATTTACGCTAAAGACCAGTCCTGCGACGCACCAAGTGGTGGTCGGATCTGACGCTTATGACGGGGCGGGAAATCCACACTGAAGCAACGGTAAAGCAGTGCTGCAATACGATGCACAACTGATATGGAAGCCCCAGTTCTGGCTCCAGTTTCAGACCCGGTTTAGTCCAGGTTTAGTCAAGGTTTCGTCCAGGTTTCATCCAGGTTTCGTCTAGGTTTAGTCTAGGTTTAGTCCAGGTTTCATCCAGGTTTTGTCCAGGTTTAGTCCAGGTTTTGTCCAGGTTTTGTTCAGGTTTAGTACAGGTTTAGTCCAGGTTTCGTCTAGGTTTAGTCCAGGTTTCATCCAGGTTTTGTTCAGGTTTAGTCAAGATTTCCTGCAGGTTTAGTCCAGGTTTAGTCAAGATTTCCTCCAGGTTTAGTCCAGGTTTAGTCAAGATTTCCTCCAGGTTTAGTCCAGGTTTAGTCAAGATTTCCTCCAGGTTTGGTCAAGATTTCCTCCAGGTTTTATCCAGGTTTTGTCCAGGTTTAGTCCAGGTTTTATCCAGGTTTTGTTCAGGTTTAGTCCAGGTTTAGTCAAGATTTCCTCCAGGTTTAGTCAAGATTTCCTCCAGGTTTAGTCAAGATTTCCTCCAGGTTTAGTCAAGATTTCCTCCAGGTTTTATCCAGGTTTTGTCCAGGTTTAGTCAAGATTTCCTCCAGGTTTAGTCCAGGTTTAGTCAAGATTTCCTCCAGGTTTAGTCAAGATTTCCTCCAGGTTTTATCCAGGTTTTGTCCAGGTTTAGTCCATGTTTCATCCAGGTTTTGTTCAGGTTTAGTCCAGGTTTAGTCAAGATTTCCTCCAGGTTTCATCCAGGTTTTGTCCAGGTTTAGTCCAGGTTTCATCCAGGTTTTGTTCAGGTTTAGTCCAGGTTTAGTCCAGGTTTAGTCCAGGTTTCGTTCAGGTTTAGTCCAGGTTTAGTCCAGGTTTCGTCCAGGTCTAGTCCAGGTTTAGTTCAGGTTTCATTCAGGTTTAGTTCAGGTTTAGTCTAGGTTTTGTCCAGGTTTAGTCCAGGTTTAGTCAAGATTTCCTCCAGGTTTAGTCCAGGTTTAGTTCAGGTTTCATTCAGGTTTAGTCCAGATTTAGTCAAGATTTCCTCCAGGTCTAGTCCAGGTTTAGTCAAGATTTCGTCCAGGTTTAGTCCAGGTTTAGTCCACGTTTCATCCAGGTTTTGTTCAGGTTTAGTCCAGGTTTAGTCCAGGTTTCGTTCAGGTTTAGTCCAGGTTTAGTCCAGGTTTCGTCCAGGTCTAGTCCAGGTTTAGTTCAGGTTTCATTCAGGTTTAGTTCAGGTTTAGTCTAGGTTTTGTCCAGGTTTAGTCCAGGTTTAGTCAAGATTTCCTCCAGGTCTAGTCCAGGTTTAGTTCAGGTTTTATTCAGGTTTAGTTAGTCAAGATTTCCTCCAGGTCTAGTCCAGGTTTAGTCAAGATTTCGTCCAGGTTTAGTCCAGGTTTAGTCCACGTTTCATCCAGGTTTTGTTCAGGTTTAGTCCAGGTTTAGTCAAGATTTCCTCCAGGTTTTGTTCAGGTTTAGTCCAGGTTTAGTCCAGGTTTCATTCAGGTTTAGTCCAGGTTTAGTCCAGGTTTATTCCATGTGTAGTCCAGGTTTAGTCAAGATTTCGTCCAGGTTTAGTCCAGGTTTAGTCAAGATTTCCTCCAGGTTTAGTCCAGGTTTAGTCCAGGTTTAGTCTAGGTTTCATCCAGGTTTCATCCAGGTTTTGTTCAGGTTTAGTCCAGGTTTAGTCCAGGTTTAGTCCAGGTTTACTCCAGCTTTAGTTCAGGTTTAGTCCAGGTTTACTCCAGCTTTAGTTCAGGTTTAGTCCAGGTTTAGTCCAGGTTTAGTCCAGGTTTAGTCCAGGTTTACTCCAGCTTTAGTTCAGGTTTAGTCCAGCCTTGGAGACGGCGCCAAGCGTCATGTCTTTGTTTCTGTGTTTTCACTGTTTTGTCTTTGCTGTTTCAAGGGACTGGTCTTGGTTACATTTAGGCAACATCATTTATTCTGTTCAGGCATGAAAATAAAGATTGTTTAAGGTCGGGAACATTAATGATGAAGATCCCCACCTTCCACCCAAAGGCTGCTGGTCCAGCGGACCCCATGACACCGGATAGGAACAAGCAAGGGAGGATGGATTGGTGAATTAGGAAACAAAAATATGATTGTTAAGGATTAGGAAAACATATTCTGGTCTTGCTTAAGTCCTGTAATTGCCAGTCTACCTGCCCAGGTTGTACCCCGCCTTCAACCCAAAGGTTGCTGTTGTAAATCTGATTCTGATGGAGTCAGTACCTCAGCAGCCATGAATCTGACCACATGTCACTGGTTATGAGGAATTATTTATGTTTACAGATCAGAACATTTTCATTTCAAACAGAAAAAATAAATGTATGGTTTATAAAGCTACATTTTCATCTTTGACTATTTTTGCAGTATCAACAAGTGGCCAGTAGGGTGTCCTCTTTTTGGGTTTTTGTGTCACCCTAGTATAATATTAAAACTATAAAATGTGTCTATAAAATAGATCTAAAAGGCTAAAAATGTAATGAGATTTAGAAAAACTAAATCTGTTTTAATCTTCTTGTCTGTAGCCGAGGTATCAAATAATATTTTTATCAAAAGCGTTTTGATAAAACCGTTTTAGCAAAAGCGTCATTCCAAGTAATGCTAATAAACAAATGTTAATGAAGCAGATGTGATATAGATATAGATCATTTTTTTTCTGTTTAAAATGCTAGCATGTAATTATGACGGAGTATCAGGGCCACACTGAGAAAAAAAATTGTGGGCAATGATTTTTTTTTTTTTGACTTTATTCTCGACATTTTGAATTTATTCTGGAAACTGCATTTCGACTTTATTCTCGACATTTCAACGTTATTCTCGACATTTTGACTTTATTCTCAACATTTCGACCTTAGTCTCGACATTTCGACTTTAGTCTCGACATTTTGACTTTATTCTGGAAACTGCATTTTGACTTTATTCTCGACATTTTGACTTTATTCTGGAAACTGCATTTTGACTTTATTCTCGACATTGCAACGTTATTCTTGACATTCCGACTTTATTCTCAACATTTTGAGTTTATTCTAGAAACTACATTTTGACTTTATTCTCGACATTTTGAGTTTATTCTCAACATTTGGACGTTATTCTTGACATTTTGACGTTATTCTCGACATTTGGACTTTATTCTGGAAACTGCATTTTGACTTTATTCTCGACATTGCAACGTTATTCTTGACATTCCGACTTTATTCTCGACATTTTGAGTTTATTCTAGAAACTACATTTTGACTTTATTCTCGACATTTTGAGTTTATTCTCAACATTTGGACGTTATTCTTGACATTTTGACGTTATTCTCGACATTTGGACTTTATTCTAGAAACTACATTTTGACTTTATTCTCGACATTTTGTCTTTATTCTCAACATTTTGACTTTATTCTGGAAACTGCATTTTGACTTTATTCTCGACATTTTGAGTTTATTCTCAACATTTCGACTTTATTCTGGAAACTGCATTTTGACTTTATTCTTGACATTTCGAAGTTATTCTCGATATTTCGACATTATTCTCGACATTTCAACTTTATTCTTGACATTTCGTCTTTATTCTCGACATTTCAACTTTATTCTGTAAACTGCATTTTGACTTTATTCTCGTCATTTCAATGTTACTCTCGACATTTTGACTTTATTCTCAATATTTCGACTTTATTCTCTACATTTCGACTTTATTCTTTACATTTCGACGTTATTCTCGACATTTCGACTTTATTCTGAAAACTGCATTTGACTTTATTCTTGACATTTCGACTTTATTCTTGACATTTTGAGTTTATTCTGGAAACTGCATTTTGGGGGGGGGGGGGGGGGGTGGAGGCGGAGGCGGAGGTGGACAGGAGCTCGAGTTGTCTCGCGCGGGGGCGGGGTGTTTGTGGCTGTGCACTGTGGCCGACAGAGAGAGAAAGAGAGAGAAGCGCGGGTCGCGAGGCAGACAGCAGCCATCAGCGGCCAAGTGATGGCTTCAAACCTAGCGGTTTGAGTGCCAGTGAGTCGCTAAATCACCAGAAAAAGTCGCTAGATTTGTCGCTAGTCGCTTTTTACAAATTAAGTCGCTAGGGGGGTCAGGAAAGTCGCTAGATATAGCGACAAAGTCGCTAAGTTGACAACACTGCTTTATTCTCGACATTTCGACTTTATTCTCAATATTTCGACTTTATTCTTGACATTTTGACTTTCTTCTCGTAAGTAGGGGTGGGAGATCCAGGGCCATCTTTTACTCCCAGTCTGTCCCTGACCCTAAGTGAGCCAATCATCCTAGTTCCTCTACGCCCCCCCCCCCCACCTATGAATCCCCCCTTACCGCTGTGCAGATGGGCTTCTCAGATGATAGACGCACAACGGCGAACGTCAACTTTCGACTCATCAGCTCGATGATGTGTCTTCTCCTTCACTCGGGCCCGTGGACCCCCTTGGTGTTCCGATGAACCGTGGTGGAGCCAGCTATGCGGTACCTCGAGTCTCATCGTGCTTCACGAATAGATATAATGCATGACTGAATGAATTACACTCGGTGACCGCTGTGGCAGCTGCTGCAGCCAGACCTCACAGAGGAGGAACCCACGGATGAGCTGCAGGTACTTCCAGTCCGTGTATGATTCGTTCTTTCCATTTTCAACTGTCAATCAAAAATTAAAAAAGGAAAAAGGAGCGTTTTATGTCGTTTTTCGTTTTTGAATCCAACATAAAAAACAAAAAATGCCCGGTTTTTCGTATTTCAATTTTAGACTAGGATCAAAAATACGAAATAAAAAAATAGGCCACGGGACCGAATTTGTTTTTAATATTTTAACTGGTCCCGTTTACGTGACCCGGAAGTGGTTTTGTGCTGCATTTCCGGTAGCATGGCGGCGCTAGAATCAAATACTAGTTTGATCAAGAACTTATTCAGCAGCGGTTTGACACACGCTGAAATTTCCTGCACCTTGCAGCAGATGAGTTTCCTGTAGTGATGGTGAGATGAAGCCTCATGAGGCATCGAACCATTTAAGCCGATCGGTTTCAGAAAAGGTTCATTACTAGAAGCTTCATCTGCACACGACACCACCTACTGGTCGAGTGTATAATCACAGGCAGTTGGACCTCAATCACAGCTGTTTGTGGCGCATTGAATATTTGTCTGTCATGGCCCTTGGGAATGATTCTGAATTACAAAGAACATCAATGACTATGAATTACAAAGAATGCATGACCAAATAAATTCTCTACATACATTATCACATATGTGTATAATAAAATATGCCATGGATGTATTCTCTGTGTGTATAGTTTCCCAGTATGGAAGTATCATATGTGGCAGGTTGTGTAATGTTTTTTTTCTTTTTTGTCACTTTAAAAGAATAGCATGGGCCTGAACATGCAGAGGACAGTGAAAGTGCTGGTCAAACTAGGAAATGGAACTGAATATGTTTGTGTAACTTGAACAATGATGTACAGGACAGGGAAAACTTTTGTCATTTTTATTAAGAAGTAACAATCTCTCAACAGGTTTTCAGCGATTCCTCTTTTTTTTTTTTTTTACACAACCTCTCTGGCCTTTCACATGGTACAGAAGATGTTGTTGTGCACAAAGGCGCAAATAATATTTTCAAAAAGTAG